>VZRV01009905.1:1928943-2177623 GCA_013398115.1 Falcunculus frontatus
GGCGGGGGCGCGGGGCCCACCTGCGCCGGGTGGCATTGCGCGGGAAGGGCGGCCCGAGGTGTAACCGTGTGGTTTGGGGCAGGTGAGCTCGGGAACCGTGCCTCTCTCCCTCCCAAAAAAGGTTTTCTTGCTCCTTTTCTCCCCCCTCCCCATTCTCCCTGTTTCCCCTCGAGGGTTTTATTTTCCTGAGATCTGGGGCATGGAGGGAAACGCTGAATCAAATTCTAGCGCAAGCGAGGAGCCATTAGACTTTCAGGAGTGTTTCCAACATGACAGAATACCGGCTAATGAGCACTAGGGCCGTAAAGGGTTTCCTAATTTGATTCCGTTTGACAGTCAGCCTGCTAATTTTGACTCATTTGCCAAGTGGTTGCTGTGCATTGAAAGGATGCTTGGTTTAGGGCTTGTGCTGTGCTCCTGGTCCAAGTCCTCAGAATGCAATGGACAGCTTTCTGCTGATTTCAGAGAGCTCTGGATCTATCGTTATAAACGTATCCTGCTTTGCATGGAGTACTCGTTATTCTCCACACGTCATCTGAGAGAAGAAAAAGCGTCCTTCTTTGCTATAACTGGGGCACAAAGAAAGTCTAGGTTTGTGCGGCAGTAAAAGGCCACTCATTTTCCTGTTCTCTTTAGAATCTTGCAGAAACGCTGAACATCCTTGCCTGATTAAACTGGGCAAATTAAGGCAGGATTCAAAATCGAGGGCTAGGAATGGAGCAAGGGTTAAACGTGAGTGTGATGAGGACAGTTTCCAAAACTGTCAGGGTGAAATGAAATATGCTAGTATTTTAAAATTTTTATTCCTATTTCAGGATCGGTTGCAAAATGTGAAAATGAAGGGGAAATTCTGCAGATACCTTTTATCACAGACAACCCTTGTATAATGTGTATTTGCCTGGTAAGTGTGTATTTCAGCTAGTAAGAACATTCAGACGTGTACTAAATGTGACTGCACAGAGCGGGGAATGTTTCACATAATCAAATCTTGGGTGACTCTGTTGCCTTTATGTAACGCAAGGTTATCTCAGAGCTGAGCTAATGGAAAGTAACCCAATACATGATCTGGCAATCATTTCTCTGACTTTAAACCCCGGGCACAAAGTTGTACATGACTTTATTTCAGGCACTGTGAAACCATGTTTACCATGTGAATTTGGGGGAGAACTGCTTTCACAGAGTTGGGGGTGCACCCAGAAGTTTTTGCTTGTAGCTCAGCAAAGAGAAGGAGAGGTAAGGTTTGGAAACGCTGCTGGTTTGAGCTCCCACGTGCTCCCTGTCACAATCCCAGTGAGTGAGGAACTCCACAAGGGTGCAAGGTGAAGGCAGCAACGTGACTGTGTGTGCTGTAATAACATGACAGTGAAAGCACAAGGGGTGCTTTCGTCAGAGTGCTCTGCCTGCTGTGCTGGGAGTTCAGTGGTATACGGTGTTGCTAGCTGATACACATTTTGGGGAGAAACATTCCGCTTCCTTTTCATTCTGCTTCAGAGTTCAGCATTTCTGGGAGCAGTTCAGTTGGACAAGCTAAGGCTTAGGAGTTACTGTAAAACAGTCATTCTAAATAAAATTTCCTATGATATTAGTAAAAGAAAGCCATAAACCTTAATTTACTGTTGAATGCAAAGAGAAGTATAGGCTAGAAAGCTCTATGTTTTACATTTTGGAATTTACAGAGTAGCTGAATGTACAGAATGTGTTCTACTTCAGGATTGAAATATCAATACACCCTCTCCCCCTAATATTATTGCTATTATTATTATTATAAGTCTATAAAAGATGTAAAGAGTTGTTTCAGACTGCCTTTTAGAAGGCAGTTTTGGCAACTGTAGGACCATGATCACCCTGAGCCCCTCAAGGTTGATATCTGTCGCTGCACTGAGTTCAGTAGATTTTAAGTGAGATTCATTTTTAGATAATATTGATAAAGAATATGTTATTGATTTCTTCTGAGTAAAATTGGATGGGAAAAAGAGGAGCATGGGATGTGGCAAGTAAAGAAATCAAAGGGAAAACAAAAAAAGAGACGAAGCTGTGTTTTATCATGGATCACCTTCCCAAATATGTCTGCCACCACTTTTGCTAATGGAAGCTGGTGTTAACTAGTGAGGAAGCAATTTATCTGTGAAGGAGCAGAAGTTCAGTCTTGGGCATCAGGGCAATAATGCATGAGGGTGAAACACTTGTATTTATAGATCTCTCTAGACCTTGGGTTTGTTAAATCAATGAGCACCCTTTTAGTGTGTGAGCATGAAGAACTGCAAAAAGCATTGGACGTAAGAACTCTAAATCCCTGTGGTTTGCAGGGCTTACTGTAGTGAAATGGCAACTGAGGGCATTTGGCTCTTTTCTGTGCCAGGAGAACACTACATTTTATTAAGCTCACAGATGCCTAGTGAGTTACTGCAGTTACCTGCCCTGGCTATGCTCTGTTTTATTTCTGCCAAAGGATAAATGCAATCTCTGTTTCTTGAGTTGGAAGCTGGGAGACTTGGTAGAGGAGAAGGAAACCAGTCTGGAGATCCTGGTTTTAATGCTGTGCAACATCCAAAGCATTGACTTATTGGACAGCCTGTTGCTGAAGTCTTTGTTTAGGCCTGCCACAAGGGAAAAGATCAATTTTAAGAGGTCTGGGGAGAGTAGAAACAAAGAAACAATGGGGTGATTTGTGACCAGGAGGGGAGAGAAAACCAGATTGCCTTACATTCAACTAGAAGATTGTTTAATAACAATTCAGTGAGGAACTTTCTCTGGAAGAGTGATCATACTCTTCAAGGGCAAACCTGATGGGTGTTCATACTGTAAGAAGTGAGCAATTAAAAAGAGAGCTTGATCAGCTGATACAGAAAGGAAGCAATTGCTGTTTAAGAGAGGACAGAAAATTCAACAGAGGGCATCTGTATTGAAAACACCGGTAAAGTGAGTGACTGAAATTGCAGATTGGATTATGGCATGTCTTCCTTAGTGGTGATGCATTTCCATGACCACAGGCTGCCATAAATAACAACAAAAGTTACGGAAATATGAAGCTCTGGGATGAAGAGGAATATCTAAATAACTCTGGATTCCCCATCCCTGGCAGTGTCCAAGGCCAGGTTTGATAGGGTCCTGAACAGCCTGATCTAGTGGGTGGCATCCCTGCCCATGGTGGGGGGTTTGGAACTAGGTGATCTTTAGGGTCCTTCTAATCCAAACCGTTCTATGATTCCATTAACTCCCTTCCAGGACTTTGCCCGTCTCACAAATGAGAGGACACATAACTGAAATGCAGGAACTGAATCATCAAGTGTTTGACAGAACTTTGCAGACTGTCCTGTGGAGCATGCGGATGCATCCTAGCAAGAGGGAAAGAGAGAGGCAGCATAAGCAAAATGATCTCTGGCTTTCTCTTAACAGGCTAAATAGTTTCGGAGGGTAAAGCCACAGGTAGTACTCTAGGAGGCAATGTGGTAAACATTGGAAGCTCATGGATTATGAGTAAGTTGCAATAATGAAATGAAGACTGCAAAGAGCAATTACAAAATCAATTCCTTTTACACCACTGGAAAGTCTTGGTAGGAAGACCGAAACCAAAAGTTGTCTTTTCTCATTGATTAGCAGAGATGGGATGGACTGATCTTCATGGTAGGAATGTGAGCAGAAACAATGCAGATGGAGCACAGACTGCTGCCTGTGGACACTGCTTTGGTGGAAGCTTCTAGCTCTTGTTGTAGAGTTTTTGATAGCACAAGCACCTGAATCTTGCATACAAGAGGGACATTGGTGGGGATCTCCTAGAGATAGCCAAGTTTAGCTACCAAACCAGACTGGCTCATTCTTGAGCACTTGCTCCAACATGTGGAAAGAGAAGTTGTGGTGATACAGGAGTTCACACAGAGGGTCATGTGCTGGAGGTTTCATATATGGTGTGTAGTAAGCCATTTACTTCTGAACTACTGGTAATGCTTTCTAATACAAGGGCACTGCCCCCACAGTGAGATAGCTCTGCTTTGAGGTCCCTACTTGTCAAAATGAAATGTGTTGGAGTGCATGGAACAACTCTGATGCTTGCCTTATATTAATAAAAGGAAACAGGTGAGACTAAGGGTGTGTAGGTGTGTGTGTACGTAAACACTGTAGTGCTCTGCATGTAAGAACTACCAGCTGAATAAGCCACTATGGGTAAAATCTCAAGTTCCCAAATTCATAATTTATGTGTCTCTCTTAATGGTCTTAATAATGCCATAAAAAATGGTCCTTTTTAATATCTCTAAGACAATAGTTTCAATGTGAACTTTTACAATTACCACACTTTAGCAATGGCATAAACATGAGTGAATTTGATCTCCAAAGAACTTGCCATTAATTACAGCTGACTGCAACGAATGGCCATTTTGTTTTTGTCCTTTTAGAGAAAAACATCAAAGTCAAAGAACAGAATGTGGTTTATCCACAAGGAATTTCTTGTAGGACTGTGATGAAAGCTCCGGTCTCCTAACTCCTGGTCTAGTGGTTTGACTACAAAGACATCTCTTTTCACTTCATGCATTTCCACTTTACGAGTGGAAGTCACACTTGAACATACTCATTTTTTTTTGTGTCTCTCTGACAACAGGTAGGCTGCACAGACGCCAGGTTTTTGGTGTGTCTGCTCTCCAGAGCTTCTTCTAAGGTGTGGGTGGGCAAAAGACAAATTAAAGCCGTCTTCATGATCCAGAGCTTTGGGGAAGTATGCTTTATGACTTGCTGTTGCTATCTGCAAAATGCTGTTAGAGCCAGAGTGCTCTGGTGTTCTGCCCACATCCACTCTGAATCTCTTGTGGCTCTGCATCTCCAAGGAGATGCGCTATCTCTGGAAAGCTGACATCCTACCTTGCTTTCCTAGGATCTGAGATACTGGAAAAGGGAAAAGAAGGCTGAAAGCAACTGAAAGTACCTGCTTTCAAATGCATTCACCTTATATGCTATTAAACACAGACACTGGAGAAAGTACTTGGAGCTGATGGGTAAAACAGGTACACAAAAGTTGCACTGGAAAATTGTTTTTCTGATTGTGCCATGGCCGAGCATCCCATTGCAACTGTGTTTATAGCTAAAGACTTTTCTGATGAAAGGATGGGAAATGCTCTCAGCTGCAGTAAGTTCTGTGTCAGAACATGAAGGTAAGCACTGAAAGGAAATGCTGGATGTGATAGGCAGTAAGTTAACCAACCCTATAAAGAAAAAAACGTTGTCAAAAAAAGGGAAACTATGATTTCAGATGATGGCGTGGCCCCTGATAGTAATAAAAAAAAAAAAAAAAAAAAAGAGAATGTGGTTGTAACATTATGTCGTGCTTAATGGTCAAAGGTAAAAATGTCTTTAGTCTTGTTGGCTTCTGAAAATCAAAGTACTGAAACTGTGGGTTATGAAGCTGACTGAAAAAAACCTGTGTTTTAAAGAACTAGTCTGAATTGGTAATGATGATTGTAGGTAAAAATACATAATCTTGGTGGTATTCATAATGGAGTTACATTGATTCACTTTGAGAAATTGATTCCAATTATTAAATGCTTTATGACTGCAAGCGATTATTAACTACACTACCTAATACAAAAATTATCTTCTAAAATTATCCTCCTACATCTGTGGAAAAATGATTTTTTTTTCTAATCCATAGGAGCATTTTGCATGTCTTGTGCAGTCTGAGGAGCCCAAACATGTTGTGTATGACAATTTCAGATCTTTCTCTTTTATATGTGAAAGTTTTGGGCTGAAGGTAGTGAAGGCATGAGTAAAATTCTGTTGATAGCATCAAAGAAGACTTCATAAATCTGAAAACCTAGCATATTTTGGTAAGTTTGGGAGTTTTTGTATATTGAGGATTTTGAAATGTTATGGCAAAAATGCTATTAATAGACTTTTGAGGGAACTTTTGATTAGATTTCTTTTATATGAGTGTCAGCATTTAAAACAGGCATGGAATATTTAAGTTCAGCTCTGGTACAAGTACGGTAAATGATTAAATGCAGCAGAGTTTTTGTTGGTACAGCTTTTTGGCTGGAAGGTATCTAACACTCAAAATAGAAGTAGGCTCACTGATATTATGGCATTTGCTTTCAAGAAATACATGCTTCAACATACACGTGGAAAAGACATAAAAATGCTACAGTACCGTCAGAAATAAGTGAAATGAGAACCTGTGCATAATTATAGGGCGAGAATGTAAAAAGACCACAGAATTAACTTAGCCTGAGTTAAAGTTCTGAGTGCTGAGTTTTTTGAAGGTGAGATGAGCTCAGCAGTGACAACGATGACAGGTGGTGGTGCCGGTGGTGGTGTGGAGAGCCATATCATGTCATGCTCATTTGTCGTCATCTCCATGGACCCTGAACACCTCGCCAGAAGCAAGCAGAGGTCCAAGAATAATGTATCCATTGGCCAGTGGTGTGTGTAGTTTCAAAATGAATGTATGAAAAATGCCAGCTGAAAGGGACAGGGTAGAAGTGAGGAACTGCAAGGAAATAGATAACTGTACCTCAGCTAATGATGGCCTTGACATTGCAAGGGCTTTTAGAATGTTTTTGAAGAGAATGAATTATTTTAGTTTTTGTATGCTTTTTGTGGGGATAAAAGGTCTTTTATTATCTTTTTTTTCCCCAACATAGTTTAGAACAAAGTGAGTTGTGTCAAGAAACAGCTGATAAAAGCCAGTAATGATCTTGACAAACCACATCTAAACCAGAGCCCTTTCCCCCACCTTTTTTCCTCCCCTCTTCCCTCATGCTTGGGCCTTAAACTTGCCAGTTGCACCTGAGGAGTGGTAATCATATGTCTCAACCTTTTATCACCTAAATCCAATACAGAAGGAAATAAATGTGAGCCAGAAAGGATAACCAAGTGCTGGGAATCTGAGAAAAGTTTGGAGACAGGAGCTCAGGAAGCTAGAAATCAGAGCTTTGATTGCCATTATTTTTATTCAGCATGAAACATCATTCTGTAGTTTAAATTTCCGCTTTTAAATTCAAATGAGCAGTGTAGAATTTGACCTTTGCTCATAAAAAATTATGTTAAATTTGTCATTATAAGACCTAGTGTTCTGCCTAGCTTGAATGAATTGGTGAAACCAAGTGCAAGCAAACCAAAAAAACAGAAGAAATAACTTCGACATTTGTTCCCCCCTGCACACACACACCCCCAGCCAAAAAGAAGCCCAATCCTAAAAACCATGTCCCCATTGCAGACTAAAGCAAAACAGCTACTAGATGTGCTGGGGTTCTTTACCTCTAGCATAGCTGATTTCTGTGGCACAGGGCACAAGTTAAAAGCACATAGCTAGCCTGGGAGCAAGTGTTTGACACATGTTTAGTGAAGATGGCAGTGTTTTAGTACATGAGGATTCAATTGTTGTTGCATCAAGGTATAATGCGGCCCAGATGACTTTTAGTGGAGTAGTGCATATTAAAAAACAAACAAAAAAATCATCAAACAATTCTTTCATACCTATTTTATTTAATTTAATTTCAATAGTTTACATACATCAGCTACAGAGTCTACCAAGACTGCATCTTCTTTCAATTTAAATATTCTTGGTCTTTATTACTGTATAATACAATCAGCTTTCTCTTCACCCACAAAAATAATAAACAGAGAGACAAAAAAGCCTATGATACAGTAGTGTACTGATAGTTTTCACCCCCATATTACTCCAAAAGAAAATGTTTTTTTGATCGGTGCATGAAGGGTTCCTGAAACGCAAACATGCTCCAACATGATGAAAGTTTTATTAGTTTTTTTCCCAATTACAGATGTGTATGCCATCTCTTAAATGAAAAAACCCAACACCCCCCACCCCAAAAAAAAAACCAACCCTGAAAACAAAAACCAGACATAACTCCATGTCTGGTGCAGCAGGGTGTCCCATATGTGCTTTGTCATATAAACAAAAGAAATGTATGTATGAATATCTATCTATGTGTATATATGAAGGAGGTCTTGTAGGAGAGAAGTGACTTGGATCAAGACCCAGAGGTGGTTTGTGTTTGCCTTGATAGGCTCTTCTGAAGGATGATTCTGATAGGTTCAGCTGTACTTGTTCTTAATTCATGTGAAACACCTGTAAGACATGACTGTGACCTGCCTGAGACTGAAACACTGTCTGTGGTAGGGGATGGTTGCTCTGGCTTGATCCTTAAAGTTTCCATCAGCAGTTTCGAGGGATGTTTGAGTCAGTTTAGTCCCATATACAGGTATGCCCACTCTGGTCAAGTAGTACCACATGCAGCATCTCATGTGATTTCCTTCTCTGGGGAAGGAGCATGGATTGTATTGCTGTTTGTTGTGTCTGTACCATCCGTGGGCCTTTTGATGTCTATTTTCTGTCCAAGAGCTGCCTCAGACTGTGACACATCCCTGCACAGGTATGTTGGCCTTCAGATCACTCTGCATTGTCGTGACAATTAGTTTGGGGATGTGGTACACAGTCATGTGTAATAGCTTACGATGAAGCCTGGAAATCTGCAGGCTGGAAGAAGCTATTTCATGTTGTTCTCAGACCACATGGGATAGCGAAGAGTTCACTGCTTGCACATTTCTAACATAGTCAGCTGCACTGAGCAAATACACATATGCACACAGTGCTGAACTGATTATAGGTCTTGGCAAAACCCTCCTGGAAGAGAGCTGGTGATATGTCACTGCAATGATGATGAAGATCCAATCCATCAAGTATGAAAAAGAGATTCTCTTTTGTGTAATTAAAGGATCAGATAACTCAAATACAAAAGAATATGTATAAATAATACATGGAAAAGCATGAAGGGCACAAAAATGCCATAAACTAAATGGAAAAATGTAATATAACTTGCAAATGTCTTTGGAATGTGTCTACAATAAGTGCAAAATGGATCAGTCTAAGTTAAGACACTTTTTTATTGCCAATAAGAAAAACATTATTAAAGAGCTGGTCCAATATCAAAATGGTGCTTTAAAAGCATACGGTTACCTGTATATAGTTTTTATTAGCTTTCAAGTTTCTTCCATTGAGTTGTTAATGGTCCTTTTAAGAATTATGGTTCTGTAAGTGAATGGCTCACAGTATCAGTACTTCTGCTGTTCTGCTTTGTGCCACTGTATAAAAATAGATATTTTTTTCCCCACCAAATATCTGGTTTTATTTCCCCATCATGTTTTAATAGAAAAATTTGAGGGAAGAAAAATATTAAAAAACAACCAAAAAAATCAAATGAAAATGCAACCTCTTTATGTCGAGCTTATGGTCAAATAAAAGGCCATTGTGAAGAAAAAACCCCAATATTACATAAAAGCTTTTACCTCTATTGCTACTATTAAAATGACTATCATAATGGTACTTGCTCACAGTGTACCTAATAACTGCTGTGATTGCTTCCTCTGAGGCCTCTTGGCCTCTTCATCTTATGCATTAAGCTGAAGCTAAAAAATTCGTAGTCTGACTGTTTGGCTGACCGAGCTCTGTGCAACGTTTTGCATCCGACTGAATTGAGTGCTGAGCTTTGGGTCCAAGTACAGCATGGATCTCATCCCTTACCATCCCCAGAAGCTGACCTTGTTTTCTGACACCTGAATTTCACATACTTTTTGTCTATCTCTCCCATTTACTTATTAGACTTTTTTCCTGGCTTTTTTTTTTTTTTTTTTTTCATTTTCCCTCTGTCTAGAATCCACTTGCTCTAGATAGTTGTCCATAACTGGGTGTTAAAGTAGGACTGTGTACCACCACCCCGCTGAGGAAATAACATGTCTTCATGCATTGTCTATGATTTGCATCCTTTTTACTTGTTTTGTCATCCGTTCTACACACCAGCCTCCTGGCTATAGTTTTCATTTTCTGTATTGTATCCCAGATTTTTCAGAGAGGGAAGCATTGTGTTTGAGTGCTGTGAAGTGCTATGGCAAAAGGCAGTACTGTGAAACAACATTAGAGTTGAGTTATATTTGTTCTTGTGAGCACTAAGGATGGGGATTTGATAAAAGGCCACGTAGAAAAAATGACCAGATGTTTTTCCTGACAAATTGCGGTCCCAGTTTTTTTGAGTCCCTGTTTTAAGTAGACCTTTGCACAAAGCTTCAGTATTAGAGGTTGAATCAGGCCATCTTTAACTCTGCCTCAGAGCTCTGCTGACCTGGTTGCACTGCATTTTGCTCCAGAACCCATCTAGTTCACACGGGGCATCTGCAGTCGGTCACTTGGTAGCAATGCAGCCTAAAGTATGTGTGAACCTCAGCATGCAGTATTGAAACTTCCTATAAGACTTGAGAAGTTGAAGACTGCCACTTCTACTTCACACTGAAAAGCAGGTATAGCTCAGCCCTGGGCAGCTCAGGCGTGCTCAGTGTAACTCCAGGCTCCTCTGCTGGCTGCAGGATCAGCTGTCCCTTTCCCCAGACGGCCATGGTATGGCTCATCTCCTCTTTCATGGCTAAAGATCTTGCTTGAAGCATGGCAGCAGCACCTTGCACTCCTCCGTAACCAGGGCAATGCAAGCAAATGTGTTGTATAGCCCTGGCCATGAAAATGAGATTTCTGACAGCTGGTAGGCTAGAAGCCTATGAATTTTGGATTGCGTTTTCTTGTTTTGGTGTGGGGCTTTTTTTGTGGTTTTTATTTGTTTGTTTGTTTGTTTTGTTTTTGTTTTGTTTTTTTCTTTTTTGTTTTTTTTAAGTGCTCCTGACATGTTTATATTCAGTTATATTAGGTGGCTTCAGTAGGAAATGGGAGTTTCCCCAAGGCTTGGAATCATCAAAAAGTATTCTGATGGCCAGCTAGAGACATACATTTACATTTGTTTTTCTGTTTTGTCTTAGGATTTATTAGTGGATGAAGAATAACAGACCTTGGTTGTCCTGAGATTGTCTCCTTGTTCTTTTTTATTTCTGAATGACCAGTTGAGGCATGGTTTGGGAGAGATGGAGAAGAGCTGATAAATGACTGCTCTAGGGCTGCATAGTGATTATGATCTGATTGTGCCAGTTAGTGAAACATCTTGAGGTTGTGTCACCTAGAAACCATTGGGGCAGGAAGGAGCCAGGCAGGGTGTCTGGCTTTGAGATAAGGCCATTAGCTGAAGGATTGCCTGTAAGACCTAAAATACTGATAAGGGCAGAAGGCTTTCCTACTACAGGGAGGCTGTTGCTCATCTGCTTGTGACAGAGAATATTCTTTTTTCTGTATATGACACTGCACAGATGATAATTTTCATATGTAGCACTTTACCCTTCTACCCCAACAGTCCTGGGGGTAGCTAGACTGGTGATTCAATCTGGAAAATCCTTTCCATTCAAATAAATGAATAAAATTATTTTGGCAGATAAAATGCAAAGCATGCAAGGTCTTTAGCCTGTAAACCAAGGGTAGGTGGGTGGGTTGTTTGTAAGTGCAGTGGATAAAAAATGCTGGAAAATTAAAATTGCTACACCTTAAAATGTTGAGGGTCTGGTAGTGTAAGAAAACCTTTTAACAGATGCATGTTTGAGGCATAATCTGTCCGTGATCTATGGACATGAAGCATTTCTTGAGGAAATTGTTGATGTGAACATTTAAGATGCAGCAGAGTGCACTGATACTGAACCAGAACTTATTTAACATGAAAATACAGAGGAAACTGAAGAAGTCTGTAATTTGTATGGCTTCTGGGAAAATGTCTGTATATGTTCAGTTTAACTTGGCAAGATTTTCAATCCTCAAGCAAAAATAATTTGACCCAAAAATCAATCTGAAGCTGAAATTTATAAAATATCTAGAACCTGAGGCTATGGTAGTAAGAAATTTGAATGGTTTACTGCACTTGTTGTTACATGAAGGGTACATATATGCTGCCTAAAACTGTGGATAATCATTTTAGTGTAAAAGGAGTATCTTTGATGTCATTGGGGTTTTTTTGAAATAATTAAGCCAGTCCACTTACAGAAACATACAAAGGTGGGAGCCAAAAAAGCGAAGAAGGAAGCAAATAATGTACCAGAAAAGGGAGTTTTGCTGGAAGGCAGCCATCTGGAGAGATGAGTAGGCAGCTCCAGCCTGTTCAGTGGGCACAAGAACTGCTGGTGGGAGAGGATGGGGATGTGATGTGACTTCAGGAAAGCTAGGCATGGCTCTGGAACTAGAGGTCTAGAAGGATTTGAAGTGTCTTCTGGAGAATTAATACAACACCTGTGTGTTTGTAGACAACTTGTGATTGTGGCCACAAGCTCCTGTTCCCATCAGAGGATTTAGGTTAACCCACTGAGTGGTGCTGAGGTTGTGCTGTTGGCCCAGGCAGCCCACGCTCACTGTCTTGTCTCCTCCATTGAGAAGACAGCTCCAAAGAGGAATTTCTTAGAGCTGTCATGCTGAGCAAAGAGCAGACAGCAGTAGCTGAGTACAAGGCCTTTCCCTAAACCCCCCTCTCTGTTTTGGGGCCAAGCGCTTCATGCTGTGCCATTCAGGGTTCACTGCTCTGACCTGGGTGACAGGAGCCTCTGCTTCTGTATCATAGAGCTGAGTAGCTGGAGGCTGAGGGAGAACAGCAGTTTATTGTATGAAGCAGAATGTCGAGAGTCACTGATGAAGAGATTAGTGATCTCATCTCGGTCAGGAAATTTCCCTCTCTTCTCTAGGGTAGAGAACTGCGTTTCAATTGCCCATGTAAAACGCAGCAGTGTGGACGGGCTGGATGAAACAGTGTTTCTCTTCCAACCCAGACCAGGCTGTGACTTGGCAACAGGGACTTTCTCGAATTGCAGAAGAAGGTACAGTTAATAAAAAATTAAGTTTCCAAGACCTCAAGTGGATGCTTTTTTAGTTTTTCTCGGTTCAGCCACAGGTTCTCCGTTTTACACGGCACTTAAGTCTCTGATCATAAAGAGCCCTTCTTTTGCTAAAAGCGTGAAACTTTCAGATTTCAGATAATCTTTCTGCCTCCTCTAACTGTCCAGGTAGAAGGATTGCTGCCTGAGTTCTTGCTCAAAGAGAACAGTGCTGTCCCACACAATGAAATCATCTCTGTCTGCCTTCAGAGCACTGTGGACTTTGAGCCAGGCATAATCTGTTTCCTGACATTTGAGTTTCATTAATTGGGTTAACAAGATGCTATCTGCACTCCATACTTATGTAAATAGAACCTGCTAGCAAAGATCTTAATGGCACCTGATATATCACACTGCCTTTACATCTATCAAGAGGTACCACTGCAGGCGTCACTTCCAAAAGCAGGTTGTGTTCTTGATCCCATGGGTCCCTTTATAAGCTGTAAGAAATGCTGGTGGTCAAGGCCAACTGTTCAGATGTCTTTCAAGTGTCCCACTGGTGACCAAATCTCACTTTGTCAAGATGACAAATGACTTGTGCATACCCCGTTCACCTTCAAGCTTCGCTGTAATGTCAGCTCCATTTACTTGTCAGAAACAGGTATTTTTTTTACTTCCCGCAGTGCGAGTGGGACAGGGGAAAGGAAGGAGAGAAGGGAACACAGGCTGAGGAAAAAACCTGCTTGTATGGCTTCTATTCAATGTATTATTATAGCTGAGATTTGCAAGCTTTGGACATACCAGAATCTGTTTGTTTGTACATGTGCAAAACAGAAAGAAGGAAATTTGCTTTTCAGAAGTGAGAACTGACCCTGCAGGGCTATGATTATGCAAAAACATGTTTTAACCACTGGATTTTTCAAGAAGAAAGTGGTTGTGCAAGATTAGTTTCTTATTTTGGCCAGCAAATTTTTTCCAGAGCAGCATTTAAAAATAAGTGTTTAATTAACAGGGTCTACCCAGAGCATAAGGCATTGTGCATGTGTCTGCACTGAAGAGCTCTACTCAAACCTCTGAGCTCTCATGGGTGGTTTCATTGACTGCAGTGGTATTGTTATGTGGCTAAGTGATTGCTGTTGTGATTGAGGGCTGTTACATCTCACCCAAAAGCAGCCATGGCCAGGCCACAAAATGTGGTCAAAGTCAGCTCAAGGACCGTGAAAGTGACATTGACAGCTTTGGCTTTTAGTTTCTTCTCAATGACTTCCATATCGCTTTTTCTTAGTTCCCAAGTCAAAACACGCTTTTTCTCCTACTAGCTACAGCGTTGGCTGAATTTCTGAAAGTCACAATCTTACCTGATTTGGAAGTGTGATTAATCATAATGAAGGAAAGCTTATTCCACCTTTCCTCTTTGTCTCCGATGGAAGCAAAGAAGTTTGAGTAGATATGAAGTAAGAACACACAGAAGTAAGATGTGTCAAACATTATGGTGTCATAAGCTTCTCTGACTAATTCTCCCGTGACCTTGAGCCTTCCTTTGCTGGCAGCAGCTGGATGAAGACAGCTTGAGGATGATGCTTGCTGTGAGTTGCCCATGACCTGGGATTACCATGGCCCCTACACGATTTTACTAGCAGCCAAGCAGCAGTTGCAGCAAAAATGAGTGAGCCTTTGCAAGTTGAAGGCAGCATTAAAAGACCCTGAAAGCTCCGAGGAGTCCAGCCTGAAATGCTCCTTTTCCTTGTCTCTTCCCACTCTTCTCTGTACTGACTGACAAGCTGGGGGCTTCTCTCTGCAGACTGCTGTGAACAACCTTTTTTTATTTTCTAATACCACTGAGTAGCACAGGCAAGATCACGTAAGAAAACAAATTCACAGTCAGTGCTCAGTTTTCTTGCAAGTTCATTAAAACAGCAGTGTCTGGAGGCCTTTTGCCTAAATAATTTCATAATAGAAAACAGACTCTCATTGCTTCTTTCATTTGGGCTACTATTTTTATTTGGTTGTTGTTCCTCAAGCATTTTGGTCCTACTTCAAAACTTGCTTCAATTAAATGAAGAGACTTTTTTTTGGTGCTTTCCAGTTTAAAAGCTGTACTGCAAAACTTCTAGGAGTCCTCTGGATTATGAAGCTACGATTGAGAGGGATTTTCCTCTCAAAATAGCATTAAAAAACCCCAACATGTAGCTTAAACATTTGAAAGAAAATAAAAAAACCCTCCCCTTTCTCTCCCCCAGCTGAGATCTCCTGTTGCTGCTTCTGGCATGCATCACATCTTTGAGGATACAGTATCATGAGAAAACTGTCACTTGGTGATGTATTAGGGTAATATATCATGAGAGCATCGTTTCTTTAGAGGATATGGGCAGTAAAAGACATGATTCTGGCCAGACAGAGCAGCAGGGGACCCTGCTCTTTTTCTTTCCTTTTCTTTAATCTAGCCCTGTTTTTGTGTTGTACAGAAGTGAGTTTCTTCATGGGATATGACTTGTTGCAGAGTAAGTTAGGAGGCCCATTGGGCTTTTTAAAGTCTTTAAGAAGTACATGGCCTCAAGGGCTGCTTTGTTCAAAGTTTTTAGAACAGACTGAAGCCCAAAACTACAGCATTTGCCACGGCTGAAATCTCCAGTGTAAAGACTGAGTAAGCAGGCTTCAGACAGAGAAGGCAATAAAGATGCAATGACAGGTAACTATTGTTTGGATAATATATTTGTAGATTTAGCCTATCAAAATGTGATGAAATGATACTTCTTTAAAAGGCAGTCAATGCATCTCTCTTTAATAAATGTCAAAAGAAGTTTTAATTCCCAACATTAGAAGAAAAAATACTATTGGTCAGTATTCAGTCTCTAATAGAAAATACAGTTATCGAAAATAGGAATTCTGAACTGATGGAATTTGAGGTACTTTGATTTTGATGTGCTTTTAAATTGTTTTAATGGCTTTGTTTCTCATTGACAATATCTGCTGGAAAATAAACAGTAGTGTGTGGTACTGGGATGACATTAGTTAAGAAACAAAAGCAGAATATTGTTAGGGCACTCTTTTGATGAGCTGGGTTCATTTTTGAGATGAACCAGAACATGACACCACGGCTTGATCTAAAATTTGCTGAATTCAAATGATTTAATAATTTATTTTAAACCTTTGGTGTAATCTGCTCTGCCCTCTATGAAATCAGCTTGATAATTCATGAGTGTCATTTTCAATAATTTTTAGGACTAGAATTTACTTAGGGTGTTTTCAGGCCAATTTGTCTTGGCAGACTTCTCCAAGCCATCCTGTGGCACTTGAGGGGGACCAGTATGCTCAAGGAGCTACTACACTCAGGGCAGCGATGCTGTTCCACATCTGCTGACTTCAGCTCTGTTTGGTTGATCAAGCTCAGGTAGTGGAAGGTTTTATGGCCCTCAACTTCCTGTCACTTCTCTGGGAGAATGAATTCTCCACCAGGTTCAATCAGGGTAAACCAGGCTAGGCTGGACCATGTCTTCAACCTCACTTATTTAGCTCAAAATAAGTTGGGAAATGATCATCCAAAGGGTTTTGCTGACTGATCTGAGTAGCTGAGAATGTTCAGCAAGGGGTGGATTGTAAACTCACAGGGCTGGGTCAGTGAGCTGTAACCTTGTACAGCAGCATGGGTACAGGTTTGCACCTGGAGCTTCAAATTCACAGGTATTGCCTGTGACTACTTTTTTCTTGGTATTGTCATCAGATTTAGGTAACCGATAATTAATACAAATTCTTCATTGGCAAAGTAGAAATATCATCCTGTGAATTAAAATTCACTGAAAAAGATGTGAATTTTAAAATGCACATAAAATGTGCATCTCATGAAATGTGAAGGTGTGGTCTCCCACAAGAATCCCAGTGCGTAACTCTTCCTTGGAATCTGGGTCCTGGATTATTATGGGTATTTTTTTTACAACAGTACGAACATCTGGGAACTTGTGAAGACCCTGTCTCTTATTGCTAGAAGACTGCCATGCTGTTCTGCTGACAGGTAAAGAGTGTTGCCTATAGCTGTGCAGCTGAAAAACTCTAATCTGAAGCAGCACTTGGAGGCTGAGGTGGAGACAGGGAGACTGAGAGCTACATGGTCTGGATCCTGCTCTGGCTTTCTCACTGACTCACTCTTCAGTTACAGTAATTGTGTCTGGCTGTATCTACTCTGTCCCTAAGCTCACTGGAGCTGGGATGTGCTGCTGCAATGTCTGATGTTCTGGGACCCTGACCTCAGCTGCAGCCTTAGCATTAATGCCAGCAAATATAGGGGGAAGAGATGCTGCTTTCTTTACACCAAATGCTGGTGCAGACGGCTGCTCTCAGGGACTTTTGGGATTGCAGCAGGCCACCGAGGTCACTTTCCTCGTGCTGGTGAGCATCATTAAGCACAGCGAAAAATAAAAAACTCTGTTCAGTCTGTAAGGGGTTGTGAGTGATTTGTCCTGAATCGCTTGCACATACTCATGTCTTCCTCACAGCAGTGGGGAATACCCATTTGAAGTGAAATTTGGTGTCGTCTTTCAGCAGGGCCTTTGTTTTAATCATCTTTCCTAGGGAGTGGGGAGAGCTTGAATTATGAAGGGGGTTGGTTGATGCTGGCTGAGCATCACCACAGGGAGAGCTGCAGCCTCCTCCCTGCTCACCCTGAGAGGCCAGATAACATAAACAGATTACAGGGATGAGGGGGAAAAATTGGAGGCTACTGAGTGCTCTGCTCAAAAAAGGAAAGAGAGACTGTGAGCTGAACTAAAATACTGTCATTTGTATCTAATGCAAGTCATGCTGAAATCATGGTCATGTTATGCCACGGGCAATGACCTAATGCTGAAGATACTGAAGCATGTGTTTGACTTTACTCCTGTGAGTTGTTGCATTACAATTTTACATGCTTAAAATAACAGGACCTTTCTTTCTCTTGGTGAAGCATATGCCTTGGTGTTCGTAAGTTTATGTGGGCAAATGGAGAGAACTCTATCATTTTGCAGAGAACAGACATTGTTTCATAGGGAAATACTTCTTCCACCTTGAATTTAGAAATGCATCTAGTGTGCTAAACCATTTTTGTTACTGTACCCGCAAAATCTGTTTTGCTAGGAAAAAAACACCCTGGCAGATAATTGGAGCGGAACAAGGGAAATGAGACCTTAGCCTCATCTCCCTTGACAGTGGTTCAAAGTGTCTGCAAACATCTCTCCTTGGGGAGTGGTGTCTCCTCCCTGAAGCCTAATTGTGTGGCTCTTGCTCAGGTAGAGAAATGCTCATGGAAGACAGCAGTCCCACAGTTTTAGCAGAGATCTCTTGGTTGCATCAACTCTGCCAGTTGAAGGGAAGTTTGTAAATCGGACCTGAGACAGCGAGTTCCAGGCAGGAGTGCCAAAGAAGCAAGGGTACTATTTTCAGAAAGAGCCTCAGGATTTGTCTAGACCATGAGCCAAGCATGTGTCTCAGCCTGTTCTTGAGTTCAAGTTGGCCCAGCATTGGGGTTGTTTGCATGTAAACATAGGTGCAGGCATAGGCTTGGGAGCTTGGTGCTCCCAATCTTTGCTGAGGGACAGAGCCTGTGACCAGTGCTGGCCCAAACCTTTGCTCCTGTGGCCTGTGTGGTGTGAGTGTGGCTTCTTTGTGCGCTTGAGAGGATGCTCTGGCTGTGTGCAACACCTGGCAGAGATTCCAGAAGCATGGCCTGAGAACATGGGGATCACAGCATGTGGTGGGAGCCTGCGTTCAAGCCTGCCCTTTGCCTTGCAGTAGAGAGGTTGTCTATGTGAATTGAATACACTTGTTTCATTAATTTTAAATGGTTCTTTCTTCTCCTAAAGTCACATGTGCGTATTTGAAATCTCCATCCCAAATTCCTTGGGGTTAAGTTTTGGCATTGTTTGAAAATTGTTATTGTTTTCATGGGTGATCCCACAGGCTTCTCCTAGCAGAAACTTGAGGACACCCTGAGCTTCTTGGTGAGGAGTCCTATCAGAATTACCAGTGGGGCTGTGATGAATAATGGTAAAAAATGAATGTTTTCAGGATTAGTCATTAATGGGAGTGAGTATTTCTACCTAATCTGTCTCTCTTGCTTTTATTATTTTTCTCTCCACAGCATTTTTTTGGTTAAATGAAAGTTTAAGCGACATTTTTCCCATTCAGTATAAATAATTAATAACCTCAGGGTATCAGAAATGCAGGGCAAGGTTCCTAAAAGCATTTTCAATACATAAAAAGAAGGAAAAAAAACCCAACCCCAGCCCATCACTGTGGACATCTGGCCCCCTGAGAAACCACATCTGCAACGTCTTCTGCAGCCAGCTGTGACAGCACAAGAGTGGGCTTGGGGTACCATTGATGGAGGCACTCCTTGGTACAGTCTTGGATAAATGAAGCAGACTCCTCTATTTTTCTCTTTTTTTTCCCTCTTGAAGCCAAATCCAGGTTGCAAAGAGCCATCCTCCTGGTGGCTGCTGTGAGCCAGCAGGAGTCCAGTGGGGAGCCCTGTAGAAAGTTGGCTGTGGCTTCCAAGCTGTGGTTTGGCACATATCCTCTCCAAGATCTCTGCCAAATAGTCAGACTCCTTTTTAGTGTTTTTTTTTCCTTCTTTTCCTGTTGGCATTTTATTTAACTGTTCCATATGAGTTTAAGGCTGTTAGTTTGATATAATTTGTCGCCAGAATGCACTGTTTTGTGTGGGGTTCTTTGATGGAAGGTAAAAATATGAAGTGTGTGTAGAAGGTGAACAAATTGCGTTGAGAGGAGGTTGTAGTAAAGGTAACATGAAGCAGTAACAGTGATATTGGGTCTGGTTAGTGTATCTCTCCTGTGTGGGAATTTGATCACCTTTGCGTGCCAAGTTAAGGAGACCCTCAGTTCTCACTGGCAAAGTGTGGGAGAGGGGAGGAACACGGACACCTAACAAAATTTCTGATCTTTCCCCAAATGCATTAAAACACGAGTTCTTCAGCAGCTGGGCTTGGTGAGTGCAGTGAGGAGTACAGGGTGATCCTCCAGCACTTCCCTAAATGTTCCTTTCTAGCAGAGTCTGGGATTCCAGAGTGAACCCTTTGCTAAGCTGAGCACCGACTGGGGAGTTGCGTCAGATGCGGCAGCATTGTTCTGGATCAGCCTGACCTCTTTTAAAAAAATACGTATTTTTCCAACACTAATAGAAACCTTAGCTGAGGTCCTCTCCCTTTCTATGTGTGCGCCTGAGCACTAAATTAAAAAAAAAAAAAAATCCCAGATGTGAATCTATAAACCATCTGTTTAAAATAACTATTGTGCAGGACTATAATTAAAAGTTATTTATTATGAATCTTGGGATCCTATAATGGATTTGACTGACTCCCAGGTTTCTGACTTAGCAAACGGTTTATGTATTTATGAGCCATGTGTCTCTTCTGCACTTCTTGGTGCCAGAGTGCATGTCCTTTAAACAAAAGGGAAAAAAAATCCCCTACCCTCCCATAACTGTTGGCTTCTGATTGTTGCCGTCTAAGAAGTTTTCTCTTAAGGACAGCAAAATTCGAAGTATCTGAGAGCTTTCAACAGATTCAGAGATGCTGTTGACAGCACAGATGGAGGCTTGGTAATACAGCTCTCCTGCATGCAGCTACTTAGCGACTTTCCAAATGTATGACTGGGACAAGTAATGAAATGTTATGATTACTGGGGGCAGGAGGGGACATAACTGGAAGGAAAGGATTTGTTGCTTGAGTCCCATTTGCTCTCAGCCTCCACTTTGCCCTTGTGAAATGGGAGGGAAGGAGTCAGAAAAAGTGAAACAAGCAGATGGACAGTAGACATTAAGAGCAGTGTTTTGGGCTACTGGGTGAAGCAAAAAACCCAGCCTCCAGAAGACAATTACTCGTTGTTTTATTTTTGTACTTTTACACCCAGTGGACCCAGGAGATCTGCGCTGGATAATGCCTGACTGCAATAGACTAAACAATGATTTACCAGCCCTGCTTTATCTACTGCAGGCCTGTGATGGATCAGCATGGTACATTAACCCTTTCCTCCACATCTGCTGGCCTTGTTTTCCACAAGATACAGCACTGAGATAAAATAGCAGGACTTTTAAAAAGAATTTTGGGATAATAGTAATAATAGTAATAGAAGAAGTAGGAGGTATTTGGATGCACTTCCTTGGAGCTACACTCATCTCTTCTTAGTTCAAGAGGGATTTTGCCATGAGGACTGTGCTAAGGCAGCAATATCTTGCAATTGTGGCTCTATTGTATATTGTTTCAGCAAAAGGCCCCAGAAGGAGTGGTGGGGCTGCAGCCTTGGGCGATGCTATACCTCACACCCTGGAAGAGCAGCCCAGCCCTGATGGCAGGGAGTTAGGTGATGCCTTGAGGTTTGGCTTTTATATTCTGTCTTGCCTACTGTAAAACTCCGAAGTGTCTTGCAGCCTGCTGCTGCTGCTCTCTCATGCTAAGATAGACATAACAAAGTCTCTAGGTTTGCTGTCCAAGGACACCTCGGCCGTGCTGGGCCCAGAAATGTGTAAACCAACATCTTGGAGAAGGGGGGCTGAGCTCAGAGAACTTACATCAGTAGCTAAAGTTTTAATTGGTGAATTTATGCTGATATGCAAATGGACCAAACCTATAAAAGTGTGAAGAACTCGTGACTTGTCATCCATCTTGGGGTCCATTTTGGAAGTAGCCTCTGGGCTCCCCAGGGTATACCTTTGAAGGTCTTTCAAATAAATATCCCCTTTATTCCCTTACTCCTGTCTAGTCTCTGTTTCCAGGTAGCCTCTTCAGGCATCATAGGCAGCTTGGGATGACATCTGAAACAGCCTGTTTTGGAGCAATCTGGGCCTTGCCTATAACAAGCTAGAGAGGATGAACATCAGCTTTGCAAATCCTATCCTGTTTAAGTGCTTAGCTGCACTTGTGCTGGCAAAGATTGGCTCTATTTACCTGGGACACACGGAGCTGTCCTTTAAGGCAGGAGGATGCAGCTTCTCCTCCAAGGGACAGAGCTAACCTTCCTCTTTAATTTGGGAAAAACAAAACAAAACAAAACAGAAAAACAACAATAAAACCCCCAACCAACCAAAAAAAAAGACAGAAAAAATAGAGGTGCAGTGGATGGATGGTGAATGTGGTGCCTTGTGCCCACCTTTTAGCACCGTGGTGTAATAACTGAGTTTTGAGACAGTGATCCAGATTTGCTGCCCTCCACATCCAGAGGCAATTCAATGACTCGTCTCCTGCTTTCCCCACAAGTATCCTTGCTGTGAGGACCAGTGACTTGTGGGAGCACAAAGAACAAGCCATGTTTCTGCTGAAGCCAGGCCACTGAACAGCAAATAGTTCAAAGTCTACTGAGATAGAGAAAGGAAGTGTAAATCTGTAGCCTACTGCTTAAGACACCCTCCTAGACGGAAGGACCCTTCAGTTCCTGTCACTGTACTGTGGGCCACTAATATTCTTCATGTGGAACAGCTACTTAATGCAGAACGGCCCCTGGCATCAGCACATGAATTTCAAAATCTTCTCTCCCAGAGAACCTGCTAAGCCAGCAGCTTTGTTGGTGATAAGGAAAGAAGAGCAAGACCCAAATTTGGCTGCCCCCGTGGGGTGGCTCATCATCGGAGAGAATTTTTCTGATTTTAGCAATGTGGAGGAAACAGGAGGCTTCTGCTTAGGAACAATAACTGGGAAGTATCTTCTGTTTGAAATATGTGCATTGGGGTCATCCTTAGGAACTTCTTGCATTGCCAACAAGAAGAAACCAGGATGTACATGCGGGCAGAAGGAGGCAGACAGCACTCAGGTGAGAAACTGCCTAGGAAGCTGGGCTGCATGAGGCATTTACACCAGTAGTCCTCTGGGAATGAGGGGATTAAAAAAAATACAGAGCTTTGTTATTCTTCTGGTCCCTCTTGCTGCCATCTGCAACAATAACGTCATGCTTCGAGGAGGGAGCCCAATGGGTATCTGCCCACTGGTCCCCCTTACACACATCCAGCCCAGCTAGGCTGGTTCTCAAGGGCACTGTGCATCTCGCTTCTCTCAGAGGTGCACCATGCGTGCTGCAGCTGGGTGAATCATGTTCTCCACAGGAACAAACTCTAAACTGGGTTTTGCCCTTCCTTCACACCCACTTTCACCAGCCAGAAGATTTTCCCACAGATAAAGGTAATGGGGCTGATAGGCTTATTAAATCTGTCCTTAAGCAAACTCATTAAAGAGAATCAGATCTTAGCAGAACCCTTTAAAATACAGATTGTAGTTGAGTTGGTAAGCTTGATTCTGCTGCCCTTCAACAGACTTTATGGGGGCACCATGTTCCTGTAAAGGGAATCAAGATTTCACTGAGCGCTTTAAAAGAGATGTTGAACCAGTTGCAGTTCTGTGTCGTGGCTGCTTTGTGCCAGTCCAGAGCTACAGACCTGCCATAAATTTGGCTTAACCTGCTGGTTAAATTGCATTTATGGTTGCTCTGCAGTGCTGGAGTGATGCAGAGCAGCCAGCATGTAGCAGTGACCTGGCTTTTTGCAGTAATCGTTTGTGTTGCTGCAGCTGCGCTTTAGGGCCTGATTCTCATTTGCTGATTTCACACTGTCCTGGTGAGAGTGAGTCCTCATTTACGCTGATAAGACTGAAGTGCCTTTATAGCTCCCATCAGATCAGGCAGTGACTTTGAAGTAAATAAACCTCTGATTTTAGACAAAGGGCTGGAATGTAATAAAAGCTGCATGTTATTCTTCACAGGCACCTTGAATAAGGCCACAGGGAGCAAAATAAAAAGACTGGAAAGCACAGCTTCTTTTTCTTTAGTTTTATGATTTACATTTTTCTAGCCCTTTGATTTTTTGGTCTCTAATTAAGTCATAAGATTGGGTGAGGTGGGTACTTGCATGTACTAGATGGCCACCTGTGTCACCTAATGAACTGAGCTACTAATTATAGGTGGAGGTGACTTCAGAGGGCTACTTTAAGTAAGGAATTTGAAGTAGAAAAATTTTGCTAAAAGAAACACCCAAAGTATTTGTTTTCTGCACCTATTTAATGGCAGGGATAACCAGAAAGGGTTGACACCACTGGGGTAAGGTAGGCAATAAATGGAATATTTCTGCTGCCTGCTGTCACACATCCTCTATTGACATTCCTTAAGGTGGTCAGTGTGCTCTTTGGCCTTGGGAAATCACTGGCTTTTTGCCATAGCAAGATGACACTATAATGTACAGTGATTCTTTCTGCTCATGGTATTTCATTGATTCTCAGCATTTTGGGGTGAAAGATGAATTACACTAATCATCTTGTCTGGTATAGTACATAGTAGCCTCTTTTAGAGAACCTCTAGGCGAAACTGATTTTCTGCAGTGGCAGAATTTTGTCTTCTCTGAGGTTACCACCTCTTTCTCTGCCTTTTGTTCTTCTGTCACCGTGAGAAGCGATTCCTGAGCTGTGCAGTTCATGGGGCAGCTCCTCAAGACCCAGAGGATATTTTAACAAGCACGTCATGTAGGTAGTTGTTCATTTAAGTAACATGGATTTCTTCAGTGCCGCACATTTTCTGTACGAGAGCGGGTAGCAGTCATGAATTACCCTCTAAGTGGGGTTTCAACACCATTTACTTCGGCTCCTGGATTATTCAAAGACTCTTTTCTACTGTGTTCCTTCAAGGGAAAAAAGATGTATTGAATCACAAGGACCTCTCCTGAAGCAAAAAAGCACACTGCTGGCCACACATTTTATTTTCTGAATTGCAAGAAATGGTAGCCTTGGGTTTGGTTTGCTTGCAATAGCTTTTGTCTTTTAATTTTTTTTTTTTCAGAATAAGGAAGTGACGTGCAAAAGGGAGAAGTGTCCAGTGCTCTCCAAGGACTGTGCTCTCGTCATTAAGCAGAGAGGAGCCTGCTGTGAGCGTTGCAAAGGTGCCACTCCCTTCCTGTTGTTTCCCCTCTTTTTAAAATGTTATAAGTGCACATTTAGGTTGCTGAAGATAGGACAAAATTCATAGCTTCTCAGCTGGGACTTGGCTGTCACCAGAGGCTAGAAGAGGGCAGTAACCATAATTGAAATATATATGTTTACAACACTGAGGGAAATACATAAATTCACATATTTGTCCTGCAATTATTAGTTCTTGGACAGCAACAATCCTTTAGAAATACATCTTTATTCTTCATCACCATGTTGTCAGTTTTTAAAGAGTTATTCCCATTCTAATTTTATCAGAAGTATTTTAGGTCAACATCTATCTCCTAGTAGTCACCGGTCAGTAAGAATCTCTTTAACTTTTTATGTGGTTAGACAGAATAGGAATAATACTTCTGAGTAATAAAGAGCAGGCTATTCCTATTTCTCCTCATGCTGGAAACAAACCAAGCAAATTTGATTCATTTTATTAAACATGTCCTGATTCAAACAATAGTATTGTGGACATTTTTATGAAACCCAAATAAGCGACAGACTGAACATTGTACATTTATTTATTGACCAAGATTGTATATTCCAAGCTGTTTAAAACAAGATAATTATCAAATTAAAAAAAAAAAAAGAAGTGTAAGCATGCATGGCACGTATCTGCTATGTTTAACCACATGAAAAATATACAAGTAGATGAAGTTGAAAAGTGGTATTTTTTTTATATTGATGCAGTAAGTAATATGCTCTAACCCACTAATTTTGCTGAGGGACTTCTGACACAATCAATGAGGTAGAGAATGTCAGATTCAGACAGCTTTACTTTATTTTTTCTCTGTCGTTTTTAATTCTCCACTGGTGATTGTGTGGTATTGAGAGGGAGATAGGGTAGGATAAATGGTTGGGAAATAAAAGCATTTCTTGCCTTCCCAGAGGAAATACAAATGCAGGAAAACAGATTACGCTGAAATTCAGATGGAAGAGACGTGATGGATGTATATTTTTCCTGGAAAGTTGCAGAGGTGTGTTAGATGCTGTGCTTATGATTTGCTTCTGTGCTGCAGCTTTGGAATAGGTTTGGCAAGCCCCAGTGTGAGGATTTGTCTAGAAACATGACACTTAAAAGAGCAGGAAATGAACTGGAAAAAAAATTAAAGCATTACTGAAACAATAAGAATTTGAAATTACAGATTTTACACAAATTACATGTAATTTACTTCTTTTGACAAATTGTGCATAGTGCCAGCTTTGTAGGAAGAGGTTGCTAAGTGTTAGTCGGATTAGGATGGAGTTTGATTTTTCATTTTCATAATGGGATGTGTATTTGCTCAATGGTCTGAAAATTCTGTATACATACATTAGCATATGTGCATGCGTGCATGCATGCAAAATTAAAAAAATGAATGTTTCAAAGCTGAGGATACAAACAGTATTTTAATTCAGACTCCTTTTAAGATTTTCTATTTATCCTATGTTGGGGTGGGTACCCAGAGAACATTATTGATAGGCTTGAGCCTGGCATCTGCAGATTGGTATGCTTGACATCTCTAGTGGGATAATTAATAGAAAGTATCCAAAAATAAAATCAGGAGGCACATGGATACTTGAGATAGAAGAGGGATGAGTTAGCCAGGGTCCTTTCAATGTATCAGTGGACAGAGAGATCCCACTAACAGGCATCCAACAAGATCCCTCACAAGGAAACTGCTAAAGAAACTAAGCAGCCCTGAGTTTGTCAATATACTCTTGTCATCAGCAAATAAATAACAAGCGTATGATTGTTTTAGTAGTAAAAAAGGTTGCAAACGTATCCTTGGAAAGATCTCAACTTGTTAAAGTGCTCAGAAATGATCTAGAAAAGGGGTGAAGAGGGATGGGAAGTTTGCTGCTGGTGACCTGATCTCTGTAGCGCAGTAAAGCAAGAGGACGGCCTGTGAGGGGCTGCAGGAGGTGCTCAGGGCACTGAACAACTGATGACAAAGCAGCAAAGGCAGTTAACGTGGATGGGAATAAATGGGTGCACACAGGACAAAACAGTCCTAACTTTACAAATACATTACTGGGCTCTGAGTTGACAATAACTGAATGGGAATTGTTTCTGAGTGTTATAAAAGATACTTCTGTGATGTGATCATCTCAACCCTCAGCAGCTCTCCAAAGGGAAGATTGAATGCTGAGTTTGTTAGGAAAGGAGCAAGGTACAAACCAAAATGCCCTGTTTTCCCTCTGAGTCAGACAGGCTGCTTATTCCTGCCTCTCTGGGGGCTAAACTAGAGCTATGGACCTTGCTCTGTATTTTTCACACTTCCTGAGGTGTCTCTTAGTAGCTGCTATCAGACAGAAGACTGTTGGCTAGAAGGATGCTTGGTCTGATCTAAAATGGCTGTTTCTATGTGTTTAAAATGCAAGAAGAACACTAGATTTCACAATTCAAAGAAGAATAGCTCTCAAGGACTGAATTTTCAAAGTAGATGTGAAATTTCTGCGTAGGTTTTTCTGTGCTTTCTGAAAGGTAAAGCAAAATATGCACCCATTTAACTCCCACAGTCTCGACACCACACACTGTCACCAGGTTGTTCTGGTTCCAGGGGAAGAGGCTGATGGAACCACCTCTACCCCAGGGGAGGCTGCTTGCTCTCCCACCACTCTGAACACTGCTGAAGCTCCTGCTCTGTGTAGGAACTAAAATGAGTGTCCCCTGGGGAGTAACTGGGGGATCAAGGCTGCACATACCAGCCTGGCAGCATAGCACTTCAGCTACTCCCTTTGGTGTCCCAGCAGCTCCCCGGCACTCCCCACACGAAGCTCAGCTGCAGCCGGGACTTGGCCCTGCAGCACTTGTTCTCAGTTACTATTTTGTCCAGCTGCCAGAGTGCCCATGGGGAATGCAAGCAGGAAAAGGAAAGCAGGGATTTTTTTTTCTTTTTTCTTTTAGTAGCTGCATTTCATCTAAACGTGAACAAAATGTT
Organism: Falcunculus frontatus; assembly: GCA_013398115.1. Lineage (NCBI taxonomy): Eukaryota > Metazoa > Chordata > Aves > Passeriformes > Falcunculus > Falcunculus frontatus. The sequence goes on from VZRV01009905.1 coordinate 1,956,527, forward strand.
ACCGAGGAAGGACATCAGAACCTGATGGCTTTTTTCTTGGCTTTGTTCCCAAAGCCTGGGAGAGCTTAATCAGACCTTACAGGCTCTTGCCAGCTCTCTTTGATAGCTTCACGTCTTCCCACCTTGTGAAGAAATGAATGAATGAGTGAGTGAATGAATGAATGGCTGCTGTCATCTGAGTGCAACATCAGGAGGATAACATTAAGACCAAAGGGCATATTCTGGAACGGGCTTGTGTGGGAAGGAAGACACAACTAGTGAGTCATTTATGACATCTCTGCCAGTGCATTTTATTCTATCATGAGGAGCACAAGGGCATTCCTTGCCCATTGCAGAGGGGTTGGACTAGATGACCTTTAAAGATCCCTTCCAACCCAAACTATTCAATGATTATATCTGCAGCAGTGCACACAGCTGAACTCTCCTATTTAGAGCTTTGCATACAGGAGAAACTGAATCCTTGGTAGAGAACTTTTCCTAAAGATGGTTGTGTGCTGAGCATAAAAGTCCCTTGCTTCTGTTTGGGTATTTGTATGCTACTTAGATAATTTCTAGCACTTCTGTTTTTTGTATTTCTTAATAAACAGAAAAGGTAAGGAACATCAGCTAGTGCAGCTTTTGTGGTCAGAAAATTCACTGGTGGAGAGTAGCATATGAAAAGATTTGGCTTTACTTTGTCACAGAATCACAGAATATCCTGAGCTGGAAGAATCCCACAAGGATCATCAAATTCTGACTCCAGGCCCTGCACAGGATAAGAATGTGCCTGAGGACATTGTCCAAGTGCTGCTTGAACTCTGTCAGGCTTGGTTTTGTGACCACTTCCCTGAGGAGCCTGTTCCAGTGCCCGACCCCCCTCTGGGTGAAGAATCTTTTCCTAATATCCAACCTAAACCTCCCCTGACACAGCTTCATTCCCTTGGGTCCTGTTATTGGTCACCAGAGAGAAGAGATCTGTGCCTGCCCCTCTGCCCCTCCGCTTCCCCTTGTGTGGAAGTCGTAGACCACAATGAGGTCTAAGATTTAAATTAAGATTTAAGATTTAAATCCTCCAGACTAGCCATGTGTTTTAACGCTATTCTTGACTTCAGGCCCATAGGACCTTGATTGTAAAGCTGATGGGGCAAAGCTCACTTTTGCTGTGTGTTTTTGAAAAGTCTGAAGCAGAGAAATGTGGGCCCATGCTTATGGCTCCCTGCTGCAAGGAGAATGCAGGCAACTCAGTCTAATAGGAAAAGTTTTCAGTAAGATTATTCTTTTGACAGATATTTACTATAGTTTATAAAACATGCCATATACCTCTAGCATGCTATTCATTTGGAAAATACTGAAAAATTAAGCCCTCTTATTACTTTTGCGTAGGATAAATAGGCCACTTTTTCATCTCTTATTTTATTTAATATATTTTATGAAAACCTATGAGGTCACTGAGATTATAGAAATAGATTTGGCAGCATTTTCTTATTTAGTTGGATGGAGACCTGTCACTTAGATATAGAGCTCTCTACACATTGAATAATAAGTTATTTGCACTCTGAAGAAGTGGTATTACTGGCTCAGGACTGCATAAATTTTGCATTTCTAAAATTGTGCACCATATTCTACTCTGTTATCCTAAGAATCTGAATCTTCTATGGATATGCAAAGACAAAGTTGGTGGGATTTTTTTTTACAACAAAGAAAATATGTTCAGAATTTTCTTTCACTTCCCACATGCAGTTTTGCATTTTCTGTCCTTGTTAACTTTTGGGAATTACTGGGTTTTTTTTGTTGTGGTTGGTTTTTTGGTTTTCTTTTTAATAATTAATTATTGATCTTAGAAATTCTTGTGCTATGCTCCATTGATATGGAATCTATCAGAGAATGGAATCCCAGCCCAGGCAACAACAGTCTACTGAATATTGAATATCTGAAGATATCATAGTTAATTGTGCATTTCTTGGAAAGGATATCAAATACTTTGTTTGAGGATTGCAGCCAATTTCAACTATTAGGGCTGGCTTGCAAAGGAACTTAGAGGGAGGTTATGAGATTATCAGTGTTCTGGCTGCTCTACTAACACCCTGCAGGATTCATATGTACCTCTGGCACTTCGTTTGCCTTTGGACACCGCTAGTATGAGGTGTCTGACACCACTGTGGTGTCCTTCTGCAGGGCTGACTGGGGGGACTGTTTTGTAGGGCCCCAGTAGAGCACTGTAACTTGCAGCCCACCCTTGCATGTGCTAAGGCAAGCTGTCAGAGACGAGGGATAATACATGGATGGAGGGGGATGGGATGTGAAGGTAATATATTTATTTTGCTACGGAAATCTCCTTCACCTTTACCTGAATAATCTAGTCCTGGCTTCTGTCATGGACTGGTTATGGAAAGACGTGGTTTGAGGACATAATCAAGTCTTAACTTTTCTATTGACTCTTCTCACTGCTTCTGAGTCTCTTGGTAGAGTGTTACAGGTCTGAATCAGAAGGTCTGTTTCTTGAGGCTGGAAGTTCAGATTCATCTCAGTGTTCATTCAGATTTTAGCTTTCTATTTCAAGAAAAAGCAGAGGTTTTGAAGCAGTGACAAATAGCCACTAGGAACAGTACCATTCAGTATCATCACAGTGACAGTTTTGATTACTTCTGGTTGTGCCTAAGAAAAGGTCTCTATCTCTCCATCCTTTCTTTGAGTTGACTCTTCTTACAAAGGTCTTAGCACATACATTAGACATCTCTTGAATGTGTGGTGTATACTGTTGTGTTCAGTAGTGCCTCAAATTTCAGATACTCGTATTACCTTGGTTAATATAATTTTCCATTTATGTAAGAAACTTTTAATGAACAGTCTTGTTCTGTTGCCATAAACACTTTTTCAGTCAAACATCAGTGACCCAGATTTTCACATTGATAATTTTACATGTAATGTTTCTCTGGAACAAAATGATAAACATCTTAGGACACGTAGTACTGGAATAAGAATTTTTTTTACTGTTTAATTTTGAAGGTGTAAGCTGTATAGATCATGGATGATTTTGCTGGTGTGAGAAAATTGGGTACAAGAGCAAGTAACTGTGTCACTGAGCAACATCATTCATGACAGCCCTCATAACCACAAGAGGTGACAATTTTCCAGCTGCCAGGCTTGGCGAGCACCTCGAGTATCAGCTCAAGATTCAATGGCAGCTCTAACTTTATTCCATTTTGGATTGCAAGGTTCCTAGGAATCCTGCAGGGCAACTTTTTTTCACTCTATACATGGAACACAAGACATTTGGGAAGGTAAAATTCAGTTCCAGTGGTGTGCAAGGGGCAAAAAGAGCGCTGGGAGGAGTTGATTCTTTGTTTCTGCTGCTATTTGCTCAGCAAATATGGGCTGCTTCTCATCCTACATGTGTGAACTGTGTGGTCCTAGCACAGCTCACCCACCCTGCTCTGTTGGGCAGCCTTTATATGGCCCCTGTGCATCCCTTGGGTATTGTAATTGCCATGGCTCAACTGCAAATAGGTTTGCTTGTACTTGGTTGCAGAGGAAAGAGTTGGATTTTCACTGTTTAGAGCCAGACTTGATAAGCATGGGAGGTTTTGTATACATTTTCATGCTTCTGTGTTGACAAATGAAGACCAGGGTTATTCAACAGGAAGTTTAATTTTCTGGTAGCTGTCAATGGCTCTACCATCACTGAGACATGTGAAAATATATTTCATAATAGGTATATGTGTGATTCACAGTTCTTTTATTTTGACTAACTGATTTCATGCCAGGGAAATACTGCAGAAGGTGCAAGTTATTGGTGGGTTTTTTTGTTTAGAGTTTTGGGGTTGGCTTTTTTTTTTGGCTGGAACTGGTATTTAGTGTTAGCATGCCTGGATACCTCCCTGAGGATTAATTTATCAAACACTAAATAAAACATGTCTTCTGACTGTTTTCTTTTTCCTAATGTTTATTTTCCATGCCAGTAGAGAGGTTACATTTTTTAAATAGAAAGTGGAGGGAAAGCAAAAAAAAGACTTAATAGGAGAAGAAAGATGCTGAAGAAAGGAGGGATGAGGAGCCAGTCTATTGTGCACCAATCTATCACTTTCTCTTGGGAGAATAAGGAAATGACTTGTCTATAAAATTCTCATTAGACTAAAATAAGCACAAGTTTCTTCTGGAATCTAATTAGGCAATGTCAAATTGAGTAATAAAGGGTTGTTTTTTAATGAACTCCTGAGGACACTGGCTGAGCTTTAGCACTGCTAAACTGTCTCTTACAGTCAATTTCCATATCTTCATGGTACTGTTACATGGTTGGGTATCTGGGGAAGAAGAGAAAAGGGTCATTTATCAGAGTTGTAGGATTGGGAAAGACAGATGGCTTCCTGATCATCAACTTGTCCACATGCCAGTAGCAAAATCTGCTATAATTTGCCTCTTTTGTAATTCCAGTCCAATTCTCTGCAAGGATGCTTGTTTTAGAATGAAATTGTTCTTTCAAATTAAATTGGTTAAGGGTTGGTTTATTATAATTGAAACAAAGGTGCCAAGTATGTTATGCACAACATTGAAACAAAGTAGCAAAATAAGTATATTAGAAGTTATTTAACTATTTTAGCTTTTTTTTTTTTTTTTTTGGTGCCATTAGGACTCAATCTGGGGGATCATTTTGCATTTCAGAGGTGACTAGAAGGTAATTAGCATTAGTTTCCACTGCATATGCAACAATTGACCAACTTCAAAGTATTCAGTGGTTTGGTTAGATTCAGATAAGCAACTTTAGGCTTGCATGTTTATCCAGGACTTATCTGAACCCTTTGGGTTGAAGGAGGATATGGCAACAAAACCTACGACTAACTGAAAGTTAATATTTTACATTAATAAAACACCAGCTATTTTTAAAGAAAGGAGCAGGAAAGACTGAAAAATTAGGACACACTCCTTGGCTGATATGAATCACTTTAGCATTTTTAAAATTGTTGTAGACCACTAATATTTAACTTCCTTCCATATGTGGAATCCTAAAGGTTTTTATTATGGGGTATGTGAGTCGGGATCAAATTTACTTATTCATGTCAAATCTTTCACATGCTCCTTAGAGCATTCTCAGGCTTTTTGGGTTCCCTTCTTGAAAACTTCCTCTGTAGCCCCTTTAAAGTTTTCTTTTAAGTAGATATTCAGGCAGAAGAAAGTAGATAGCATTTAAGTGATAGTCCTAAGCTCTGATTTTTCATGATTTATTATTTTCTCCTGCTCTTCCTTTCAGATGGTGGATGGAAAAAGTAGGTTAATGCACTGATATTTCCAAAGGGCTTTTGTGAAGAAAAAAAAGCTTTAAAATGGCTTTTAGGAACTTTTAAGTATCTTCCATCATAGTTTGTTGTGGAAATTGATACCAGGGTCTTTGCTGATGCCTTTGAACACAAAATATTCAGTGACTTCTACTTTCCAGGCGAAATATGGTGGACCTTTAACCATGGATGAATTAGAACGGCTTGACTGAGTTGGCGCATAGAATGAGGCAGGTTTCACTCAGATGAATTTAGGTGAGGCTCAGAAATTTCCATGCTATGAGTAGGGGCACTAGGAAAGTCCAGCTATATGTTTGCAGGTGTCAGCTGAGAGATTTGCACATTGAAAGGAAGTTTCAGAAAAACTAGCTGGTATGTGGGCTTTGTTTCTTTTTCCTTTTGAAAAGTGAGTAGTGGGTACAGCTTTGGGGCATCCAAAGGGCAGTGTCAGGGCACACCTCTGGTCAAAGACAGGTTAAAGCGTCACCCAGAGATTGTAAAACACTCCTTTCTTACCCTTTTCAGTTTTGCCTGACATTCAGCCTTCCCCCATCTCTCCCCAAGCCTGCTTGTTTTACTGGCTAACTCTCCCCTTCCTTCACGCTGCTCCTTCCGCTGAGCATCTGCTGAAATCCAGCTCCCACCACTGGTGTTGGACGGGTGCTGCTCTGTCTCCCTCATTCAACCTGCTGGCCCATGCCAAAGCTTGAGAGCAGTCTTAGTACCTCCAATGCTTCTGCAGTCTTTTCTGTTTTGGTACCCATTTTTAAACTTCCCTTTTGGTGCCTGTGGACTCTCCTTCCTGTGGTTGCTTCTGGTGTGCCATCTCCTTGCTGCTTTCCACAGGGACAGTGGCTGGTGCTGCAGGGCAGAGAATTTTGTAGCATAGCTTGGATGTGCACTTCAAGCAAGAGCAGTGCTGACTGCGTGAGTGCACCACCTTCATGCTTTGTCGACCAGATTAATCCTTGAGCTGAAAATTTCAGTTTAATATGCACATCTGTACGTGCAGATTAGCCCAGGGTCATTAGCTTTCTTATACAGGAAACATTTTACATTAAAGAACATAATTGCTGAACAAATATGCAAGGTATTTTGCAGTTGCTATTTTCCATCCTAGCCCTTGATTCTTGATTCTGGTAAAACACACACACAGAAATTTAACAGCACAGACATTCCATGTTCAGTATCCTGTACACTTGTAAACTGTTTCTCAGACTGGGACCAGTATGACCCGGGCTTCAGCAGCTTGGGGATGTTAAACACATTGAATAGGCTCTGCATTCATCAGGGTTTTCAGTGAACACTAAGTGAGACTGTGCTGCGAGATTAACTCAGTGTTTTTCAGAATGGAACTTCAAAATGCATCAGAGGAGTATGGGGCTTCGCAATCCTCTCTTGACGTGTCGTCCTGTAGATATGAGAGGTCAGAGAACTGTATTTAGTGCACTGAGAATCTGAACATTTCTTTACTATTCAAAATAATTTCATAGGGGCTTTACCACTTAAAAATATGAGATTCGGATATATAATTTATGCCTTTCAATGTTTGTCAAAGATGAAATTATCACAGCCAACTCTGAGACTACTGATCATCTCTTTTCAAAATATATCTGTTTCAGCTTAGGTAAGTGAAATAGCCACAGCATCTACAAATTTCTCCCATGTTGCTCTGTATTTAGCCTGGCAAAAGAATTTCTGATTACCGCAAATCCTCAAGTACAAGTCTTCTGTTGTTTAAGAACTTAAATGGAGGCAGTTAACACATTTGCAAATGATCTTTATATATCACGATTCCTTTAAATTTTGTGTTGAATTCACAAAATTTTGTGAATTGTGAAAATCTCCTGATTTTATGGAGATTTTAAGTTCCTCTGCACTTCAGAGTTGTGACTCTTGAGTTTTCTTTTACAGTGGGCCTAAAGATTTACTGGTGTAGGGCTGATAAATTGCCTTTATTTTCAGAAGGAAATAAAACGTATCCCAAAGCAGGACAGTGCACCTTACACAGCAGAGAAAGACTTAGAGTACTTGCTGAGGTAGCCCCTGGAAAGAGAATGGTGCCGTGGGCATTGTTTGACTGATTGTAGTTTTGTGATTCTGTAGCTCTATGTCTGTGTTTCAAAGTCTTTGGCAAGACTCCTGTTGGTTTCATGGGCTCTTTGATCGAGCTAATTTTGAATAAAATATACTGGGAAAAAAACCTAAAAGCAGTAAGTGGAAAATGGGCATTTTTCCCACAGAAAATAGGGTATGTGTTATTTCCAGAATTTTTCTCAGAACCATGCTAGGTCTCCAAAGAATTATTTTTCAGTTGAAACAATTTTGCATTAATAAACTTACTCTTTTAAGACAAATAGTATGTTTCTACTTTATAAGTATTTTCTGGTTTTGCTTCTCAGGTGAGTTATTTTATTATTTTCTATGTGTTCTTTTTTTTTTTCCCCGCAAAATACCAGAAAACGGCAAAAGAGAAGACCAGAAGGGAAGGGAAACTAGTAGGAACATGTAATCAAAAATGTGAAAATTAATGTTTGTTTTGGTGTTTGCTTTTTTGGCTCTATGAAAATTCATTTTGCACAAAATAAAGATGGGTTGATCCAGTGCACAGGCAAACAAACCTGTTTTCTGTTAACAAAGTTGTCATATAGCACACAAAGACATATAAACCCAAACTCTATGAGAGTCCAGAATGTGTCCCCATGGAGATTCACCACAACACAAAAGAACTTGATGGCTTTTAGTTTATGTGGATGGTGATCCCTCCTGTCATGAACATGAAAAGGAATAAAGGAGAGGTAGCTCTGCCAGTGTCAGCTCATCCATGCTGAGCTGTGCTTGCTGAAGAGCTCTCCCAAGGGCTTTGGTTAATGGATGAAGATAGCATGGCCAAGCTAGATGATGAATGCTCTTCTTTTACCCTTTCTCCTCCCTCTCCCCATTCCACTGCTTGAGTAACTGAGTAGTTCCTGAATGGACTGCAGAATAAGCACTGACATCCATTTTTAAGTGAGCTATCACTGATTTTGGTTTGTCTTGACTAGTCAGAGTTAGTAAGGAGTTTGGCCAGTTGTGCATCAGCAGCAGGTGTCCGAGGCAGTGCTGCCAGTCCTCCCAGGGCACGATCCTTCTTGTTCATCCCAGCTCTCAGCTCTACCTCTCCCAGGGTAGAGGTACCTGTATTTATGGTGCTGCCCTGTGATCCTCATCATCAGCCTCCCACAACATTGTGTTCAGCTGAACTGATGTGCTTCTCTCTCGTCCTCTAGATTGCAGTTTTGGAGGAAATACGTACAACAGCTCCATGAAGTGGCACCTCCCCAGCAATCCGTGTGTTACATACCAGTGCCAGGTAAGGATATCATAAAAATCGTGCTAATTGAGTTGTAAGCTTTTCCCAGGAAATCCTGAGCCTTCATTTATCCAATCCAAATAACCTGAAATATTTTATGCCCAAAGCACAATGTGGACTTTGCATTTGAAGTAATTTAAATCCACTCAGATGCAGCCGGCTATAACCAAACATTCTGAAGTATAGGTTTTAAATGACTTGAGTACCCCGATAGCCAAACTCGCTGAAGGAGAGTTACACAGCCATGCCATTTCCTGCTGTCTTGACCTTGAAGTAAGTCCTCTTTTCTTCAGCATTCTAAGCCTTTTGTGAGATACAAATTATTTTAGTAATTGGACACTTCTGTGTGTACGTGTCCCTGGGTTTTACCTTTCTTTAAGAAAAACCCACAACCAAATCTTTTTTCTGGGCTCCTGCACTGTTAGCACAGCGGTATTTTTCGTAGCTTGGCTATCTGCAACCATAACATTTTCAAGATTGTCGCTTGTCAGGCTCAAACCAAGTAATTATGTCGGCCATTTCAGCTTATGTGTGTGAATAGGTCTGCCTTTTTTGCTGACAATTTGATCTGGTTTTAATAGTAACACTCAGGCAGCTACTAAGAATGGCAGTTGGAAAGAAGAGATTAGTGAGTATGAAGAGCTTCTACTAAGAGGAGAAGAGAGTTTCAAGGGTTTTTTTCTCTTTTTCTGTAATGCTTCTGCTCTGTGAAACCAACTCATTTTTGAAAATAAGTACACTGAGAAGACTGAATCTGGAGCAGTATTCTGTATCCTTGCACTTAATGAAAAGAAACTCACTACATGAATTTAGATATGCTATGTGAAAGGATCAGTTCCTTATTGACTGTTTCAGTGTCTAAATGCAAAACTGAGTGATCCTGTTTACCCTAGATCCACACATTTAAAAAACAATTTTGCCTTGCCTCAAACAGCTACAAGCAGAAAAAAGCAGCTTTTATGCATAGAGCCTCACACCCAGGTTTGTTCAGGAGGACTCTTGACTTCTCAAATAAGTACAGGAAACGTTAATTTACTAATACTTATCAGGCAAAATATCAAAGATAAGTGTCTCCCCTCTACAGAACAAGATGCTTTTATCTGCTTTCTAAGTCTATTTTCCTCCAATAGGAGAGGGAGGAGAATGCCTTGTGTCTGGCCTGTTTTCACCAGAGCTGCATGGCAGATTACCGAGGTAAAGGATTCCTGATAAAGCAGGATTCCTTTTCCTAAGAGGGTGCTTGGTTTTTTACCTGATGCATTTTAAGGCAAATCCCATGTCTGGAGTCAGGGAGACTCAAGTGAATCTTTTGACTGTGGATTAACCTGCACCCTGATACCAGGCAGCGGTACAGAAAGCAAAGAAGTTTTGAAACCCTGTGCTTTGCAGCATGTGCTGGGCTTTAATTCTACTGTCAGTAATTGTGAATCTTTGCATGTTAAAGCAACCACAATGCTAACAACGAATATGTCTGGTCTGCTTCTTTTCCAGGAAGGAGTGATAGTAGAGTCAGAAGTACAGTGTGTTGTTCATTGCAAAAACCCTTCAAAACTCAGGGGAATGTGTTGTCCTGTGTGTCCAGGTGAGATGTCATGGTTAAGATGCTGTTCTACAGGTCCAACTGTATTTCTAATGATACCCATCATCACCTGGGAGGCTGCCTCTAACTTCTCTGTTATACTTGACAAGTTACGAAAATGTGGGCTGGTGACTCTCAATGCACAAAGTCACACAAGATATGTTTAATATGTTTTAGTAGAGTACATGCAGACCAGGGGATTCATAGGCAATATCTTGTGCCAATATCCATGGGTGTGTTTATGTAATTTTTCAGAGGGTCTGTAAGGTGGGTTTGCATGACTGATGACCATGATTTTGTTAGGAGGGGAAGGATAAGAGTCATCGTATAAAAGGAGATTCACTTTTTGATGGGGAGTGAGAATGGGTTGCCTTTGTGAAGCACAGTGGCAAATTACCATGGTTTTTTAGGTTAATTTGATTTTATCAGAGGTTTTGTAGGTAAGCACTGCTCCAGTTGTGATATAATGGATTTATTATATTTTTGATTATTTATAATATCTATTAATAGCTAATATAAACTCTGGGAGTAAGAATGAATTATTAAAAAGAAAACTGCCAAAAAAGGTGTTTTAAAGACACTTTTAATGGGAGACTTAGCCTAGCCTTGACTTCATATTTGCAAATCTATCTGCTGTAAAAGGATGTTTTCTTTCCCCTGCAAAAAAAGGTATTTAGGGTTTCTCAAGGATTTGTTTAGGATTATGAAGTGATTTGTTTTCTTCTGAAGTGATCCTCTCTCTACAACTACCTGAAAGAAGGTTGTAGCAAGGTGGGGATTGGTTATTTCTCCCAGGCAACCAGTCACAGGACAAGAGAACAGTCTCCAGCTGTGCCTGGGGAGGTTCAGTCTCCCCTGAGGACAACAGGAGGAATTTCAGCATGGAAAGGGTTGTTAAACCTGGTAATGGACTGCCCAGGGTGTTGAAGTCACTATCCCTGAAGTTGTTCAAGAAATGACTGGATGTGGCACTAAGTGCCGTGGTCTACTTGACTAGATGGTAATCAGTCGAAGGTTGGACTTGATATCTTGGAGATCTTTTCCAACTGAAACAATTCCATGATTCTATATCAGAGAGGATGGTACAATTTACTTTTCAATTTGTACAGTGAGGCGTGTTAGAGAGAAAAGGCAGCATTCTATCTCGAGCTAAACTTATTCAAATGCTGTTTTCCAGGTTGCGTATTTGAAGGGAGACTTTACAATGAAGGAGAAGAATTTAGGCCTGAAGGAAATAAATGTACCAAGTGCTCTTGTATTGTAAGTATTTGCCTTTTGGCATTGTATCTCCCTGTATGAACTTCAAAAGGCACATTATTATTGCCATAACAAAGCAAAAAATATAAGGAATTCAACACTGTTATGCATTCTTCTCTTGGAGTTCAGGTCTCTGTTGAAGAATTTATGGCATTAATACACTGTATCACTCACATTTTGAATTTATAATCTTTTCTGTGACCTTACACTGTATGCAGATGGAACAGGTTATTTGGGAGAGGGCTGATCTGTTGAATTAGTGGTACTTTTTTTGTGATAGGATCATGCATGAGGAGACAGAAATCTTTTTGGCCTCCATCTATTGATCAGCATTTATTAGATGCTTCCTTAAGCCAAACTTTTCCAAGGATTCCTTTCAGCTGTATGCAACAAGGGCTTTTTCTCTGAATTACTGAGTGAAAGAATGAGAGTAGCCTCTTGAGGCTGTCCCAGGTGGATTTTTGGCTTGATGCTTGATGAAAAGGTCATATCCTGGATTTTATTCTTGACTAGCAACTATATAGAGAGGAAGTAATAATTGCATCCTTTGGGTAATGAGTACAGGCTTCTTTTTCACTTCCATTAAGTTAAAAGATAATGCTGTATGAGTTGGGGCAGATGACTTTGGCTTCCTTGCTGTAATCTGTGAGATGAGTAAAATGCAAAGTTCAAATCATTGCTTTTGTTGCAATTTTGGGCTGGTTATCAGCAGAATATGTAAGGCTTTACATTTCAGTAGAATGCCAAGAAATTTGTCAGTACCAGGCACAGTTCTCCTACATCATGAAAATAAAATAAAAAAAGGAAGAGAGAAAGACTTCAAAAATGAATGTATCTCTACACATATACACACATTCAGTGAAGCTGCTGCAGAGTACTTGAACTGTTCTGTGGGGAAAAAACCCTGGTAATCTGCAAAATTAATTTACACTAAGTCATTACTGCTCCTGTGGAGATCAGGGTGCTCAGGTAATTTTTTTTTAAAGTTTTAATCCTGTAATAATGAAAATATGCTGTCACACATGTCACAGTCATATATGCCCTGGGCTCCTGCTCTGCTGAATGCCTTCAGTCCCAGGCTGAGAACTCCCTCTGTACTTGGTCCCCCTCTCACTTCAGCTTCAGCTGTAAAGCAGTAGCTTTACACTCCAGCTTTCCTTAGTTATGTTCCTCAGGGGAAGGCAGGTCTGAATGGTTGAGAAGTTTGTGGAAACACGCTTGAGTCTTTTTGGGTTCTCCTTTGCTCTTTCATAAGTACTGTACAGATATTGCCTATTGCCCAGTTATTGGTGTGCCAATATCTCCTTGATCAACTTTCCTTTGTTCTCTGAATATCAAAAGCTTCTGTGCTGAGAAGAGCACTGGAGATGGGAGATATCTGGGGAGAGCACTGTAAAGAAATAAAAGAATAAAGGGTCACACCTGAAGTTCTGACCTTGAGAGTTACCAGTCTCAGCTGTGTTAGAGAAGGAAATGCATCAACTATTGAGAGTAAGAAGTTTAAAACCACTTAACCATCCCTTCCAAGAAAGACAGCATGATTGTTTTGGATGTTAATGACGTCTGTATAAAATGTCCAGCTCTCATTCTGAATCTTTCTGACAGTTAAAAGAAGTGCCATCCATGTATAAGCCACACCAGATCTCCCTTCCCTCTCTCTGCAGAACCTTTTTTACCCTCTTGCCAGTTTCCTCCAGAATCTGAGCCTATGCTAAGTCCTATGTGATTTAAATTTGAAGTAAATAAAGTGGGCATCCTCAGGGCTGTGATAGCAGTTTGGTACCTGCTTTTCATTCATTCCCTTCTGGGAGTGGGTACTCAGTGAATCTCTTATCTAAGCAGCTGGTGGATGGATGTCTTATTTGAAGATACCTATCTAGTCATGCAAAGTGATGGGAACAGGCTTGTGTGTGGTGTGCACTAATTTGTGCAGGCTTTAACAGATGGAGGCAAGCTCCTCACCCCAAATTAGATTTCTTCTGGGATTTCAGATTGTAACTAGTGAGTCTTTTGTGGAAACATGGCATTGGAGGTAGCGCAAATTATTACTAAGGTATTTGGGGAATGTGTGTATAAGGATTCCAGCTACTCTCACTTCAGGGTGAAGTCTGCATTTTGCTTGGGAGCAAGCTTTTCAAACGATGGATGATTCTGGACTCCACAGGCCATCACTGTCCTAGGGGTAGCTCAAACTTGGGACTGCAGGCACCACTGAACAGGAAGAAAGTAAAGACAGATGGCTGTGGTTTGTTTTCCTAGAGAGATGAAGGGTTGATCAGTACTCGCTAAATGTATTAAAATGAGGAATTAAAAAAAGGAGTTTTATTGTTGCAAAATGATGCACCCAAAAGTCAGTACACATCTGCAAGTCTGGGCAGTGGGGATGCATCTTGGGAAAGCACTTTGGTAGTTCAGGTTTGTGGCATTTTCAGCTCAAAATGGTACCTACTAGATACTACTCAGCTCCCAAAGAATGTGAAATGGCTGTTAAGTTGTTGTGATTTTTTATTTGTTTTTAACACTGTGCAAATGAGGACAAAACTGGGATTTAGGAGCTAGGGGTTCCCATCTTGTTGGAGCAGGCTGGCCAGTTGCTGGGCTATGGGTTCCACGGCCCTGAAGGGCAGGGAAAGCAATGGCATGGCTACACCTGGGCAATTCACTTGGTCCTTACCTGCCGGGTGCTTAACTCATCAATATGGCTCCTGTTTAATGCCACTTGTGGTCCTAGATTTTGTCTACTGAAAACCAGACCTAACTCACCAAACTCATTTCATGGAGGTCAGCGAAACAAGCCATTAACTAATAACTTTTGGGTTGTTACCGAGCCAGGCTGTGCTTGCGGCGGTGAGGAGGAGATGAAAGGCCCTGTATTCCATTACCGCTCTCCTAAGTGAGCTGCTCCTTGGGGTGACTAAGATTTCTTGCTGAAAATGAGAATGTATCACCTCTCACTCAATGCATATTGCCTGTCAGGAGCGAACGAGCTGGCTTTTAATGACTCAGTTTCTCTGGGGAGAGGCATTTGTGTAGGAAAGGTGGACGGGATAATAGGGATCTCCTCGCACCCCGGCTGAAACCCAGCTGTCTCGCAATAATTCATCAGTCTGGCCTGTTCCTGCTTTTCGTGATAGGCCAGTGGCCTGTTCTAGAGAAACCTTGGCTATTTTCCCTACCATAAGCACCTACTTAAATGAAGGACTGGCTTCTTTAATCAAGTGTTACTTCTCAGATACTACTTTTATGAGGTCGAGAGTGTGTTTCTGCTTGCACAGTAAGAGCACTTGGCTTACATGTTTCCTTTCCTACAGTCTGCATTAAAATAGTCAGACTGTGATTATCGTAAATGTTTTCATTTTCTCCTTTGATGTAGCACGTTTGGGAAAAAAAAATAGTGGAGGGGGAAGGAGAGGGAGCCAGGGAGGGAGGAGAGGAGGTTTGGCAGGAAAGTGACCTTGCGTGAGAGCGGTAACCATGGAGAAGCTTATCTTTAGGTGGTAGTATCCAAACTCATAACCAGCCCCTTTTGACTCCTTTAAGCGCTGTTACCCAGACCGAGGGCGCTGCGCGTTCCGGCATGCGAGGCATGCGGCCGTGCGAGGCACCACCACGCTGGGAGCGCGCAGCCCCATGGAGACGCCATAGCTCAGGGCCGACCGTGCTCCACACCCCTGTGGGGATAAGGGGAGTGGACATGCTTGGGAAATGGAGGCTGGGTTATGGCATTGCTGGGATGGTTGAGAGCTGGGAGTGGGAAAGGTTGCACTGTCTGTCTGTCCTGCAGAGAGGCACGTCCCAGGGATGACCATCAGCAGGGCGGTTACGTGTGTTTGGTCCCCAAACAGCATCGTTTCACAAAAGCAACGCTGTCCTCTTAGCTGTTCTTCCAAAATGATTTGGAACAAGTAAAACCCAAATAGCTGGAAGCAGAGCACAGGGATTTGAGGCTCTTGGAGAGCTGAATCAAAAAGGAGCCTCTGGTCAATCTCCTTTGCATCATTGGAGGCTTTTAAACCACTGCTTAGACGGGTTCAAGATGTGCCCAGCCACTGGTCTGCAGATGCACTTGTGTGTGTGTGCGTGCAGGAAATGTCTTGTCACTTATATTCCTAAGTGCTAGGATGCAAATACTGAATAATAAAAGTTTTGCACAAAGAAAAGTAAATTACAACTGCAAAATCTGTTTCTAAATCAATGAGTAACAGGCGTTTCAACTGTGATAAGTAATGAGAATCTACATATGTGAGTGTTTTGGATTCTGAGAGTGGAATTAATCTTGTCTAATTCCAGCTATTCAGAAGTAATGTGTCTGATCTGAACTACTTATCTGGGCTCCTCTTCAGTTAATGGAGAGAGAGAGAGAGGTGGGATGGATTACTCTCTGCAGATGCTTATCTTCCTCCACTAACTAGACGGGGAGCCTACCCAGCTCCTGGCCTTAGAGATGGCTGAAGATAGCCAAGACCGATCCTGCCCCTGCAGTCAGCTGGGTGATTAAGCATTCTGATAGCGCTTTAAAGGCTTGGCTTTAACCGGTATTGGGAACTGCTGGAATACATTCCCACCACAAAAGACGGTGGGGGAGGTATTCCAGTCTACTGGGAAACTCAGGGGAATGTGCAATTAAACGTATCCTCAGTGAAGGCTGAGGATAATTCAAATTCAAACTTCCATCCTTAGTGCATTGCCAAATGCTGATCTTCCCAAATTTCCATGTACTTCAGCTGCTTTGATTCAGCTCCAAACTGCAGCAGACACTGTCTGCCCTTAATCTGTGGCTAAGAAACAGAGACAAGGAGTTGTAGTGAGGGGTGGAAAAGCAAAGAGTCGTTCTTTTGGTAGGAGCAGTGTTCACATCCTCAAAGTTAGTGACATTAGTAAAGTGTTTGGCTCATGGATGGATGCAAATGGAGACCAGGAAGAGCTCAGAAATGGGATGTGGACGGTTGGTCACCATGTCTCTCTGGGAACCCCCTGTAATTTTGTCTGCAGATTTTTTTCAAGGCTAGAGAGTTTGGCTTTCCCAGTAGCCAAATAAAAAAACCACTCTTCCAGGTAGGTGAAGTGTGGTTGCGGAGATAGGTGTGGAAGAGCAAGGACTTGGTATGTGCTGAACTTGCTTTTCAGCAAGAAAAATAATGCAGCATGGAGACACAGGCATTCTCCTGTTATTTGTTTTTTCTTTATCTGATTTTTTTCAGGCTTGTAAAAGTGTACCTACTTTCACAGGGATTTTGCACTGCCTGGGCCATGTCTGAAATATTAAATTCCTTTAATTTTGGAAATATCAGAGTTAAAAAAAATAATTTGGACATCTAAAAAGAAAAGGTTAAAAACAGTGTGAGTTTTTTCTCTTATCAACATGCATAGCCATTTTCAATCTTCTTTTGATTTCTCTCAAAAAATATGTCTCTGAGGAAAAGTTAAAAATTAGTTCAATAAACGTCAAAAAGCAAAGTTAAAAATAAAATCTATTCACAATTTTTCTGAAATGCGAGTAAACTGTGGCATAGTAGTGCAAGTGGGCATAATTCAGTGGAGTTATTCAGTGTAAATAATTTTTATTCATAAGCACTTCGAATTTTAGACTTAGGGAAGCATTTTTCCGTGTCAAGGTCTCATTTCCTCCCCCTGTGGATATTTGACTTTCATCCTACCTGCAGAGCTTCCTAACTCACCTAGTCAGAGTGTGTTCCCAGCTCAGGTTGCAGAAACCCTTCATCATACTTTTAATTTTGGTGAGGATCAAATGAGTGTTTCTGTGCAGTGAGAGACTGTGCCCTGTTTGGGCACATTTCCAGGGGAATAGAGGTATTGAACAGCTACCTGAAGGTCTAGATTTCTCTTTAAGGATCATGGGCTCAGAACACACAGCCTCTTTTTCATATCTCTTCCTTCCCTGGAGCCTTTTTCCTTGCCCCTCCTACTCTTCAGGCTTCAGCTCAAATTTTCCTCCCATGCTTCAGCACGGTCCCTGTTCCTCTGGCTGTGCTGTCAGAGGGATCTGCCTCCAGCTGTTCTTCCTTGTCCATTGTTTCATATAGGTAGCACTATCCAGTTATTATTTCTGAGATGGCATGTATGGGCAGCAGTAAAAGATGAGTGCCTGTTGTGCTTTATATCCTAAGGACATGCATTTCTGTCCCTGAGAGAAAAAAATGTGGAAAAAGAATGTGAAGAAAGAGGAAAGCATGATTTGGCAGATTTCTGTGGGGAATTTTTCCTGTTGGAAAAGGATGGTGGAAATGCTGAGGAATTGGAGGAAGATGCTCTGATTTTATAAGGCTCTTGTTCAGACAGACTGTCTTTCCAGTTTTATGATGAAAGATGGTATTGTGATAATGAATGAATTTAGTGATACTAGAAGCCATGAAAGACTTAAAGCTTCTTGGGTACCCGAATGGCCCAAATGAATGCTGATTAACAACACTCCTGAACTGGGCATTGCGGTACAGAGAAAAAGTGTCCAGGACTTCTTCTCATTTAAAGGAAATGAATA
The DNA here is from genome assembly GCA_013398115.1 of Falcunculus frontatus. Classification (NCBI taxonomy): domain Eukaryota; kingdom Metazoa; phylum Chordata; class Aves; order Passeriformes; genus Falcunculus; species Falcunculus frontatus. The sequence continues at coordinate 1,974,463 of VZRV01009905.1, forward strand.
CACAAAGCAGGGTGGATTTTGCATTCCTAAAGCATATATAGAAAACAATAATGCAGGCTGACCACTTTTAAATGGTGATAATAAGGGCTTATACCACGAGTGCAGGTTGCTGTTCTTCCTGATAGAAAAGGAACAGAGCTTATGCTGTCAGGTGTCTGTCCCCTGTCTTGTTATACTTTTCCTAATTAACAGGCTGAGATTGATTATTCTTACTGACAAAGAAGAATTAAGTACGCAGAGCTTTAGCAATAAAAGGAGAGCTGTCAACAGGCAGCTTCTGATGAGGGGACTATTTTTTATTGACATTGGGGTGCAATGAGGACTGCAAACATCTCTGCTATAATTCACTCCTTGCAAAGGCAAGGATCTATCTTAGAGTAAAAACAAAGCAGTAAGGTGGCAGAAAACAAAGAACCTGGTTAAAGTAAGCAAACAAGCAAAAAAAGAACCTGCTGTCCATCAGGGGATGAAAGGGTTGCACGTGGTTCCAGAAGTGCCCAGTGAAGACAAAGGTTTTATGAAAGAGGCTGTAGCACTTCTTGTAAGTGGCTTCAAATGGGAATGCGTGTGGCATCTCATGGGAACGCTTGTGTGCAGAATTGATTTGGGTCTAAAAGATTCCCACAAATTGTGGTAGGAAGCAGTAAAAGCAATAGCTTGTCAATTAACAGGGCCTTTGTTTGTCCAAGACCCTTCTGGCTGGTGGTACAATGAAGGAAAGGCTGAAAAGAGTAGGAGTGCTTGGCTTTCATGTTTGTCATCCTTTCAGTTTAAATAAACTTGGATGTCGCAGGTTTGAGGCTTGTTTTCAGGTAATAATAGTTAATAATTTTAAACTTGCACACAGCCCCCTGTGTCCTTAGACATGATGGTTTAGTATACACAGTCCTGGTAAATGAATTTACATGAGCGCTTATTTAACTGCATAACACCTACTTGTTTTCCTCACTCCAATTTTCAAAAGCAAAAAATAAATTAAAAATTAAATATTGGAGACAATACATTGTTACATTTGGGCCTTTAGGTTTTATCATAGAATCATAAAACGTTAAGGGGTTCGCATGGACCTTAAAGGTCATCTAGTTCCACCTCCCCTCCCACTAGACCAGGTTGCTCAAGGCCTTATGCAACTTGGTTTTGAATGAAAATGAATATTAGCTCAGTAGGCTGGAGCATGGTGCTGGTAACACCAAGGTTGTAGGTTTAATCCCCTGTATGGGTCATTCTCTTAAGAGCTGGACTCAATGATCCTTGTGTGTCCCTTCCAACTCAAAATATTCTGTGATTTTCTACCCCTGTTTCTTAAGTCTGACCTCATATCACTTTGGGTATTGAATTATTTTAGTTAATCACGTTATTGCTGTTGACACTGTTCATATTTAATGTGTTTTTTGGAGGATGTAAAGTGAAATTTGGGATCAATAAGTTTGAATTGCTGTTGAGCTCTAGCGTGGTTGCCAAATGCCATTTTGACTTACTATCACTCCGCCTAAATTCTCCTTGCTCTTTCTACTGCATCCTACAGCATTGTTTTTGTTTTCTGTCCTTGAAGCATTTTGTGTTGATAAGGGAGTAAGTTTCCAACTCTAACTGATAAACTAGTCTCCAGCTGGCATACGTGATAAATTAACATTTCTTAAAACAAACCAGGCATATTGAAAGGATAGCTAAAGCTCCTTGGATTCCACCAGTGTTTTAAATGTTAGCAAAATACTTACTGCTTTTGCCTTATTTAATGATTGGAGACAAACACATTGGATAGTCAATGGGAGGAAAATGATATCCAGCAAATTATTTTCAGGATTGTGACAGGCTGTAACTTTTTTATGCAGTTCATCCTGTTAGGCTGAGAGCAGAATAGGCAGAATAATTCCCTGGCTGTCAAAATAGACATGGGAAACAGAAAAGGGAAAAAAAAAAGAGTGCTTTGAGATATGACAGTGATTTACTTATTCTGGTTTGATCTGTCAGAAATAGAATGTGACTAGTTGCCAAACTATCATAACATCCTTGGCACTCTGCTGTGGGTACATCAATGTGAAGCAAAGTTGCAGAAATCCTTGCAGGCAGCAAAGGGTTAGGGTTAGGAGTGGGACGTAAACACCCGGCTTCCGGTGTGGGTGCCTGAATATGAAAGGTGACTCCTTAAAAATGCTTTCTAACTCTAGTGATAGAAATTGCCTGAATGTCTTAGCTTTCTTCCAGGAAGTTCCGCTCCCACGGTACCTAAACTTCTGTCCCAAACATGACTAGAACACCATTAAACTTAACAACTCCAAGGTTCATTGAAAACCTTAGAAGTTTTCAGCTCTCTGCCAGAAGCTTTGTAACAAAGCATCGAGATTTTCTACAGAAAGCAGATGTGTGTGTGTGCATGTGCTGCCTTTTTTTTTTTTTTCTTACCAGAGTTACTGGCATTACTTGTTATTTTGTGCTAAAATCACTGGCATGGAAATTTCTTTATTGCCCCTACTTGGGTGTCAGAGTTGATCCAATTGAAAGACCAGATTTCCAGAACTCAGATCTTATGTTTGAGGCATTGGAGCCCAGAAGCACTTGAGTAGCTTGCGTGCTTCGTATGGTTTCTTTTCCCTTTTTTCTTTTCCTTCTCCAGAACACAGCACCAGGAATTTTCTGGGAGTAGGACAGAAGCTAATATGCCTTTGCCAATAGAATCCTTCTTCACAGGAAAAAAACAGAGCCAGTCTCAGCTCTGAGAGCATAACAATGAGGACAGTCTTGTTCCTTTTACTACCACCTGCCTTGCACCCAGATATTCAATATACTCAACAAAAATTTGAAAATGAGTTAATGCATGTGAAAATAATTAACTGCAAGAAGGGTAAGGGTTTTCTGCTTTTCAGTGCTCAGTCTGTTCTCTGCCTTCTCTCCTAGGGGCAGCATAACTTTCCTTCTCCTGGATGCAGCTGAATAGCAATTCTTCCTAGCAGTCTCAGTTGCTGATGTACTATTTATTCTTTCAGCAGCCAGCTGAACTGCCCTGCCCCCTGTCTTTTGAGGTCAGGTTTTTAAATTCCCAAAGGCTCCTGCAATTACCATTCCCCCCCATCTAGATTTTTAGTGTTGCACTTAAGCAAGTATGGGTATGTCTGGGGTGATGCAGGGCGGGAAAATCCTATGTTTATTATATCTTCTACTCTCCACTGGTTTTTTAAGCTGACAGGCACATGTAAAATCTCTTATCAGTAGTACTTGCACAGCATCTACTACTGGGACTTTGTCTTTTTGACTGTGAGCCTGATTCTAACTTAGTGAGCATTTTATAAAGTAGCTAAGTGGGAATAGGGCCCATAAAAGTTGACACCTGGTGGAAACCAAGCCAGGGACGCATTTTCTTTCCCCGTGGTGGTGTTACATTCCTTGTGGTCTGCAGTAATAGCTCTGCCTCCTGAAGCATGGGCTGTGGGGTTTTACTCCATGTTCAAATTGCCATCGCTTGAAGCTTTAGCATTTGTGGTATGTGGAGGACACATTTTGGCTTCCTGAGTATTCAGTGCAGCAGAGGTAACAGCAAGTGATTATATAAAATGAGGAGTAAGTTACAGGCTAGTTTGAGGAATAAGGGAGATGGAGGGAGAAGAAACATGCTTGTACATAGACAGAAATATCATCAACCCATGTGACGCATTTACTGTCATTCTCCTGAGTATTTTGCAGTGTTTCTCTGAGTCAGATAAGAGGCTAATGAGGATACTATTAATATACCTAATGACCAAAGGTACTTTTTGCAGTTTTCATAATGAGGGCCTGTTTGTATTTCTAAATATCTTATCCATCTGCCTCTCATTGCTGACAGTCTCTGGGAAATCCTTTATCTCAGACTTTCTTCAAACTTACGGAAAGGTGGTTCCCAAAGTAGGCTTGGATTTGACGTGCTTGTTCCCCGATACTGCTCTTCAGACTTCAGTATGTAGCCTGGTATACTCTGATTGTAATACATTTTTGATTCCTTGTCTGATTTTTCTTGTAGGGCAGTGGGTTCCAAACAGAGAGGATGTTCCGCTCTCAGTATGTAACAAGGTTTAGCAGAGGGGAGCCAAGTCATGCCTAGGGAATCATTTTTTCGTTCTTGATACGGTGGTTGCAAAATAGTGTGTGAATCGCACAGTGCTCTAAGGGAGCAAGCAGGGCTCAAATTGGCTGGCACCCTGGAGCTGCTACAGAAAGCAAAGGTGCTAGCTTGCCTATGAAAACCCAGGGGTATCCAGACAGTACAGAGATTAAAATCTGTAATTTCCAGCTCCCCACAAAATCCTTCATCTCTCCTTCATTTTGAACTCTATCTTTTTCTAAATACTTATGGTTATTAAGGTGGGGAAGCATGCATAAGATGTATCCTGGAAGTGGGCAGATGAAAGCAAAGGCAAAAAAGCACTTAATAATTTCTGATGTACGGGATTTATAAAGATATTTGTGCTCTTGCAAACAAAGTAAACCAGTCATGATGAGAGTAGGAGCTTTAAGTCAGTAACATAAAAATAATTCTAAAATCTCATTTGAAGTTCATATCAACTTTGATCAGATAGAAGACTTTCTCCTAGGGATGACACTTGCCCACAGAAGGAAAACTAAAATAAAACATAGCATACCACACATGCCTCGTCAGAATAGCCTGAAATACTCATATCTGGAATGCCAACAAGCATATTTGTGGTTCAACTACAGAATAAATAACAATTTAATATTATTAATTAAAAATTATTTAAGCACACAATCTCTGGGTAGTGTATAATAAGAAATAGATTAAACTCTGCTTCCCCATTTCCCCCAGTACTGAACAGTAATTTGGATAAAATTTAGTCTTCTATAATAGCTTTCAAAATTACTGGTTTAATAAATCAGAACCAATACGTTGAAAATGTGTAGGAGTTTGACAATTTGTCTTCAACAGCTGTAATACCAGAATGAGGATGTGTCAGCCCTATGAAATATTATCAAGATGTTTCTTTGCAGTCTGTTGACAGAAATGAAGTTGCTGGAGTTTTTTTAGCATTCAAGGTTTCAGCATTTCAGTGCAGAAAGGAAAGGAATGAAAGGAAACAGGATGGAAATTTTCAAACATGATAACTTATGATTGTGCTTTTAGTTTTGACTTTTGGTTCCAAAATCTACATGTCTTCAAATAAGACAGTGCTGAATTCCACCACCTCATTCTCAAGTGAGAAAGTCTCAACAGCAGCGGCTTTGAAATGCTGGCCCTTACAGAAGAAGTTTCTTCTAGTCCTTTTAAACCAAATTTCATTTAGACTTGATGTCTCCTCCTTTTATCTGAATTAAACAATGCTGAACTTAAAAAGTTACAAATATTTAAAAGAATGTGGTTTTCTATGATAAAATTGAGATAACTTTGTTCATAAAAATGGAATCTGGGAGCTGGGTTGAGTGGGATAAAAATGAGGAACTAATTATGTACACCACATAATTTTATCACCTATTGCTAGTGTGCTGTCAAAACAGCAGACTGCTGTCTTTGGAGATGACTGTGCTATCTCTAAATTTTGAAAAACAAACTGTTTTTTGTACAATCCCACACGGCCCACAATTTCCTGGTTTAATTAGGTTCATTTCAGTGGTGCTAACTCAGAGACAGATTGAGTCCTGCATTTGTAACTTACTGTTTTGATACTCAAGAGCAAATACTGGCAAGCTTTACCTTAACATCTTGCATAAAGTCTTGGAGGCCAAATGGAAAATTTTGTCTAAATGGATTGTTTTGCCATATTGAGAATAAGGGATGCGAATGGGGGGGAAGGGAAGTGGTGGTCGTGGGGAGAGATGGCTTTTTCTTTTTATTCTTTCTTTCATTCTTTCTTTTTCTTGCTCTTTTGCTCATTCTTTTGTTCTCTCGTTCTTTCTTGGGACACCCCCAGTGGCATGGAAAAAGCAGGGTGTGCATGGGTGCCTCTATCTGCCCACACGTGTGTGGATCTGTGTCTTGCACGCGTGCTGCTGCTGCTGCATGCCCAAGTGTGAGCGTGTTTGTGCAAGGGCACACACTTGTGTGCACGGCCCTCAGTGCCCCTGGGTGTCCCCAGGGGTCCCCGTGTCCCTGGATCCCCGTGTCCCGTGGGATCCCCGTGGGTCCCGCCCCCTCGGTGGCTGGGTGCGCGTCTCCGCCCCGCCGCTAGGGAGCGCTGCCGGGCGCCGCCCCGCCGGGCGCGCGGGGTCTCGGCGCTGTTGCGCAGCGCCACCTGGCGGCCGCGGGGGGAAGGCGGCCTGTGGTGGGGGCCAGAGCCTCGCTCCGCAGTCACGGCGCATTTCCAAGGGGCCACCTCAAAAACAACATGGAGATCTGTTTGTGATGGCAGATTTTGTGAAAAAGACCGTAAATTGAGGAGGCGGTCAGAGAGGTGAAGCCTGTTAGGTGAAGAGTGACCTGTTAAGATGGGTGACGTCGATCCTGCCGGGACTGGGCAGGGTCACGTCAGCCGCGCCTTGGTGGCTCAGCCGGAGCCAGGGTACACATGGCATCAAGGTGCACCCGAGATCCATTACCAAACAGCCGGTAGACAGGAGGCAGGGGAAACAGATGCCAAATTATCCCCCTGGGCCTGGTGGAGCCGCTCTGGGGCGTCCTGGGACGTCCGTGTGGGGAGTGGAGAAGTTGAGCCTGGCCTGTCACCCAGCCTGGCCGAGGGGTGCTTGCCTTTCCCAGTAGTGCAGGGAGCTGCAGAAAGGGATATTTAATGCAGAGTGACAAAGAAGAAGTAGTTACCCGTTGTGATGTTAACTTACCAGTAGAAAGGTGCTGTGAAATGCTACAACAGCCTGATGGGCTGTTCTTGAGTTCAGCAGCTCCTAAGCAGAGAAATGGGCAGCTATGACTAACTGGGCAATTAATAACAGATGTTTAATAGGAGCCATATTCAGAGATTCCAGCAGCTCAGTTTCTGCACACAGTGAAAGCCTAATTTAAATATAATTCCCTAGAACCTGAAAGTACTTGACCCTTTTTTTCTGTATGAGCTGACTTCCCAGCTGGTGGTGTTCAGTGTATGTATTTGTGCTAGTGAGGCCTTTTACGAGTGCTCCTGTTCTTTGCTTTCGCCTCTCCCCATCATAATTTCTCTGGTAATGAAACTCAGGGCAGCAGAGTAAAACTGTTGGATTTGATTTCTGGTGACAGTGCAATTTTGAAAGAAACTTTTGCATATACAGATTGATTAAAAACTGGCGGTACTGGAATAACAGGCATTAACTTATGGCTTTTGGTTTTCAGCCTAATTAAAATTATAGGAGAATACAAAGGAATGAAACCTGAACAGTTGTGCTCTGCTGGGGAGTTAAAAAAGGCAGTATTGAGCTGGAGTCTGGTCAGCTGTAAGTGCTAAGTTGGAGTTGTTATTTATTATCAGAATGAAGATAAATGAACTCACCAGTCATTAGCTCACAATGTGTAAAGAGCTCTGAAATGCCTTTCCACACATGCAGACTCCCAAGGGGCAGCTGCAGCCTCTCTGCCTCGTTGCAGCAGTTAAGAAGATGCAACAGCTTTGCTGCAGGATTATCCACACTTGACATACCTTCTCTTGGGCTAATTTGATGTGTAAGATGTGCCCACGCAGGGAAGCAAGCTAACAACAGCATGGGATGAGTGGGTTTCTGGGCAGAGGGCTTGACTTAGGAGGTGGTAGCTGCTCAGTGGATGGGTTAGCTGGTCAGCGCACACATCGCCACTGAAGTCACCATGTAGGGAACAAATTTAAACTACAACTTTTAACTCCATAATACTTCCATTTTTGCAAGGCTGGGAAGAATGTAAGAGACTGGAGGCATGCGTAACCACCCAGAAAACAGAAAATGGTTTCTTGGTGATGGGCCTTCCACTTTCAGACCTCAGGGACAGCAGTGCCAGAAGGCACTTCTCTTATTCTTTTAGGCTAATTAGCAGGAAGATCCACCCCACAAAGTAAGTAATTAGGAATTCCTGTGCAAAGTACTGTTATAATTTAGAAGGAGAAGTAATCTATGCCCTAGTAATTCCCACTCACATTTTATTTCCCTTGTCTCTGAAGTGAAGGGCCTGGGGATGGTGTTGTAGACATGCAGAATGAAATGTAGACTTTTTTTCCTTTTTCACTTTCCTTTCTCTCCTTTTCACTCTAGCAGAGAATGCCTTGCTAATCCAGGGAAGAAGCACCCACATGAATTTCTCTGGGGCAACTCTGGCTGCCGTGTGCTTGACTTTTCATAGGGAGACAAGAAGGTTGTTTTCTTTGAGTCATCACCAATTCACTCACAATTGACTGTTTAAAAAGAAGTATCTTGGCTTCTTAACCAGTGTCTTTGTGTTCACTAGGACTCTTATGGACACCTTCCCATTGTGCCTGCTGCTACCAAAGCCTGTTCAGGTGCTTTGTAAATCTGAATCCTCTGTTTGCTTGTTCAGACATAAGGATCCACGGGTTGAGGCAGAAGAATGGTTCATCTGGACATGTGTCTTGTCTCCAGGAGTTCCTATAAGGAAGTGTTAATTTAATATTCCTCCTAATAGAATATGTAAAGTTTTATCACCATTTCTTCAGTTGATTGTAAGAGATGCTGAGGCCAGAAATGTGGTAATTAAAAAGCATAGTAAAACTATCAATTAAAAAACCTTGGGTAGGCCAGATTGACTTCATCCCTGCAGCATTACATTGAGCCCCATCATGCAGTAAGCAGAAGTCAGAGGGTCAAAGGAATTTTAGGGTTGGATGTAGTTAGAAGAAATGCCATGGGTTTGGCTCTAGGCCTTCCCACTCCCCTGAGCGAGCATAGTGGAAGGTAGAGAGGGGGAGGCCAATGCTGTCTCAGGCAGCAGAAGCTACAGGCTGTCTTGAGGATGCAGAGGGAGACTGGCTTGATTTAGGAGAAGTAGAAAAGCTGCCTGAAATGCTGGGGCAGATGAAGGAGGTAATTTGTTATTAACAAATGTTTAATGATGCATTTGAGTTATTTTGTTTTCTCCGCTACTGCTATAGCCTGTGCTTTCAGTAGACACACTCTCTTAACCCCTGTTTTCTCTTGCTGGTAAGGTTTGTTCTGACTGATGTGGCACATACTTACTGTACCGCGGTGTCCCTTTAACTGGTACATTAGGATGCTCTTAATAATTACCAGCTTTCCAATGAGCTACTGCAGTGTAGCCAGAGCATGGTGGTGAGCACCTAGAGAGATGACATTCCAAGAACAATGAGAGGAAGAAGTGTCTTCCAGAGACTAGCAATAACTGAGAAAACTCTGTCATATGGCATGCTTTAAAAAGCACTTACGCTTTTAAAGAGAGAATGTGACATACAGATGTTGGACTAGCATTGAATAGCTACATGAAAACTGGACAAACACGACAAGTTGTGGGAGCTTGCATCCTGTGAGCAGACCATTGCCTAGTGTTGAAGGAGCAGGATTAAAAGTTATATATGAATTTTGACTTTAACTGTGGGTGATGGAACACATTATTTGTAGCTTTTACAAATGGTATAAATGATTTTGTGATAGCTCTAATGATGAAAAATTTTGGGAAGTAGGGGAAGGTCCATATGACTCAAGTACAGCTATATCCCTGGACTGGTAACACTTCTGGAGAAAATGGGCGTTTGGCCAGCCAAGCTTAACAATGAGCTCACCTTCCACTGGGACTGCCTGTCCTGTTTTCTTGAAAAGCATCTGTATGCAGGACGTACTCAGTGCTCTTTCCTTGGTTGTGACTTGTCCTGTTGGAGACAAAAGAGAAAGCTTGATCTGGCTTCACACCTTATCCTTTCTCCCCACATGAAGGCAGGCAAACCCAGCAGGAGAGCAGAAAAATACATTTCAAGCTGGAACACTTAATCTCTATGCATTTTCCCAGGAAGCATGGCTTTTCCCTTTTCTTGCGCAGTATTTTCACGATACTGAACGTTGTCCATTAATCTGATATCCTTGAGAACTGTCAAAAATAGAAGACTCATGTGAGTTGCAGGATTTATTTACCTTCCCCTGAAATGTGGAAAATTCTCAAAACACAGGAAATGTATTAGGAGGACGAATCATTATACTGAGGAATTTGGTAAAAGAATGGTTACTTTTTTCCCCTGCTTCTCCTGCAATTCAGACCATCAGGAACAATGACAGAGGTGTATTTAGTCAAGCATGCAAAAAACAGAACGCAAATGTGTTCATTTTCCTCTGCTGGTAGAAAGCACATAATTTCTTTGTAATTTGCAGTGGTGGAAAGGGAATTGAGAGATGCCCTGAGCTGTGCTGTACTGAGCTAGAAGGGGGGCAGGATGTGAACAAGCAGAAGTGCATTTACTTGAGAAGCTGAATGGGGTTTGATAGAAGTCATAGTGAAGCAGCCAGAGAGAGAAGTGGCTTCTTGTGTTCTCAGTCAGGAATTCCCTCCCCAGACACAGTTGTTTGAAAACTTTGTTGGCTAATGAGAGCAAGAGAGTCTCTCATTGATGTCGTGAGAATAGGAGAGCCTAAAGACATCACCAGTAGGAATGTATGAGTTGGAGTAAAATAAGAATTGATTGCACCTTGGAGTGAAATAAACTACTATGAGTGACAGGCAGTGTTAGTGGTGATTTCATGCTGGTTGAAGCCAGCAGTGCCTGGGAGGCATGAGAATAGGATATTTCCAGGCCAGAAAGATTCATGGTAAGCGCTGGGTGGTGTTTCCCTCCCACCTGACACTGCTCTTTCAGTAGCAATGCTGTAACATGGTTTACATTCTCCGGTGGGATTTGCATGACACTCAGGATGTGCTCGAGGGCTTTGAATTTCCAAATTCTGGAATTCTGTGTGTCGTAACAAACATCCTTCAATTGTCATAGTGCTTCTCTCTGCATGATGCAGGGTGCACATGACACAGTTAGCTGGGCCTAAGAGGCTTCCAAATCTTCCACAGTGCTTCAGAGTGGGCCCCAGACAGTTTGTAAACAATGGCTTTGGCTGTGTATGGGACAGCTGCTTGACAACTTACTTAATTACTGGGTGGAAAACAACTTTAAGCTTTAAGAACCAAACCATGTGTTATGTTCTTTAGGAAGGAAGTAGTTTGAGGCAATCACATTGTTATTATCCAGCATATATGCAGTACTGGTCATGCTGAAAAGTTATACAGAATATCCTCCTTGGTGTTGTTTCCTCTCAGGTTTTTTTCTGGCTCATTTACACAAAACTTGCATTAAAAGTGTTGGTTTTCTTGATGCTGCAGTATACTCAAGTTAGCTGTTGATATCCACAGGAATCTAGCCACGGTAACACAAACCATTGCATGGGCTAATTTACTCTGTGGACAAACTTAACTATGGCCAAGGTACTTAGTGAGGGAGCAGATACTTGTAGAGTATGGAGATGAACCTGTGGGAGAGAGCATTTTTCTTTGTGAAAGGAGACCTGGGCAACAGACAGATGTTCACTTTGCCGGCAGCCGTGCTGGTTGACTTGTTACCATCCCCAGACACTTGATATTCCCATCTTGTGTACGTTCCTGTCTCCTGAGCTCTGCCAGTGGAAGGGAGACAGAAGGCACTTGCTAAATGGGCTCCAGGCAGAATCAGCTGCATAAGCTCAAGCAGCTGGTATAGGTGGCTTGAGATAACCTGACCGCCTTTTTCTGCAGCTCATAGACTTGGCAAACTTCTGAGTATGGGATAGCCTCCAGCTGGCAACATTAAGATCTGGAAGGCAACCATCAGCTCGTGGTCTTAGAATCACAACTACAACCCTTATTCTTGCTTATCCCTTCTCTTGTGTTGGTCAGGAATGAGGTAAATGTTTTAAACCATCTTTGTGGGCCTTACATTTTTGAATCGGTGGAGGCTTTGTTCAGGTAATGAATCTCACTCGGGGCTTCTCTAATTTGTTTCCTGTTTTTAAGTCTCTCTGTAGGATTAAAATTCAGTTCTTGTTCCTTACTTCCATCACTTAAAGCAAAACTGGAATGAGAATCCTAAGCTGGCCCAGCACTGATTGTGGAGGACCTTGTAGTGATGGGTCCTTGGAGAGGCTGATTTTGCTTGCAGTGTTTGATGTTGTGAATTCTTACCTGAGCGAAGCATGATCCAAGCTCACCTACACTCAGCCTCCCCTCCAGGAGAGTGGATAGGTGCCCCCTGGGAAAGAGTTGGCAGAAGGTTGCCAGCTTCTGGTTCATCACTGTAGGCATCTGGAGGTTCCCAACAGAATTCTCCTGTGTACAGGGAAAACATTTTTCTAACTAAACTTGCAGATTCTGGCCACCTCTCGGAAGCTGTCTAGCCATCTTGCCTAACTTGACTTCTGGGGAACAGGCAGCTGAGTGAAAGAAAACAAGGTCTGTTCTGGTATCAGGGAGAGAGGGCTCAGCTGGGGATGGCTCCAGCACAGACAGGGAAGAGTAGAACATCATGGCATTATAAATGGTGCTGAAGTAATGTCATCTTGATGAATCTCGGCTTTCAGGTGTCCACGCAGTGCTTGTACAGCCTTGAGTTCCTGCTTGTGTGGTTGTTCTTTACCAGCAGACATAACCTGTGTGAGCTTTGTGTTGCTCGTGTGTTTCTGTGGGCCATTTTATCAGGACTGTGTGTGGGTGACAAAATTTCCCTTTCCAGGTTTGCAGTGGTGAGGGATCTTTATGGCCTTTGGATTTCCATGAGGGATATGATAAACTGAAAGGTTTAGCAGCGAGGATGAATCAGAGAGGTTTTTTTTTTGCTGGTGCCAGAGATTCCTAAGGAGGAAGTGCCACACAGTGTCTCAATTCAACTCTCTTTGTTTATAAATTTCAAGTCCAGATAAACCTTATTTAGAGAAGAGTTTACTCAGGCTTTTTCATCCTTTCCATTCCACTTGTTTCACTTCCATCTGATGAAGTGCTCCATAGAAAAGAATTCTTTTTTAAACAATATTTGTGGATTAGAAACATGGAGAAGTAGAAGTTACAGATTTTCTTTTGAGCATTACTAGTGGGAACAAGAAAAGGGAGGAGCTGCCAGTTTTCCTTTGAAATTTCACAAGTAAAATGTTTTAAAAATATATCAGCTGTTGATTTTATGATGCTCTTGGTTCTTCTAATTTTTGATTGAGAGGGACTTTACTAATTTGCTTCAACCTACACTGCAGGCAGAGATTTTTCTGTGTTTTGTTGCATTTAAAAATAGCTACAAACACTGGATATCTGTTTCATTATATTTCACTTTAAATCCACTCTGAAACCTTGCTTGCAATTAAAATGTTTCACTCCGGGGGGGAAAAGTTTCACTCTCTCTCTCTTTTAATGAACTTGCAAATGGGACAAATGCATGGTGCAATCTGAACAGAATTTACACCAAAATAGAAGAATCCCTCTTTATGAGTGTCTGACATCTGTACAGGTTTTTTCCCCCTCCCTCTTTTTCACTCTTTTAGAAATAAAGAGAGAATAATCACTTCAGAAAAAGAATCTATTAAAATAATTTCTTAAAAAAAAAATTTCTGTCACCAAATTCAGCTTTGGTGTGGTATAAGGAGCTTCTCTTTCACTGTGTTCAAATTGCCTTTACTAGAATGGCATCACCTTATGTTGTGTGTAAATTTGGCTGTAAAATCTTACCTGTCTACTCTGGGAAGCTCCTGGATCTTTCTTGAGAAATCCTTGAGCTAGGAAGTATCCTGTACATGGCCTAACTTACACAGAGTCCATTGTGTCTATGTCAGAGTTCTGGTGCTTTTGAAAATCCAAGTTGTGTTTTTTTTTTTTTTTTTAGTTTTGCAGTATAACAGGAAAAAAGGAAGAAAAAAAAGAAGCATAATTCAGACATGTCTTGATTTAATGAGATTATTACGGAATAGACGGAGTCTGTTAGAATTTGCCAGAATAAAAGTAAAGAAAATAAAAAGGAAAAAGAAAAAGCCCAGTTACCATCTATCAAGTTAGAAGTGTATGTAAAAATTACACAAGGAGTCCAGAGTTTGCCTCAGATGCAATAGTGGCCTCATTCTCTACAGTGGTAACGTGACTGATTATCCTTTCTTGCTTCCTCTTATAAAGAAGGGAGGAAAAAGAAAAAGAGAGAATAGTAATACATCTCCTGTTTCTAATGCTGATATGCAATCCAAAGGGATTTGAGCCAACTTGGAGTGCTCTTTGAAACCAGCAGTAAAATTAATTAAGAAAGTTTGAGAGGGCTACAGATAGGAGGGATAATACATAGAAGGTTTCATTTAGCTTTGAAGAGGAGCTCTTCCTAAGCAAGTGTTTCACATTTGGGAAGAGGATGAAATTGCTAAATAATTCCTTTCTCTTTACATTTATTTTGGTCGCTCCCCATTGTTTAAAACAGAAGTGAGTTGAGGGGGAAGGTCTCACATTCAAATTGTAGTGCTGTTATCTAGAGTGATGCATTGTTTTTTGTGTCTTCACTTAAATGATGATTCTCTTGCTTCCAGTACATACACTTACTTAAATGACATGGAAATAATAGACAGTATTTTGAGGGATGCTCCCAATTTCCCTTCATTCTTATTTTGCTGTTTCTACTTCGTTTATGTCTAAGGAATGAGCTGTGTAATGTCTGTGCCAAATCAAGAGCCCCATGCTGCATCTTCTAGGATACCTCTCTTGCTTATGCTGCCTCAAGAACACCTGGGACACAGTGGGCATCCTTCCTTGAAAAACAGAGTAGATTTCTAAAGAGATTTTTGGGTTGTTTTCCTCTTTTCATAGGTCTTAATTAGTGCTGTGGAAGACCGTCTATACTTGCAGGTTACCATCTAAACAACCTTATTGCATGATTTTTACAGAGGCCTTGGGAGAAAGCGAAGTCTCAAAGTTGAAAATGACCTTTTTGTCTAATCCTGTTTTCCCAATGCTAACCAGGACTTGCAAGTGTACAGGATTTGGCAGAGTTGTGGTCACGCTTGCGAAAAGTTCAGACCGACCTTTTTCTGCAGTCTGAAAATGCATGAGAGAAAAAACATTTTCTCCTAAAGAAATAATAAAAATATTTTGAAAATAAAGTCCCTGCAGAGTCTTTGAACTACAAACAAAATTGTGTTGCCAGTCAGACTCCCCTGGTGTTGCTGAAAAAATACAAGCTTAATGTCAGTCAAAATAACTTTTCTTTTACATTATATGCATGATCAATGCTAATAATTAGGAGTTCGGGAATATTAAGCAGAGCCCATAGAAAAAGTGCTTTTCACCCACAGAAAATAGTGAAATAGAAAGCCCTTAGCAAAGGCTGCTCTAGTATCAGTTTAATTTGGACATAGAATTGCAGAGACCTCATGCAGACCTCACTTGGCAACTCTTAGTTTCTTCAGTCCTCCGTTTCTATCATTGCTATTTTTAGCCCCATCTGTAAAAATATGTTTTTGCCAAGGAGCAAAGGCAGGATAAATTGGAGAAAGCATGTAAGCAAACAAAGAGATCACAAAGCTTACAGGACAGTCACAGTTGCAGTTTTGTTAAGCTGCTTCCCATTTGTTCCCTGGCTTTGTGTTACCTATTTTGATTATACGGCTGCCCAGGCAAGAACTTGGTCCTTCAGCTTCTTTGTTTATGCTTAAAACCTGCAGCACATTGTTTTTGCCTATGTAAATAAATGACTTACTCTTACAGGAGAAGATCTGCACTGCCCCACTCCAAGGAAAACTGGGAAAATTTTGTTAAGTCACTTAGTGATAGCACTTTGTACAAGCCCCTATAAGGGATGTGGGCAGCCTCAAGTTCTCAGCTCATGGTCTGCTCTTTCTGAGATGTATTGCCTCGGCACACTGCCATGCTGAGAGGTCAGTGTGGCCTGCAGGCAAGCCAGAAGCAATGTCTCATCTCTGGCCAGCTCAAATTGTTGAAATGTAGAGATTTGTCAGCACCTTTCTCTGCAGCCATGCTGGAGAGGTTTTACTGTCACTGAAATGTTTAGGATAACAGCCTGAGCATTGTCTGAATAAAAAGTAGCTGGCTGTGGAGAGCAGCTACCAGTTGGGGTATGACAGCTTTTGGTTATTCAACATAGGCATTTTTGTGCTGTTGAATAGAACACCTGGCTGCTTGCTGTTGTGCCAAGAAAGTATGGAACTCCAGTGGTAAATCCTTTAGCATGGCTGCCACTGTTATGGGAATGTCTTGGATAGTGGCTGGGGGTGATGTGAAACAGGTTAGTGAGTGGCATGTATGTGGATTTTGCCCAGAGGGACTTTTTAGCTAGTGTGCTCCATTCTCGAAGCAGCTCTAATTTGTTTTAACTGGTCACTAATTGAAAGATGGTTTATCTTGAATTGCTGATGGCTAGCAGACACCTTCTAATGTTTGATTACTGTTTGTTTGTATGTCTGTTCATGGTTTGATTGTACAGAATTATCCTTGAGTAATGTTTTCTTTTGGCATGCATTTCTCTAGGAGGCAGTGGGAGTACTGCAGAGCTCTTCTGTGATGTGGTGCAAAGATTTTGGAAG
Organism: Falcunculus frontatus; assembly: GCA_013398115.1. NCBI lineage: Eukaryota > Metazoa > Chordata > Aves > Passeriformes > Falcunculus > Falcunculus frontatus. The sequence continues at coordinate 1,990,870 of VZRV01009905.1, forward strand.
TTTGCTTTGTGTGTTTGTAGTGAGTAAAGCTTCATCTGCTGTATTTACTAACGTTACTATGTAAATGGTTAAAAGGACGGCAATAACTGTACTAAATACATGCAAATGCATTATAGAATGGTAGCTGAGTGGGCCAGGAGACTGGACTCCTTGAATTCAGTAGAAAATTTAGCTTTGTGAGGTTTTTTGTTTGTTTTGGTTTTGGGGTTTTTTTGTTGGTTTTGTGTTGGTTTTTAAAATATCTTTTAATTTCCAGTAAGCCCAGGAGCTACATACAGTATTTTTGTATTGCATCTCGTAACTTTAGCAAATACCGATTTACAGAAATGGAACAGTCAGGTGGGAAATTCCTGTCAGGGAAGTGCAAGCCTTCCTCATTGCATGGGGAGTGGGCAGTGGAAAGTGCTCTCTATGTCTAATCAGACCTAACACATGTAGCACCAGTGACGTGCTAATAAAAGTGTCAGGCCTCGGGACCAATAATTTACACCCATGTTTTCAGATTCTCTGTTCAAAAAAAAGAAACTCTCGTTGTGGATGAAAAATGATGTGTGAATCTGTAAGGCTGGGCTGAAAAGAAGCAGATGCTGACATTTCTAGAATTAGTATTTTTGCCTTAAAGACGCATCTGTCATCAGCCTCCACTTTATAAGAGTGGAGGAGCACTTATCTAAATAAACATGGCAGCTGTTTTATATGATGTGTCTGTTTTTTAAATAGTAAAAAAATATTGTATCATTTTGAAAGGTATAGTGGCCGTTAACATTAACTTACAATAATAGTTTGGTGTGTGTAGCTATTCTCTGCTTTAGAATAATTTCAAATGACACTTTTGCACATTATTAGAGAACTTCCCTGCATGAGTAGAGGGGAGGTTAATAACTGAAAGTGCATACATCTGAGAACACTGCAGATGCTGAAAACTTGCTGAGAAGAGAGTTCTGGTTTGTAATGTCAGGAGCATGTTAAATAAAATTAAGAGTAGAGAAAAAAAGACAAGAGCTTTTGGAGAAGTAAGTTATCAAAGTTCTCTGTTTGCGGATGAGGGTTGCGATATAAATAATTCACATTTTTTCAAACATCTTTGCTTGGCCAATTAACATACCTTTTTCTAGTACTTCAACAAATCTTACACCTACAAATGTATGTGTCTGTTTCCTATGAGTGTCTTTGATGAATCACTTTACACTGATTTTAAGAACATTTTACATCATTAGACAGGTACAAAGGAAACTTAACAGGGTGAAGGAGACACCTACACTTGCAATCAAGCCCAGATTTTATTTGCTTGCTTATTGTCTCTTGGAGGGACTAATGGTTTTTGATGATGAGGCAGTAAGGCAAGTATAAGATTGCACTGTAATTTGCATTTCTAATTGCATATGGTGTGACCCCCATTATTAGTGTTAATATAAGTATTTGCTGAAATGTAAAATGCAGAAATATCTTCCTGTTTGAGAAGTCCCAGTTATACAAAGTTATTCCAGGGGTATATGCCCCTTTCACTGGGTTTTAGAAACATACTCCTTCCTAGACAACCTCATGGTTTGTATGGTTTTTTTCATTTTTGACTGCTCTGTACTTCTATTTTGAAGTGCTTTGGTTAGCAGGACGTAATTGGAAAGGTGGATACAAGTGTTTCTACCTCTTCTGTCCATCTTTTTGAATGAGGTTGGCCATGTGCTGTGGCCTGAACACAGGCTGCTCATGTATGGCCTTGCCAAGAGTTTAGGTATGGCCATTGACTTTGGGAATGTCGTGTGAGCTTAGCTTGGAGGTAAGTTCTCAGCTGGTTGGCTTGCTGTAATGGGTCTGACCCAGACCAAGAAGAGCAGCCGGCCTGTAGGCATGTGCCAAAAGAGCTGGCCTGCCCAAAATATAGCGAGGCCTGGTGTGCTAGAAATGCCTAAATGGTACCGTATTGCTCTAGGTGCTTCACCATACCTAAGCTGTCCCTGAGAAAATCACCATCTGGGCATCAGCCTTTTATAGATGCTTTGCTGCCAATGAGAAGCCATTAATTAGCAACAGGATCCCATCCATAAAGTAACAGAAATATCTAGATATGAACTTTATTGTGAAAAAAATGGAAGTAAAGATTTGGAATGTGTGTCATGGTCCATTCAGGAGTATAAAGGAGGAATGGATTTCTTAGGGTTTCATCCATGCTTTTCTCATGCATGTGCAGATTGTTTGCAAGCTAGGAATGAGAGAAAAAACCCCTTTTGTTCTTCTAGCAGTCTTGCTAGCCAGGACTGGGAAATGTCAGCATTTGCTGCTGATAAGTCATTACCCCTGGAGGAAGGAGGAAGTGGCAGAGGAACTCTGACTTGTAAATGATTCCTAATCAAAGTGCTTCCCAAGGCTATCTGTGGAGAACTGCAGATTCCTCAGCACCCCTTGCTCAGGCTTGTGTTTAAGACTAAAACACGTTACTTTACCTTGATCACAAGCCAGAGTGTGCCCTACCCTGGAGTAGGGCCAAGTCACATCTCTGAAGATCGACAGCTCTATGTCATACAAAGCAGTGGAATTATGCACTGTGGTATTACGGATTTTACTACAGATGGGTACCACTGGCTGATACCACTTCAGGTAGATTGAAGCTACCCCTGTGACTACTTCACTGTAGGAGCAGTTTCGTGAACTACTGGTTTCGTAAAGGTAGCCTAGTTTTCCTAAAACTTTATTTTCCAAGAAATCCTCTGAATGAGCTGCAGGTTACCACTTTCTCTTGCAGTTTACCTCTTTCTCACATAATATTTTAAAGTGTATTTTTAACTCACTTTGCTAAGTGCTTAGGACAAACAGGATCTCTTGTTAGTGAAAACCTTTGATGGATGCATTAAGGAAGTAGTGTGTATGTAATCCTATATTTCCTGAGGTTACCTCACCGGTATACATGGAGCATAATATTTAAGGAGTGTAGATGCATGTATAAATGTCTTGTAAAAAGCTAGAAGTAGTGTCCTTACTACTACTACAACAGTATGATTTATTTTACCGTGGACGTTCTTCAGATATCAGTGTGCTTTATCATCAGACCTTGAGGTTTATCATCCATAAATTGTAGAAATAGCTGGTGAAGGATTAAGTCTCAACCTCTCCAATACCTCACTGCCCTGAACCACAGAAGGAGATTTGTTCTCTTTGCTTGTGAATGGAACAGTGATTTGAGGTGAACTATTCTGGTAGGTTTTGACCTAGAAACAACTTTTCAAAGTTAAGGTGTGTAGGTACCTGCTTCTAAATTGTGAGCTTTTTTTGCTCTTCCAAGAGCAACCCTAACTGGTTTTATTCATGACCTTTATTACACATTTGCATCCCAAAACCTGAAGTTTCAAACCATGCGATGAAATGAAGTTCATATTGTCGGCAAGAAAGTATCTGCTGAATAGAAAGTCTTTATTTTGTATTTAAATGCCAGATGTCAGAATTTGGGCATTTGGAGATTTAATTCACTCAAGTCTTGCAATTTATTCCTGCAGATAACTTAAGGGGAATTATTTAAAACTAATAGTCTAAGGCAAAGCTGTGTGGATACATCTGTAGAGTTTCTGGTTGTGACCAAGTATTTTAAAGAATGATGATGAAGTGAGAGTCAGAATTGTCACCTTTCTCAGGGCCACAATGGTACTAGTATTCTGTGTGTGCAAGAAACACACTGGGGACCCTGGAGGGATTTAATAACTGTATCTCTGTGAACAAACTTCAGAAGGAAAAGCTGTTCTCAGAAGGGAGGCCAGTACTGCACTGTAACGTGGGAGTTGGAAGTGGGGGTGAAGGGTGTCGTCAATAGTTGCCAAAGTGTGGGGTTTATAGGAGTTCCATTTGCTGTAGGATGTAGTAAGAAAAGCTTGTGAGGTACTATCACAAATCTTATGCTGTAGAAAAAGAAGCGAAAAAAAAAGGAAAAAAAGCCTTTGTGCGAGTTTATCTTATGAAAAGCAAATGATCTTTATATAAATACATTGTGGCAGTGGCTATCATTTTGCAGGCATTGAGTTAGGACTTTGAAACGTTATGCAAATGCACTGGTGGTGTATACATAACTGTACACCCACTGGACTGTGCTTCATGTGTTCTTGATGCCAATGAAAACAAAGCAGGCTCCAACTGATTCAGGGAAAAAGTCATGGCTGCAAGAAGCCAGGACCTGTTTTACAGAGCTACTGCTCTGCTTCTAATAACTGAAGTTAGGAAAGTCCCTTGGATTTAACCCTAACTTTCTTATTATCTAGAATAGGACATGAATAAGCTGAAGAAGCTTGTTAGTGGTTTTTAATAGTTTTTCTGGCCACAGACAGTTTCCAGCTTAGCATGTTTTATTGCAATTTTTCATAGAAACAGTTCTTTTTAGAAGAGAAATAAATAATCATGTGGCTCACAGCAAAGCTTCCATAGTCACTGGAGACCTCTGGTGCAACGGCTAAATTAATCATGAATAGCTGAACTCTCTTCTGCAGTGGTGTGCCAGAATTGTTTCCTTGCCAGTGTCTTTGCTTCCCATCTGCTGTCCCCACAAAGCTGCAGCTCTTTATCCCCAAGGTGGCGGAGAGCCCCTTTTCTGCAGTGCACAGCTGCCCTCCTGGTCCATTCCTGCTTAAGTGGTTATCTTGGCTCATTTTTCACCTTTGTCTGTGCAACTTCTGGGACTTTTGTTCAAAGTGCTGTCATCCAAAGTGTACTGAAAATCAGTGGAAAGACTCCCACTGGGTTGTATGACCTTTGGGGCAGTCCTTGCCTACATCCTGCCTTAAAATCTACCTCTTCCACCTGGTGTATATGTTCTAGCCTCCAACCTTGGCTCTGTTTGAGTGTGCCCTATGCAGCAACCGGCAGGGAGATTAGAGGGGGAAGCATAGCCTATATAAAGATGTCTGGTTCATAGAAAACACCAAGATATGTGGAGGATAGGGGCAGGGGTACCTGTGGTTGTGGCATTTCTGTTATGTAGCTGCCTATTAATAATGAGCTATTTTTGATTTCAGAAGTCTAAAGCCTTTTGCTACTACTACCCAGCATGGACTTTATAAGGCGCAGTGACAGCAATCAGTTTAACAAGACCTGCAGCAAGGAAGAGTTTGATTAGTAAGTGAATGAAATGGCAGCAAGAGATGGAGATGATGTGAAAGGATTCAGAGGAGAGGAAAAGCTGGATTTGAGATGCTGGCCAGTCATCTGCATGCTGAAAGCAAGAGCTAACCTGCTGTGTAGCATTAAAGCATTAAATGGTAAAGTTGAGAAAACTAAGATAACTTTTTAGATAGTCTCTCACTGGGAAAAAAATTATGAGAAGTGTTGATCTGTTGCTGGAAATAGTGCCTGTGGTAATTGAACGGTCCACAAAGGTGCTTGTGGTGCAGTGTGAATCCAGCCATCTCTGAGTTTTCAAGAGATACTGTTGTTTCTGGTTTGTTTTTTTTTTCTTAACTCACTATCAACTAGCAGAAGAAGGAATAGGCATAAGGAATAAATTCTGTTAAATTTCTGGAAGTTCTCTCTCCTCTTTAATTCAGAGACATTAAAAACTACCTAATGAAAGAAAGAATAATTTGTGGGACATATTACTTCTGCTTGCAGGAGAGATTTGTTGAGAGAAACAGATCTAACCCTGGAAAAAGCCTCAGCTGTTGAACTGTCAAGGAGAAAGATCAATAAAAGAACAGCTCTCACAGCAGAACAAATACATGGGCTACATCCGGAAGCATCCAGTGCTTAGGATAGTTGATGGCCAGTCTAGAACAGAGGTATCACGAATACTTGTAGGTACTGGGAGTAAAAACAACAGCACAGAAAAGACATGAAGAAAAATGCCTCATCTCATGGGAAAAGTGTATTAGGTATGGGGGCAGACCTGTTTTATGTACCACTGTGCCTGCTAACCTAGGAATAGAGATTATGTTCTCAGAACAGCAGAAGCAGCAAAACTCTATTTCTATAGATGTGTGGCACTTGATCTGTCCTATCTGCAAAAATCTGGGGTTTTTTCCAGCACCTCCGTGACACAAGCACTGAATGAAAGGTAGAAGGTCTGGGAGATGCTGGCTGGAAGGCCAGCTGCTGCCTAACATTGTAGGATGCTTTCTGGTGTTCCTTCTAACAAAGAAATCAGGGGGCCTCTACTCTCTGCAGCAGTCTGGCTTCGAAAAAAACTTGTAGGAACTTAATGTCCTTGTTATCTTACTGTCATTTTGATTTTTGCTCTTTTATCTCTATATACCTTTTACAGAGTAGTCTCTTGATCATTTGTGGCTGGAGCTGGTCAGTGATTCACAAACTACAGGTGTCCCTGGTTTCCGCCTGCATAAGCCTTCTTTCCTTAGGAAATCAGCCTGAAAGGGACAAAGTACACACCACAATTAAACCTTTCAGGGCTTCTAAGAGAAGAGGGGCTATTTATAACATCACTTTCAACAGAGCCAAGAGCTCAGTGTGTAACCCTGGAGGGGATAGGGCTGCTGGCTGTTCAGCTGTGTGACTTTGCAAGTAGGCTATTGGGTCAGCAAATGATTTGATTTCAGCTGGATTGTGAAGCCAGATGCTATATCATCCCAGCGACACTTTTGTGTAGGGCTATTAGATTGGAGAAATGTGGCCAAGGGCTGTTTGCACTCTTCCCCAGCTGAAAGCAGAATGCTGTGACCTCACCCAAGGAGCCCTTCTGCAGTTCCAGCAACTGTGAAATTTCGGACGAGTGTCTCTACCTGTGTATACGTTAAAGAAAGTTACTACAACCTGTAATTTCATGTTCCAGAATGGCCCCTTTCACCCAAGGCAGTAAATACCCTGGTCTTCCACCTCCTCCCACAGGACACTCAGTGCAACTCATGTTTTTGTGAAACTTGAAAGAAAGAGGACCAGCAGCTTCCCAACAGTCTGATTTCAAAGTGTAGAACTATATCCCAGAAGAATGTACTTCAGTTTCTGGGAGAATGCTGTGGTATTTCAGCAAACAAACAGCAACCCACTTCCCTCTACAGAAGAGAAAATTTATTTTCTTAATCTAACCAATCCCTGGAAATGTGGCTCTTGTGAGCCGGAATGGTGGCAAGACTTGATAGACCTGGCACCTACATGTCACTTTGTGCACACCATATTTGGTTAATGGAACACATAACAGTATTTAGAGCCTTCATTCTATCCTAAATTACTAATTAATAAATTAATATAGTTAATCCTTCAGCAGATGGATACAACCATATACAGAGTAACTTCCAAAAGAGGGAGGCTTTTTGTTTCTTGGCTTTAGGTCAAGATGTTCTAACTCTGTGACACTTTGCAACTGCACTTGCAATTTGCTAGGAACTCGGGGACATGAATTTACATTAGTTGGAGACAGCTAGTCAAACTTTCTTGTTACTGCAGCTTGTTGATGACACAGACTGTACATGTAAGCGTGCATATGGAAGGAGAGGTGGTGGAAGTCAAACTATTACCTGGTAGAAATTGACAGAGTTTTTAATGCTTCTTTTGCTGTGTCAAGGAATGCCTTTGCATCAGACTGAGATTAAAAATTGAAATTATTTCAAGAATTGTGCCTTTGCTTTGTCCCAGAGTTGGTTTAGTAATTTATTCACAAGAATCTTGTATCTTACCACTTCTAATCTATATAGATTTTTAGGTAATTTTTAAGACACTTAAGAAGATTTATTTATATCCACACTAATCTGTATGACCTGGTATTAAAATGTATGTGAGCTCTGTAGAGCATTTGCTTCACATGCAGTTCTTAGGACGCCACTTTAGACTGTCACTAGGGCCACTTTCTAAAGCCTTCCCATAGCACTGATATTGCAGAAAATAGGGTTTGAGATCTAGATCTAAAGTTTAAAAATCTGGAACATACAAGACAGTATAAATACCTGCTGTTTTGAACTGAAGCTCAAGATCTCCCTATTCTGAATTTTATCCAATACTTTCTAAAGAGGCGTTTTAAAAATCCTGCTCTAGACAATAGGTCCGGCTGCAGGGATGTTGGAAGCTCTGGCTTGTCTGTCTGATTGATGTGCTGATTGCTTTTATGCTGAGAACTGTATTGCTACTTTGTGCATTTCTTAAAAATCTTCTTCCTCCTGTGACCCTTCCAGGGAACTCTCACTGTGCATGACATTGCTGTTTCAGGGGCCCTGAAATACTGTGTAAGGGAGAAGTTATTTCCAGAGGCTCTCCACTGTATGCTGCACCAGCATTCTTACAAGAACCGGAGTGTCTTTCATCTGATTTGGGAGAGAACACCTTTCCAGATTAAATTTCCAGATTAAACCCACATTCTAAGCACAGTATCCTCTCCTTTTTGTACCTGAAGTCTACTTGCATGGCACATCAGGAACTGTAATCTGATTGTAAGCTTAGGGTGTGGGTTTTCAGGGCATGTGATTCCAGAGGCATTTTGGAGATGCTTACATAGTACGTGTTGCTGACCTGGTTTATGTTTTTACTACGTGTTTGGGAGGTAGTGAAAGTCTTTATTATCACACAGTAGTTAATAAGTCAGACAGAGCTCCGGGAGACCACCAAGTGTATGCCAGCCAATACACCATCCAGTTCATGTAGGAAGCCCTATACACATCCCCCAAGGTGGTGTAATGAAACGAGTCCTGGAATGCCTTAATATTTTTTAATTCCAGAATGATAATACTCATTTTTATCTGAATCTTGAATCATATGTCTATCTCTTTATTGGTATATGTCTATTTATTGCCTTTATGCATTTGCTGTCACAGAAACGATAAAATTTCTTAATATGTTCATGGTGACTGTAGTTACTTGCACGGGGGTAGAGTAGTTGAAGACATAGAGTCACACAGTTGTGTGTTTATTTGGCTTCTCTTGCCACTGGCATGGGGAAGACTTGCTCAGTAGTGACCCTGTTGAACTTTCAAAGTTTTTTTCATGCTGGTGGTGTAAAATGTGTCTTCATAGCTGGAGACAACCTTGAACATCTGTCTTGGTTCTTACAACAACCCTGCTGAGTCTACAGTGAGTGTCTGACCTTGCTCTTAATGTCTGGAATATGTATGCCGGAGTTGAGAGAAATGTTATTTTGATATTTCCCTTTATTTTTTTTTTCCCTGTAAGGATAGGCTCACTGGTAGCAAATGAAACCTTTCACACTTCTTCTAGAATGAAAGATAAAAATAAATGTCTGCAATCCACTGAATCCTAATGCCAGCCAGCACTTAGACAAACTATTCTGCAAAATCAATGGAAATTATACTTCTGTTAGAGAATGAGCAGTCTTTCAAGGACAGGGTGAACATAGGGCAAAACTAAGGAGGAATCTTTTTTAGATGATTTATAGCTTCACTAAAACACAGAGATGAAACCTGAAAGTGAAATACAAAATGAGATACCTACAAGAAACTTGTTTCTTGATAATACTTATATTAACCTTTAACCTTAAATAACAAGTATGTAAAATATTATTAAATTTAGACGTGCTCATTATCAGTAGCAAACAAATTGGGAATGTGGAAATCTCTGTCCTACTGGGATTTCATGAGTGCTTAAAAAATCTGCTAAAGACAAGCTGTTGGTGGTGGTCACTTTCTTGCCCTCATGGTAGATGAAGCCCAAGGTTCTTGGGAATTAATTACAGCAGGCTCCCAACCTGCAGACGTTTTTCTGCAGACATTTTTCTCTGCATCTGTCCTAGCACACAGCCTACACAAGTGCTGTGCACCAGGGATGTGGGTAGCCTACCCGGAAACTGCACTCTGTCCTTCATCCAGTGTGTCCAGCAGTTGGTCACAGCCTGGATGGGTGTGTCTCTCAACTCTGCCATGTTACTTGTGTCCTTATTGAACAGCAAAATATCATAATCGAGGTAGGAGCTGAGCAGAAGTGAGTGGATGGCTAGATGGACCAGCTCGATGGTTTCATTTAAAGAAGGATTTGTTATCTGTCTTTCTCAAAGATGGACCTCTTCTTGGGAGCATTAGAAAGTGCTTTTTCATCTCTCCCTCTCTTCTGTCTCTTGAGAAAGCTGCTGAGACAAGATGAAACCTCAGTCCACACCACCTGCTGAGCTGATGCTTCGGAGCCTTTTGGTTTGTCTTGCAGATATGACGTGGCAGCAGGAATTACAATGTTTTTATTTGTCTGCAAGGTGGAAAGTGAGTCTCTTCTTTGTGGACAGTAGATTTCTTCCAAAATCTGTTACCCCCAGAAGACTGAACTGCAGCAGCCTCTTCTGATTAAAGTTCACGTTAACTATTGCTCGAGGATTTATTTGCCTAGCTCTTGAATAGCATTTCTCACAGGAAGCAGATGTCGCTTGTACTTTATTGGTCTTTACTGGCTTCCAGTTCAGGTTTGGTTTTACTGGAACAACTGGAGGGTGTTGCTTCTGACCTGGAGCATTCTGGCTGCCTGGGAGATATCATACAAGGAAATGCGAGCTAAAAGCTGTAGATGTAATTGAGAGGTGGAAGAGGCAAGGTGTTCACTGTGCAGTTCCCACCCTAGCTCAGGACACCCAAAGCCAATCTTCTTCCTCTCCAGAGTTATTTTTCCATTGATTTTGGGTTTTTTGTTGAATTTTCATTGCACTCATTTTTTTCCTACACATCTCTTTTCCATGCAATTTAAAGCACTGGCTGCACCAGCTGCTTTGAAAACAGGTACTCTGAATGCTTTGTGAGTCTTGAATTATGATGACGGAGCCTTTTAAGAAAATAGAAATATTGTGTGTGTTTTGACATTCAATGAGTGCCCAATGAATTATCTCTCTTAGTTCTGTAGGGCAGGTAGAATTATTCTTACTTTAAATGGTACAGGTTGATTTGTTTCAGACTATTTTGAACTAGCATTAGCATGACATTCAAGCCTTGGAGAACCTATCTGGGACAGCAGCAAGTTAGAAAATAGTTTGGTGTTAAAAAGCAGCATTCCAGCTGGAAGCAGGGGTAGCGATGAGGTGAGGAGACAGGTGGAACGAGCCTTAGTCTTGTGCAGAGGGGCCAGTACAAAAAGTAAAGAAGGAGCTGTAAACAAAAGGCTGAAATGAAAAAATATTTTGCATTATCCATGGCATTTTGTATTTTAAAAATACCTATGCAAGAGGCTGCAAAGGCAACATCTCAATAGTATGCTAAGCCTGAGCTTTGATTCAGTCTATCAGAGAAGCAAAACTCTATGGCAGTTCTGCAGAGCCATAGGTTATGTGAGTATTAAATGCAGCAGCAAGATTGCGAGAAAGGACCTGTTCTCACCATGTGTTGGAGTATTGCTTTATCTTCACAGAATCATAGAATAGCTTTAGTTGAAAGGGACCTTAAAGATTATCTAGGTACAATCCCCCTGTCATGGGGAGGGACACCTTTCACCAGACCAGGTTGTTCAGTGCCCCATCCAACCTGGCCTTGAACACTCTCAGGAATGGGGTACCCACCACTTCTGGCAACCAGTTTTGGTGTCTTGCCACCCTCACAGTAAAGAATTTCTTCCTATTACCCAATCTAAGCTTACTCTCAGTTTAAAGCCATTTCTCCTTCTCCTGTTACTAGATGCTCTTGTAAAGGCTTTCTCCATCTTTCTTGTAGGCTCACTTCTGGTACTTGAAGGGTGCAATTGTCACCTCAAATTCTTCTCTTTTCCGGGCTGAACAGTCCCAGTTCCCTCAGCCTTTCCTCATTATCTTCCATGGATATATTCCTGATCCTGTCACCAATCTGACTGAGACATCCATGCCCTGCTTTCCCTTTTGCTGAATTGTCACCGAAGTTTGAACTTTGGCTTCTTGTAGCGTTTTTCCCTGGGGTGAATGACGGCACTACTTCAGAGAGCCCTTCTTTGTTTTTTTTCTTTCATTCTGCACCTGTGTCTCTTCTCACAGAGCTATTCCCTAAGCATACTAAGGAACATCACTAAAGAATTAATTTAGTTTTGTCAAGTTTCTGGTCTGACCCTTAATTTAGAGCAGTCATTTCAGTCTACAATAAGCTCTGTGTTTCTGCGTGCTTCAGTGAAAGAATTACGAGCAGTCCTCAGCCATGTGCATTCAGGATGCTTTGGTAGCCCCATGGGACAGGTAGACTTCAGTGCCTGAAAACTTATTATAGAATGGGGGTACAGTCAGTATGTTATTTTCTGTGCAGCAGTGGGTCTGCCTATATGTAAAAGCTTTTACATGATTCACTGAGGCCATTAGGAGTGGAGTGGTATACCATCATTTCAGGCACAGAGCTCTTCAAAATGAATGACTTTTTCCATCTTTCCCCTGGGAGCCCTGAGAGCCATTCAGAATGTAGGTTGGAGGAGACTGTTCATAGGCCTTCAATCACAGCATCAGGAACACAAGGCTTGTTGCTGGGATGAGCCTGCAGCTCTGAGTGATAAATAAGGCAAGACAGCTAGACGAAAAAACTGACTTTCCTTGCTGAAACAAAGGCGGACTGATTTTTAAAATTTGGCAACCTGGACCTCTCATAAGCATATGGAGCACACGTTGGTAGAGGGTCTAGAGCTAAACACAGTATTCTGAAGGCACAATGAAGTAATCAGGCAACAGAGCAGAATGAAAAATAAGATCTCTTTTGACTGAATCAATCTTAGACATATTTTCTGTGCTTTTGTCTTTGCCTCTGTTTCTGGTATTCATTGATACACCAGGATATATCCAGTCTAGTTTGCTTTTTTCCCTTTTCTTTTTTTTTTTTCCCTCATTCATTCTCAAAATTTCATATACCCACTTGGTGTTCAGTCCTCTGAAGAAAGCAGACCTTCTGGGTTTGTATAGTTGGCCTTGGAGTCTAACTAGAATGTGCTTTCTTAAGTGATTTCAGCTTATTTGGCTTCTGAGGTCACAGACATAGTGGAAGAACACCTGCTCTCATCCTGTTTCAGCACTTAATCCCTGTCCCAGACAAGCCTAAAAGGGCGTGACACAGGAGATGAAGAATAATATAAAAAATTGCTCAATAACTTTTTGGAACATCCGGAAAGGTTCATGGATAATGGTTTTATTTTCCCTGGTTTTATCATATCCACACCAAGAAATAAGATAGAAAGACACTGTTTCTTCAATTATTCCATTCAATGTTTGAGAGATTGAAAAAATGGATAATCCAAGATCTCTGCAAGCAATATAGAAAGTCTTGAAGGGCAGTTGTACATGTCCTGTACGCCTGATGCAAGCAGAAATTTCTGTTGGCAAATACTGCTTTGGCTAAGGCTTTTCAAGACCTTGTTGCCTGTGTGTGTCTATGTGTGTGTGTGTGCACATTTATACTTGATATTTTGCTTTAATTTTTTTTTTCTAATGGAGCCTATTTTCCCTCAGGGTGGCAGAACACAGTGCATTCAAGAAGTCTGCCCCATTCTCTCATGTCCCCAGCACCTCAGTCACATTCCTGCTGGACAGTGTTGCCCCAAATGCTTAGGTGAGTGGTTTCTTCCCCTAGGAATTTTGTAATTAATACAATATGTTTGTGCATAACATCTTTTAGACCAGTATTTCACAATACTGGTAAATTCCAGGAGGTAAAAGAGATTACTGGTCAGCATTTGTAATCCACAGATTTTGAACAGGTTCACAGGGTCAGTGTTAGGGTTGTGATGGGTCGTACTAAGCGAGCATCTGTAGAAGAGTGTTTGAACATAGACCAGTTGCCTTGCTTAGAAGGACAAATATAGAGATGCTTCCCACCTTCATTATATATTTTACAAAGGAGGTTGAGGCGGGAGGAAATGTTCCTTTGGAGTTTGCCACAAGAAGGCCTCACCATCTCATATTATTACTTGAGTGAGCATTTGCATTCTCGGTTTTGAGGAAATGCAGGTCAGAGGAAAATTCTGAACTTTTAGAAACTGTTGTCAGAGAGGCCACAGATCCAGGAGTCCATCTCATGATTGCCTTCTTAACGTGGAATCACACTGTCATCCACGAATATTTTCAATGATGTCTTTCCAACACGTTTTAAAGGTGTAAGTCATAGGCCTCTAAGAAGGGCTAGTTCATCCAGGTCATGACAAGCAAGGTGGTGACAAAGAAGGCACTGCCTTATTTTGCCCTTACTGTGTCCACAGATCCCACAGGTTAACATTCCATCTATTTCATAAATAAGGAGTGCTTACATCCTACCAAGTAAATTAACTTTAGTTTGGTCTATGGGATTGCAGCTAGGTTTAGAAAAAATTCAGAGCCAATAACTCCCAGTTCTTCAATGGAAACTTTTTGTAATTTTGACTGTATTTTCATCTGAAATCTCTTTCCAGGTCTAGGTTAGGGATATAGAGAGGTCTGGCCTTGGGGGCAGCAAAGCCATATAGGATTCCAGGTTCTCATAATACTTAACATTTTTGACTGCATGAAACAAACCTAAATTTATTTATTTGCTAATTGAGAAGTGCTACAAATAAATGTCTTCCTGGAATGTTTAACCACAGTACCAGAGAGTAATGCAGTAGAGGAATGAAATGGAGAGGAGAACGGTCCAAACGCTGAGCTTCTGTTTTGGCTGAGGACGTTTTTCCTTTCCTTCTGTAAACTCCCATTGTCCTCTCCTCCCCATGCTTTTCCTGACTGAACTTTCCCCTCCTTGAACTAGGCATTCAAAATGCAGCTTTAATTTTTGACTGTTTCAGCGGGATCTTTCTACAAATTCTTTTTTCCCTTCTTAGAATGTGAACAAATTCACTAATTATAATGAATTTCATTTTATGTGGTTTTTACTCTGAAGCATTTCATATATGTGTGAATAGATTAAGTCTATTTACAGGGAAGTGTTAAAAGTTTTGGAGGGGAGGTAAAGCCAAGGGATGAGTAACACACCGCATGGCAGTCGGGAAAGAGAAAAGTTTCCAGGGATGCTGAGGTATGGTTTTTAAAGTATCATGTGGAGGACCTCCCTGCAATTGAATTCCTGATACTCTGCGTACATAGCTTAGAAGAATGCTTGGACTCTACTGGGACTTGAATTATTAGTTTAGCTAGTGGTTATGAGCCAGCAAAGACAACTATTAAACCAATATCTTCATCACCACATCTTTTAAAGTGGTGCCTCCTTAGACAGTGGTTTTTAACCAACTGTTTGAACTGGGTTGGCCACCCGGAATTGCACTGAGTAGTTTGCAAGGCATGGCAAGAGGGTGTGGGAGAGAACTGGACTTTTGTTCACTTGCTGACACAAGCTATGCGATTGAAGTCCTGGCCCCACAGAGAGCAGCAGAAGTGTTGCTACAGGCAGGACTATGGCATGGCTTTGCCCCTAAGTGGTGCATGGATGTAGAGCAGTTCCTTTTACGGCTACTGAGCATCCTCAATTGATTCCTTATGTCAGTCCTGCAAGAGAAATTAAACCTTTTGAGAAAGATGCACATCCAGTGAAAGGAAGGCTGGCTACGCAAGCACAGGTGAATTCCAAGCATCTAATTTGCAGGAGAGGGAGGTTTGAATTGTGTCTGACTGAACAAGAGCAATTATTTCTAACTTTTGTTAAACATTTGATTTGTAAGAAATGAAGGCAAATCCAATGGATTTTGCTGTGTGCTTATCCTTTTATTCACTTATATCTCAGAGAAAAATGGAACCTTTTAAGATGCTCTACATTTATCAAGAATTATTGAAAAAAGAAAGAAATTAGAGTGTGCCAAGACCTGATGGTTTGAAAGCTAAAATATTGGCCTAGTACGTTGTACTTCTAGTATGTACTTAGAGTGGGCATTCCATACCTCAGATTTGATGCCTATTAAAAATTTGACCTCAGAAATTATAAGGTAGGAGAGTGACAGCCGCTCATAAAAAAACTTATTTGTTGACTGCCTCCACAAGTAAACAGGGCAATTCAAAATTAGGAGGGTAAGTATAGTGTTTTTGTGAAGAGCTCATGTGTATGTATTATAATGGTCACTTGTTTAAAATAACTTACTGGGAAAGAAGCTGAGGCATAAGAGAAGCTTATAGGAGCGCAAACTGCGTTATAACTTGAGTCTGAAAGTGCTTGCACAATTGAATGACTTCAGGAAGGATTTGATTTTGTTGCTGCCTTCCTTGTATAGTGCCCCAAACCCTTGCCTCACTCCCATGAAACCCAAATATTCTGCAGATTACGGAAACTAAATATCTTGTATTGCCTTCATTCTGTTCACAAACAGTGCAAATTCCTGTATTTCTTGCTGCCTTGTGTGAACACATGGTACACCAAGCTATCTTAATGAGACTGGACAACACCTATTTTTTTTTCAGATCAGTGTCACTGAGTTGATTTAGCTTGGCTGCTGTGAACCTCTGAGGTAGATATGCTAAAAGAAGTTAAGACTGCATTATATGATAAGTTATTGCTTTAAGTTAAAGACTGTTTAAGCTAGTTTAAGTGTACCTACCTTAAGAGTTTGCAGTGCTTATTTAGCTGCACTGTGCATTTTATGAAGAGAAGGAGAAGAAAGATTTTTCCTATATAAACTCACCGTAAATCATTTACATTCCTTCCCACAGTAGAATTTGTAGAGATGAATGTGTACTAAAAGAATAGTGAACTGTTAAAAGTACATATTTTTTTCACACTGAAGTGGAAACACATAGCAAATGACACATTGCACATGAATTTGGTCTGGTGACAATAAGCCCTACTATTTTTGTTGACAATGTGGCGTATTTTCAACCACATTTTGTTTCTATTACTGTTTATTTATATTCAGGACAGAGGAAAGTGTTTGACCTCCCATTTGGAAGCTGCCTCTTTCACAGCAACGTGTATGATAATGGTTCCTCCTTTATATATGACAACTGCACAGTGTGTACATGCAAGGTATGTCCATAGTGCTTTGATACTGTGTGCTGATGGTTGTCCGGCTTAGCATTAATTTGTAGGGCTGTGGAATTGTAAGCCTGATACTGTTCTTTGGCATCTTGTGTGGTCTCAAAGAATCTGATTTGAAGAGCACTTGCAGTTGTGCTAGGAAAGTTAAAAAAGTTGCTGACTGCTTCAGCTGAGACACGATGCCTGACCCTGTGTGGTACAAAATAAAGTTGCTCAGATTATGTGGTCCTCTTTAAGACTGCATTAGAATGGACGAGGAGTTTCTAAATGATGAATTACCTCATCTCTGCTGAAGGTCAGTGATTTTTACTTAGTTCCCTAACATGACTGCAACCACTTGCACATTTTTACCAGGGCAAAAAAATAAAAGCGCCACCAAATCAGTGAGATTTTGCAGGCCAACAGAAGTACAAGCTGGGCTTTAGCTCATAGACTGTGAAAGATTCCCTTTATAAATAATATTTATTTTCTCTGAGCTAACCTATTCCAAGCAGTTGGGCTGTGTCTTGGGTGGATGCAATGGTTGAGCAAAAAGAAGTATATAAGGACACACAGGAGCACAAACATCTTGGTGATGATTTTATGATTTCCTTTCACCCTTGTACCTAGGATTCAACAGTGATATGTAAGAAGAGGTGCTTACTTCCTGGTGAATGCAATAAAAACAAAGACCACTGCTGCAAAGAGTGTGTCTCATATATCTCTCCTGAGGAAGTGAAAGTGTGCAAATTTGGCAATAAGATCTTCCAGGTAAGGTTTCAGATGTGGCTCAAGAGTAGGTGCCATTGTAACAGCCAAAATAGCATGAGTTTGCTGTAAATTAGTATTGTAGCTTGTTTCTAGCAGAATCCTCACCATCCTGGTCCATGATGGAACAACTCAGAGGCAAAGCTTTGCAAAATTTGCCATCTGTTTTTTCTTTTTTCTGAGT
This sequence comes from Falcunculus frontatus, assembly GCA_013398115.1. Classification (NCBI taxonomy): domain Eukaryota; kingdom Metazoa; phylum Chordata; class Aves; order Passeriformes; genus Falcunculus; species Falcunculus frontatus. The sequence goes on from VZRV01009905.1 coordinate 2,008,564, forward strand.
TTGTGTAAATTCTGCTAATAGTCACCATTAAAGATAGTTCCTCCTTGAATGTTACGTGTTTTCTCCCGCTCTGTATGTAGATGTTCAAGCTGCTGTTTCATGACAATTGATGCATTTTTAGTAAGAGATACTGATACTCTGCTTTCCCAAACAAACACGGATACTCATGGAGGAGATGTTCAGAGTGGTATGTAGGCTTTATCGGCTGAGCCAGAGTCTTTTCCATAACTGAGCCAACAGGAGCTTTGTGAAGTTCGTTTTGGCTGAAAGTTACTTGATTTACTACATTTCATGTCTCTGCTAAGGACAACACCCCTGACATCTTTTACTGGGACAGCCATGTAATATCTGTTACCTACTGCACTCTCACCCAATGTATTCAAGTCACAAGGGATTCCCTGCAGAACACTTCTGCTGTTCCTGAGACCCCATTTGTTTTTCCAAGTGGTACAGCTTTTTTTCACACTGTGTCAGAAAAAGAGTCTGTCACCTCGTGGGCCATCTGTGAATTAAGAGACCCTTGAATCAGATCAAATGTTAAGTCCTTTGTGAATACTTGGTTTGCTCAGCCAGAATTACTTCCCATTTATTCCATCTTTTGTGTACATAGCAGAAGTGTTTATTCTGGAAATTACATGTGAACCTACTGTACGCTGAGACTATGCTCCATCTGATTGGCACTTTCACACTGGCGCCATTGTGCTTCAGGAACAAATGCCTACTTCTTAGGCACCCAACTAAAATATTCTGCTTCTTGTGAAGATTTTATTATATTACTAGTATTATATGGAGTGTGAAAAAATAACGAGACAGTACATCCATTTCTGGCCTTGTGTGCAAAAAAGTAAATTCAGTGTCGCTCAATTGAAGTCAATGGTCTAACACAGGTAGAATGGGCACAGCAAATGTGTTTTTGTACTCCTGTGCAAACCAGCTGTAAGACAAAAATTCAGGGCAGCTGCATACAGTCAGCTGTGATGTATTCAGGTACCTTGGCAGATGCCCGGTGAGTGGTCATTAGAGACCCAAGAACATCAGAAACACCAGGCAATAGAAACATGCCCTTGAAACAAAAAATAGGAGAGAGACAGCCTTTGATGAAGCAAGCTGAGCTGAATAAGTCAGGCTCCTTGGAATTTCAGATATAGTCTGTTTCTGTTTCTGGTCAGAACATCATGTTGAGGTGGGCACATAATTATTCACAGCTGTCTGGTTGAACTGCCTGTTCCTGTCAGGTCTATCCTCACCCTTCCTTCCCAGCAGCCCTGTAAACAGAAAACATGCACAGTTTGGCTCTAAGCAGACTAGCGTAAGACTGTAAGTGGGTGAGACAGAATGTTTTAGGAACCACACTTGGCAAATGCAACACCATGTAAAAAGGAGCCAGGGCAGTTCCACAAGCAATTCATCCCAAGTGGGGACAAGACCACAAGGCATATTATGCTCTGCACTTCATATTTTCAGAGCTATGCATAGGCTTTCTTACCTGCTCTGCTTTTGGGAGATTCAGCACTGTATCTCTTCTAAATATTTTCACATGTTTAGCAGGTCAAACATCCATGAAAGTGCTGTAGTAATCTAAATTAGAGTTCATTATTTGACCATTCCTGCCCTAAGCTGAAATGATGCTACATATGGGAATAAACTCACTATATGCTGACATCTTAATCAAATATTTTCATGTGCAATAACTTAAAGACGTCACCCAACCTAGTGAATCAGGTTTTTCTAATTATGTGAACTTAAATGAAAATTTGTGGTAGGTGTGATCACAACTCAGATGCTTATTGAAGAGAAAACAATGCGAATAATCAGGACACTGTTGAACAACGCAAATGTGATATGGTTAGCTTTGGAAAAATGAATTTCTTACCAAAAAGGCCAAAGGGAAGAAAACCTGGCTGAATTTGATCTCTGTCTTGAATCCAACTGGCCACGGACAGGCACCTCAAAATAATTTAGACTAAACAATGACACAATGCCAACAGGAAAATTCATCCTTTCTTGTGCAATGATACATTGCTGAAATAGCTTCTTGTTGCCACCCCAGCTGATACTATATCATGTTCCCTCTTGCAGGATGGAGAGATGTGGTCCTCTGTGAACTGCACCATCTGTGCTTGTGTGAAAGGCAAGACCGAGTGTCGCAAGAAACAGTGCATTCCAGTCAGCAGCTGTCCTCATGTGAGCTTTTTAAAAGAACTGATCTTTCTTCTCTTTTCTGCTCCATCATTATCTTTTCCAGTGTTTCTTGGAAGTGTGTGCATGACAGTGAGGCATGCTGTTTGGAAAGAAGGGATCCTCTGGCATGTTAATTTAGGTTGGCATTCCCCAGATGTGCTACTGTTATCCTGAATATGGTCTTCCCGTCTCTGTCCTTGCCTGAAAACTCTGCTCCTCCTCTCCTTCTCCTTTAACTTTCTCTGTCCTAAGTATCTGCATTGGAACAGGTTTTTTTGACTTTTATTTCATAGTTTTATAGAGTGGTGAGGTGACTATGTTAATATTTCAGTAGTGTGCATATTGTTAAGGTAAGCCGGAGGAGGTTGTTGTACTTGCATTTCCCAGTGCACATGAGGCTTAATACTTGGTTGAAAATGTAAATTAGACAAATCAAAGAAAATTAGTTCAACCAAGACATCCTGCTTTCTCTAAGGTTGTGGGCTGGCTATTTTTTATTTGAAAGTCTTGAGTGAACCCAAAGAGTGGTGTAATTGTAACTTAGTGGTGTCAAAAATTAGGTTTACTTGAAACCTCAAGCTAAAATCAGCCTTTGTTTCTTGGATTTCTGACACTGACAAATGATTCTGGTCTTATGGCTCAAGCTTTCACAAGATGGAGCTCTAAATAGTACCTCATGTAGGGGCAGATCTTTGAGCAGAACTGCAGAAGAGAGAGCCAAGTTGTTAGCATTACACCTTCTCAGTGTTTCCTTCTCGAACCTGGAAGCCAGTGGGGAAAATGTGAGTCACAGATGCCTAGGTATAAAATTTTTAAATGACAAACTCTTTGTAAAATTTTATACATGTAAACTTTTGACAGAAATGGCGGTAGAATAGAGAGCCTGCAGGTACCTTGGCACTCCCCGTTCTGCTGTGACGGTGGGCTTCAAGATCCTCAGAACAGGGAACATCCTTTTCCTATCACTCTGGGACTCACTGCAGGGGGCAGTTCTCCTCTTAATGGGCCTCACATGAGATGCTGCATACACATCAGGAAGTGTGAACAAATGGAGCTGTTCTGGGAATGTTATGTTGCTCACGGCAGTCAGGTTTGCTACCTTCATGCCATTCACAGTATAAGCAGGAAGTGAGAGCTTGGGCTCTTCAGGTCTTTTCAAATTATTTGTTGGCCAAGAACCTCGCACACACTGCATCGTATTTATATTTTCCTTGTGCTGATGCATTTTAAATGTTTAAGGTACTTCTGAGATCAAGCAGCTAATATGACTAGAGATCTTCAGTGAAGTACATCTCTTCAGCTGTATCCATATATAAATTTGAGCATTGAGATGATCAGTTGAACTGGCTTCTAAAATGAAAATAGTGGTAGGTAAAAATTCACCGCTGGCAGTGCTGCAGTGTATAAGTGAGACTGACTGACAAACTCATTCAGTGCTGCTACAGAACCTGCTCCAAGGGTAATGTAAAGTCCTAAACTGCCCTTGACCTCTGAGATGAATCCACAAACAAGGTCTGGTTCCTTAGGGCTGGAAAAACCAGCCTTGTTACCCTGCAGCATCATTCCCCCCCATATATAACTTGTCAGCCAGCTCCCCACCTTAAAATGCAAGCTGCGGGCAAACAAACCCACCCTCCTCAGCAGGTACACATTACATTTCTGCTCTTCCAAGCGAAATTGGAAGGAGAAGTAGGAGAAAGAATGTAAACTCTAGAGTAAGATTTATTTTCCTATTCCAAGTGGGTACCACGTAGTTTTAAAGCAAATAATGTATGCTAATTGATTTAAATCTTTTACTTTTCATCTCTGCTCCACTCTCTTTGATGAGACTTTCTGTCACAAATCTATAAACATCAATTAAACACACCACATTATTTGAGATAAAGATATATTAGTGGTTCTGATACTGACAGTCTGAATATCGTGCATAGAGTTATGCTGCTGTCTCTGCAAACTGTAGATGTGTGCACTCCATTCCTTTTCTCTCTTCACAATATTTTTGACAGTAAGCAGTCTCCACTGACTGTTGAAGACTGCTGTGGAATAAAATATGGTTTAGTGTCCCTTAGGTGTCAGGCAACATGAAGTTATCTCATTAACCTGTATTATTATGCAGACAACTAAGTGTGAAAGGATTGAAGATTCACAAAGAATTTAGAACATTTTTCCTTGACTTAAATGATTTACCATGTGGTCTTAATACTCTTTACATGATACTGTGAGTGGGTTTTTTGGTTATGGAACCTTATTTTATTTATCATAATAATTTTTGGCCAATTATTTCTTGAAAGTATGGGTTTCAAAGCGGTAAGTCTACAGACATTTCCAGTACTCCACAACCATTTGTATTATTCAGTCTATTAGTTGCAGGCTGACATGTTTTTTAAGACTCTTTCTGCCATTTCTTTAATTTTCTTCATAGAGCTAGACACAAATTTCTGTTTCTTTTTTTCTTTTCTTTTTGGAGCATTTAATCCCTTATCATTAATTACAGGAAGTGTCTTTCTTAGATTCTTTTCATCTGCTGCGGAGGCAATATATTTTTCAAATTCAGTCCCTCCTGTCACATTTATAGTAAGATTGGTCCTCCTTAGCATTCTAGTAAGCCTTGCGGCTTGTGGTTTCTGTTTCTTACTTTCTGACCACTGACTCCACACAGATATTCCCTCTCTCAAGTTACCTGGTGTCAGCCTGCAAGGTGCGGGACATACCGGCCCCCATTCAGCAAAGCTATTAAGCATGTGCCCAGTTCTGCTGAAGTTAGTAGGCCCTCCATGTGTGCTTAAACTTAAACACATGCTTAAATACTTTATAGAAAGGGAACAGTCTCAACATTTGGCAAGACTGAGTTTCAGAGATCCTTTCGACTTCTTACTGAATTTGCTATTTATTTGCCCTAGCTCTGCTCTACTCTGTTCCTTGTCTTGTGCCATCTCCTTTCTGATTACCCATCCTTACAAATTTTCAGTTTGCCCCCTCTCTTTATGCCTTTGCATTCCTCACTAACATCTGAAGTCTGTGGTAATAATCAGTGGTCATGAACATGTCTCTTTTTGTACTGCTGGAGGAGAGCTTGGTGAATTTTACAGCACATAACCTTTTCTGAGCTCCAAGGCTGTGCAAAAGTTAATAGAATTAAATTCACGGCAGGTGAAGACATTTGCAGAGTTCAATTCTGTGGGTAAATTTTGAACCCGTGAACTTCAAGTGAGCTGAAAATTTATTCAGAACATGTTCTCCCATCTCCAACATAGACTGCATATAACGTTATACACATCTGTTATTATTACAAACAAAAAGTTGCTGTTTTTACTCTAGTGCCAAATGAGGCACAAAAAACCAACAGCTGTTGCTATTGCACAACCAAACAACCTCCCTCCCCCCAGCAATTAGTCTTGCTTTAAAAAAAATAGAAAATAAAAACCTCAGACACAAAATTGAAAACTCCATAAAAAAGAAGAAAAATCCCAGAAAATAAATAGACTCAAATGTGGTCTGCTTATAAATATTCATAGGAAAAAATGGGATCACATCACTTAGCCCACTCCTAAGGGAACCCTCAATGCTAACGAACTCTTGCAGCACATGTTAGCAATAATGGGTTTCCTTATTCTGCAAGACAAAAACAGGATCTCGGGCCAACATGGTGGCTCAAGTAACCAGCGTCAGCAGGCTGCCTTGGAGATTCCAATTTCACTTGAATTCTTGCCACTTCCAGCTCAGCTGATGATTTCAACTGTTTTATTGAAACAGAGAGGTAAGGCTGTGCAGTGCAGTGTGTGGCATTCTTCTGCATGTCTCTGTTCCTACAAATATGTGTTGCCAAGCTCCCTATATCTGTGTGGTTTCAAGGGTTCCTCCTTTAAGGGGTTTTGTTCTAGCAGGTGCTTGGTAGGCCTCCCTATTGCTGCCTGGTCCTCAGCTATTCTCTTTGCCCAGGAACTTGGGAGTCACAAAAACTGGCTGCTCACTCTGCCAGTGCAACTCTGATCCAGCCCTTAAGTCCAGATGAGTCTCAAGTCTGTTCACATGCAGTTGCATATTCAAAGACAAGCTTACACTGAACTGAGCCCTGTGGATGATGCGCCCAAGTGCATTCGTGACCAAGGATTCATTCATGCCATCTGGGTACATCAAGCAAGAGCAGGATGGAACATGCTCCGCTCCAGTTGGCTAGCAGATACTTGCAGTTCATGTCTCCCCATGCACATCATCAAAGCTTGGCAGCACTGTAGGCAGAAAGCAATAGGACTGCCTGTGCCCCCTTCTCCACTCTTTGCATAGACCTGTCACCAGTTTGTTGTCTGTTTTCACAGGTTTTCTATACTGTTTAGTGGGCAGGATAGCACAGCTCCATTTTCTCGCTCTTGCTGTCCTCACCTACTTGGTGGGGAACAGCAGCAGTAGTCACACAGAGGGGACTTCCTCTGTGTTCAGCTGCTGTTGGAGCAAAGGGTCAGTGCTGGGGAGCAACACAGCTCCATATACCTCTTCTTTCCCTGTGTGGGAATGTGAGTGAACTCCAGTATCACCATAAGTTCTGTTATAACCACCACCAGTTTTTGCTTGGAAAAACACATTGTTCAGTCTGAAATTTTCCAGGCTTATCTGCTAGCTTGCTGATTAACTTTAGGTAATTTAAGTAAAAACAGATAAAGCATCTTTTAAGCTGATGAAGACTGAAAAGGAACATGAATGTACATACACAGAGGCATGCCTCCTGCTACTAGTCAGCCTTGTATAAGACCTAACCAGAATTCCATGAAACAACCAACATTCCTTCCTTCCTTCCTTCCTTCCTTCCTTCCTTCCTTCCTTCCTTCCTTCCTTCCTTCCTTCCTTCCTTCCTTCCTTCCCTTCTTCCTATTTGGGAGGAGTGTAGGGGTAGAGCAGGTTGCATCTGCACAGGGAATGCATAGGAAATGTATATGTTTTGGGAAGGTGGGGGAAAAGGTAATGAAGTGGTCTTGTTAAGCCAGTGACTAGTCTGCTTTAGCTATCTGTGCACGTGAGTCCAAAATTCTCTCACACTCACATTCTCTCTAAAGAGAAAAGTGGTAACAGAGAACCCTTTATAGTATTTCATTTCTTCTAAGACCATCAGGAAACTCATTGAATAGTTCTGTTTTTAGCACCTGATATTTGAAGTTGTAACCAGGGTACTGAGTTCTAACACAACTTGAACTATTTTCAAAGGCTTATCCAGTCTTACAACATGACACAGTCATTGCTCCAAGAACTCTTTCATTAAATCAGCCTGTCTTTCTCCCAATTAGGGTAAAATCCTGAACAGAAAAGGATGCTGTCCGATTTGCACTGAAAGTAAGTTCTTTCTTCACATTCTTTAAATTCTTTTTAATTTTTTTCTGATAAAATAAATATATAGAAGTATGCTTCCTTTTCTGCCTTCTTTTTAGAGGCAGCTAAAGGGCAGGTGATTATTTTTGGCCATGGATTTTGCCTCCTATAAATCTGTAAATTTAAAATAAAATGCCTGGGTATTTTGCTTTTATTTTATTTTTCAAAATAACACTATTTTTGTCAAATCTGAGGTGCTGCATTTTGAAAGATGTAGTTGGTCTGTGAAATTTGTAGGCAATAAAACAGGAAAATTAATACAGTTGTAACTTTTAGGACTTGGGTACATTTTACACCTGTAACTAACAGTCCAGCTACGTGCATATATAATCACACCTTTGCAGATGATTTGTGGGAGTTAAAAAAAGGTGTGCAGAAATCTGAGACACAGTCTGGGGCAGCAGTGGAAAGTAGAATAGACAACTATCCTTCTTTGTTTATGATGTTTAGTTCAACCCTTACCTTCTTATCCCTTTACTCCTCACTTCAGAAATGGCCATTTAATTGCAAAGTTATCCTCCTAGTCATCAAAGGACTTACACAAACACTTATCTTTATGCTTGTTCTATTTAAGTCAACAGGGAGACCTGAAGTTAACAAGATACCATTATGTATTTCTCTCAGTATGTATTTAAGTGTTTTACCAAATAGGGACAGACTGCTAAAATGGGGTTTTATGATCTACAGGAAGGCTTTTGAAAGAAGAAGGTGTTCCTATTCTTTTGTCTAAAATCAAATGGTTTTGCTGTTCACCTAAGTTCTGAGTTCTCTTGAATTGCACAAATCTCATATGCTAAATATCTGGTTTTTCACTCTGCGGCTCAATTGTTTTGAAACATGTAACTTGGGATAAAATAAATCTAGCTTGCAAGTCTTCATTATCAAAATGAAAGTAAATGGAAGTGACAAGATCAGAAACACTTGAAATAATACTGAGCAGAGAAAGAAATGAGAGGATTCAACTGACTAGCAGTTGATTTCATGTTAGCTCAGTTTCAAGGGAGAAGAAATTTGCATTGACCTTTGCTCAGATATGACACACCATTAGTGTCATAAATTTATCAATCTCTCTCTCACCCCTTTTCTTATGTTTCAGTCTCATTTAACCTTTCTCATGTGTTCTTCCTGTGTTCTTCTGTAACATGAGAGGGGAGTAAAATAGTGGGGCCAGCCATCCCCTCAAAGCACAGGAGACCCTCTACTGTAAGAGGTTAAAAAGAAGACAGTACAGTGAATCCTTCAGAAATGCTGCCAGAGAGAGATGACTTTTGATAATTGTTTCGTGGGAGAGGGAGGCAAAAAAATACAGTTCTTCAAAGTTAAAATAACTCATCTAGGAACCAGGTTACCTAAAAACTCAAAACTTCTTGATGATAGTAAGAAGGGAATAATCATGACTACAAACATGTGAAATTAAGGCCAGATCATTGTTGCTTGTCCTCTTGCAGGTCTGTAAAGAGCCTGGCTCCATCTTCCCAGTGACCTCTTTCAGGGTACTGGCAGACTGCTATTAGGTCTCCAAACAACCTTGTTCCCTTATGGGAAGGGACCGAGGATCTTAAGGGTCCTACCTGCATTGCACTGCCGGTACTTGAGGTGAAGAGGCTCATTGTCCTGTCTCACAGTCCCGTGCTCCATCAGTGCACATGAAACAAAGGGGTTCTTTTCTTACAGAGTTTTCTCACTATGGACCCATTTAGTATTTGGAGAAGAGCTGATTCCAAACGTTTTTGATTAACAGGGCATTATTGGCTTTTACAGATAATGTGATCAAGGAGCTTAAATACCCAGTGTCATACAGCAGTGGTGGCTACCACTAGCTGTTTTAACATTGGTATTTTAATGTTTGCCATTTGCAAAGAATTAATTTCACCTTTGCACCAGAAGTGCTGTAAATCTCATCATGACTATCATCCGATAGTAAGTGGAAACTTTACTAAGTCAGCCAATTTCTGATAAGATGTACACACAGCTCCTTCCCTCACCTACTCACTCACGTTGATCGTGATCCACTCTCCACATACTAACACACCAAACCTTTCTGGCACTCCAGCAGATATTAATTTTCCAAAGTAAAAACAACATAGGGAGGTACAAGAACATACTGTACACAGGAGAGCTTTGAGTACAGTTTAAATGCAGCCAATTTCTATGAAGTGGGTCAAAACCAGTCACGTTGTGAAAGGATACACTTTAAACTGAAAAAAAAAAAATCAAAGGATTATTTTCAAAGCAGTTTGTTGCAAAGAAAAAAAGTACTTCGTCTCCTAAGGGCTGGAGAGTCTCTTTTGTCTACTGCTGCTGAAGTTAACTATAGTTAGTTTTGGCATGTTGCTTTTTAAGCTCCATGGCTGGTGTACAGTTATCTCTAATTAAACACAGTGGTCATACCAGTGGAAAATTCAACAGTTTAGTTTATGCTGCTGTAAAAAATGTAATGAAATGTACTCTTTTGGGCTTGATTTAGAAAAATCACCACTGACGTCAGTTCCATAAATTAGTAATCCTATGTTAGACCAAGGTCATTTTCATATTAAAACTAAGAAAAAACTAAACTTGAGTTCAAATAACATTAACAGACTCCTCTCAACTTCAGACAAAGATAGGAACTTGCAGTGGAAGTTAAATCTTTGTTCTTGATAAAGAAGAATTCCTAGGCCTTGCTGAAATTACAGTCCACAGGATGAAAACTTCCTACTAAAACCATGTAGATATACTTTAATCATTATCAGTAATCCTAGAACAATCTTACGCAGGTCATTGTGAGATTTTGTGGATGAAGTTTTTTCAAAGTGGACTGCAATCATCTAGGTTTACATGTACAGTACATATGATTAATCTTGCAGTAAAGGCTGCTTTCGGGACAAAACATTTTGTTCATCACAAATCATTCCACAGCTTTTTTAACTGACAAAATGATCAGTGGAACTAAACCGAATTCAAGGGCATTTGGACCCACCTTAGGAGTGAAGGTTGGTGCTTACACTTGGGTCCTGCATCCTTTTTATGTGTTTTTATAGAATTACTGAAAAAAGCACTGACTTTCAAAGAAAAGAAAAAAAAGTAGAAGAAACAAAGTGAGGTTATGCATTGTAGGTATCTGTGAGAGCAGGAAGTGGGACTAAAGGACCACATAGGTCCCTGTTTTTTCTGTTATTTCCTTTCCATGAAGAAATACATCAACAAAAAGACTGCAATTGTTTATTCATACTGGAATATACTGTTCATGATTTACCTCCCATTTCAGCTGCGATGGTCTACTGTATAAATATGTATTTGAACAAATTGGAATAGCTATTTTATTTATGAAATAGACCATAAAGACTCCTGTGAAGTTTTTGACACCACACCTTGTAATGTGTATTATATCAAGCTGTACTATGCAGCAGTTATGAGGAAAGTCCTCTATGGCTATGTATTTTTTACAGAAAACCTAATGAAATTCTATTATGCGTGTTCTGTAGCTAGTTTTTAAAAGTTAATAATGTGTTCTGTTTGATTTAGGGCTTAATTCAGCATATGGGCTAATTGCATTCGAAGTTTCATTTTATTTTTAAAAAGCTGAGATATTTTTGAATTATAGATGTGCAACCAGAACACCTTTCACTGGTAAACTTGTGGTTTTTCCTCCCTCTCCTTACTTAGAAAGTGTCCAAACCGATTTTAGTTGTAATTTAAAGTATGTTTTTCTTGGCCACTCTTAACTACCTACAAGCCCAGCAGAGTGTGACCAGACATCTGGACATCTTGGACTTCAATTGACTGCTCTGATCTCCTGAAAAAACAAAACAAGCTATTCCATGAGCACCAGAGCTAACAGAGCCTGGTTTCCTATGGATTTGTGTCCCATTTCCTTTATATCCCAACAAATAATAAACCCAGCTAGAGACAATATATCCTGTGGCTGATCTGGAACTACAAGTGTGCTAATTGCCCAGCCAATACGCTCGTGCTCTTGGCTGGTCAGGATGTGTGTGCTGACTGTCTGTCTGGCCTCCACCACTCAGTACATATATTTTGCCTTTCTAAAAAGGCTAAATACTGTCTAGGGGAATGGAGGCACTGGGTGGAAGACAGAAAGGTACTTTTTGGCAACCGCTTAGTTTAATAAGTGATTCTTACCTGTACTCAGCATACTACTTACTAGAAATGAGTGGTCTTTCAGACTTTTATCCCTCCACATTGGCCAAACAGGTTGTGATTTTTTTTCCTTTATGAGAGTATGTTAAAACTTAGGAAATGCTAATGTGTTCTTTTCCATGCTGTTGCTTTTTTAGCTCCCCTTTTTGTACAGCTACATGTGTTTTCAGAAACACTGCCTTTTCTAATGAAAGTCACTATTTCATCTGAATTGGGAGCATGATTTGAAAATTCAAGGAAAACATGCCAAGAGTTCTATAGCATTCACTTTTAGCACCTAAATACTATTATTAGTTTGCAAGTAAGCTGTAGAGCCTTAGGTGGGAGCTGAGCAAACTGCATTAATCACACATGTAGTTTAATATTTTAGTCAAATGTAAAAGTGTGAAGTCTGTATTTAGTTGCTTAAAAAACAAATGTGAAAACTGCCAAGCTTCCAAAAGCTTTTACGAATGCCAGAGGGTTTGAATATTGATTTGGGAGCAGCATGCAGGATTTCCAAAAGAGGTTTAGTGGTGTTTGCATCCAGCTCTCAATAATGTTTAATCAAAGTTGAGTGCCTGAGGTGTTTTGAAAATCACAGGCTCCTGAACATAGTTCTGGGGCCCTCCTTTGAACAATCTGTGTTTTTCAAGGATAGAGAGGGAATGGGTAAATTTGTGTTCATGTGCATGTCTAGATGAGCAAAAGAAGATACCAAAGATTATGAATGCCAGGTTCAAAACAAGGAAGTGGCAAGGATTCTTCATTTCCTTCGCCCAAGAATGTTGTAGATATCCAAAACATTGTTGGACTGGAAAAATTCACAGAAAATATTTCTGTCAAGGGTTACTAAATGAAAAGAAACCATGTCTAGCTCAGAAAGCCCCTAATCTGAAAGTAGGTGGAGGTGGGGAGAGTCTTAGGGGCAAGTATTGCATAGAATTGCCCTTTTCTAGCTCTACCTTAGACAGCTGATACAAGGAGTGTTGCCAGTAAGCTGGGAACAATTTACTGTAGGGAAAAAAGGGAAAGATCTACACCTGTGACACGATGCCTTGTTATCATAAGCTACCAGAATTCATACTCCAGGGTTGGGGAACATAACTTCAGTGATGCAGCAGCACCTCTTCATCTGTTATGTCCCAACAGAGAAGCAAGTCACACACAATCCTAACTAGAGATCAGTGCTTCCAATAGATTTCAAAAATTGCCAAGTAGAAAGACTGGTTTGTTTCAGAAGGGAAAAAGAAAAGAAAAAAGGAAAAAAAGAAGAAAAAAAGAAAAAGCAAACCATAAAATATGATGTGATTGAAACTCTCCCAAAAGGACATAAACAACAACCCAAAAGCTAAAAATGGCAGGAATTCTTTTCATGTTGACTGTCTTTTGCAGTCATGTTACACCCGGTATTTAAGGTTTATTTCTAGGCCAACCAGTTTTTCTTACTGGCAGTGCCTGAGTTATCACACACACTCTTGCTGGGTGTGGATTTATTTTTAAATCCCACGGTTTTAGCAAACCTTTCAAGAATGTTTTACACAGTGATATCAGAGAATCAATTATTCAGACTGTTTTTAGGTGGATTTTCCCTCCTCCATTTCCTTGGTTATTAAAGAAAACAGTGAAATTTGGATCAGACTTTCAGCTATCCAGTCCAAAATACATTTTTAACTGCATGGCATCAAGTTGACATATGACGTGACACGATGTAACATAACATAAAAGAACATTACTCTGCATAACACATTAGAAATTAAAAATAAATATTTCCTTTGGATCCCATTGGTACTATCAATTTTACTTGCACATCTCTAAATTATGTTTGTTCCTCTCATGTCTTGCCTCTTAGTCACTTGCTTAGGTGAAGAATCAGCCTCTCCCTCCCAATAGGTTGGTTAAAAACATGTATAACATATCCACATTCTTGGCCTTTAGAAACATGGAGAAAAATCAGATCTTTCCTCTGGAATCTTCACTGATGTTTGGCTGATTTTTTTGCTGGTAATTTCCTTGTTTTCATAAAAGTTATTATTAAACTTGAGGAAAAATTAAAGCTGGAAAAGCTGAAGTACAATTTGAGCTGGTAATAATATGTATCTTAATATTCATCATGCAGATACTTAGATGTATACATAAGGAAATCAGAAACATGTTGGTATGATTTAGTAAAGTCAAGTGGTCTTCATGCAAAATCTATAGATTATTATTCCTATTGGTAAAAATTATGTCGGTAATTAAAAGCCATATGGTTCCTGCCAATTTATGGAGAATCAGTTAATCTCATAATGAACTTTGGAAAGCAGTTACTAACATCCTGATTGGTATCAGTGAGGAAAAGAAAACTCACAGAAGTGCACATTTTTAAAAGCACTCTCTTGCCTAAATGTCTTGGTTTTCAGGCTCTGTGTAAAGTCTGTCGGGCCTGTTTTCCCAGAGATGTTGATCAAATATGGATCATTTTGACTTCTGATGGAGCTGTCAACATAATGTCCTCGAGAAATTGAAACTTTTGGTTTCTAGTTGCCAGATACAGTAAAGAGGGGTAATAATGATGCCAAGATGAGTTACTGGTTTGGCTAAAGAAGCATGCATGTGGCTAATTAGGTGTAAAGTTCAAATCACCCAGGTACTAGCTCTGTGATCGCTCTGCACCATGTGGTGAGAGGAGAGTGAGATTAGGCTTTAGAAAGACCTTTCTCACAGTAGGGACAGCCCAACACTGCAACAGGTTGCCAGAGGTGGCAGTGGAGTTGCTGTTACTACTGCTCTTTATGGGCAGGTTAGATAAACATCTGTCAGCTATAGTATAGGTACAGTTGGTTCTTCATTCCAGCTGGAGAAGAAAAAGGTAATGTCTCCTGGGGCCTCTTTCAGCCCCGTTTTCTGTGTCTCTGTGTAGGTTTCCTTGGGTGCTCTTTACAGCTAGAAAAACACCAGAAAGTTTACAGTTGCTTTAGCGTAGCACGCTGCCTAGGCTGAAAAACTGTTGAGAAAGGTGTATTGTGTAGTTAGAACTGTATTGCAGTCCATGGGAGGAATTCCCTTCCCCTTCTCCATAACATTCATGTCTCCTACTTTTTTGTAGATTTGAATTTGCCTTTTTTTAAGCTGGTTTTTGAGGCAAGCCGTTATTAGTTAAACAGGCATCATCTTTCAAATCAGCCTTAGCCCATGGGTATACAGCTGGCAATGGCAGTGTGCATTTCTCTGCCTTGAGACTCCTTCTTCCAGGAACAGCAGCAGTGTGGTTAGAATCTAGTGCTGTACCAGAAGGCTGCAAGGTGAATGCGTTTGCTGCTATCTTTGGTTGTGAGGCAATTCAGTCAGTTGCTGGATAGCTGCAGGGTAATTCAGCATCATTGACATGAACGTGAAAATGTTCTGTCTTTGGGCTGTGACTTCTCTGGCCAGCATATGGCTGCAATCATCCATAAGAAATCTCCATCCATTTGTAATGATGCAAATGATTGGTGGAGACACCATGCTCTTTGGCAGGCATTACAACATGTTAGTCATGTACTAATGACTTTTAATTGGGAGCGTGATATCAATAACTACAAGTCAGTTGTGTATAAACAACATATACAGCAGCTTGTAACGCTGAATCAAGATGCTGCTTCTACAGGTATTTTGGGAAGAAAAGATGTAAACACACCTAGTTTATAAATGTACAATATTTATAAGGGTGTGTATGTAAAATATGGACAGAACCAGCTCTTGCTAAAGTGGTCTGATGGCTTATAATTTCAGGGAGTCACTGAAATTTAAAAAAATTGTAATAACCAAAAATGTACATTATGTTTAAGGGACAAAGCTGCAGGTTAGCCTTCCTATGCTGCCCCAGGGATGAACTGGCCTTTGGTTACCACCCACTTTTGGAAAGACTTTGATTGAAGGAATGAAGCTTTTATTTTTCAAAGATACATTTACTCCTAGTGGGTGCCAGTCAAAATCTACCCTGTAGTGCAGATAGATTAGGTGAGAGCAGTATCTCTAAGTTCTTATCAACTGCTTTTTTCAAACTTCGATTGATCCTGATATGGCGCTTTTGTTTCTCACTCACCTGCAGAGCCTGGAGTTTGCACAGTATTTGGAGATCCTCACTACAACACTTTTGATGGACGGACATTTAACTTTCAGGGAACATGTCAGTACGTTTTGACAAAAGACTGCTCCTCCTCTGCCTCGCCCTTTCAGGTGCTGGTAAAAAACGATGCCCGTCGGACCCGTTCTTTCTCCTGGACAAAGTCAGTGGACCTTGTGTTGGGCAGAAGCACAATCAGCCTCCAGCAGCACCTCACAGTGAAGTGGAATGGGACCCGAATTTCACTACCTTGCGAGACACCGCAATTTCAGATCGATTTGGATGGTTATTTGCTGAAAGTGACAACCAAAGCAGGTAGGACAAGTGTGTGTTTGTCTGTGTATGTTTGTGTGTTTGTCTTCTTTCTCTCTGAAGAACTCCTCAAGTTCAACATGAGCAGTAGTCAGTAAAAAAGCATGATAGCAGTAACAAGTACTGTTATAACTCTTTAGAGTTTAGAAAAACCCACAGCGCTTTCAAAATTCCTGCAGCCCACAAGCAGACAGAAATCCCAGCTATGAGTTTGAAGTCTGCAGGATATTGCTGTGTTTCATCCTGCAGCTGACAGTTAACTGCCCGAATAGACAAATGTGACATAACTTTCACTTACAGTAACTTAAAAGTGGCTTATGCAGAGTATGGTGAGTTGACCCTGGCTGGACATCAACCGAACATGCCCACCAAAGCCACTTTATCACTCCCCTCCTCACCTGGACAGGGAAGAGAAAATATAATGGAAGACTCGTGTTTCAAGATAAGGACTGGTAGAGATCACTCAGCAATTACCATCATGGGCAAAATAGACTCAGTTTGGGGAAATCAGTTAAATTTATTGCCAATCAAATAAGGGTAGGATAATCAGAAATGAAGTAAAATCTTTAAAAAGCCTCCACACTCCCAATCCCCTTCTTCCCAAGCTTAACTTTACTCCCAATTCTCTCTACATCCTCCTGCCCTCAGTGGCATTGGGGAGGTTGGGAATGGGATTTGCAGTCAGTCCATCACATATTGTATCTACCAGTCCTTCCTCCTCAGGGGGAGGGCTCCTCGCACTCATTCCTTGCTCCAGCATCGGATCCCTTCCATGGGAGAGTTCTCTGCAAAGTTCTCCAGTGTGAGTCCCTCCCATGGGCTGCATTTCTTCACAAACTTCAAAAATGTGGGTCCCTTCCACAGGGCACAGCCCTTCAGGAACAGACTCCAGCATGGATTCCCCATGAGGTCACAAGTCTTGCCAGCAAATGTGCTCTAGTGTGAGCTCCTCTCTTCATGGCTCCAGGACGGACTTCCCACAGGGTCACAGTCTCTTGTAGGCATCAATCTGCTCCGGTGTGGGGTTATCCAGGGGCTGCAGGTGGATCTCTACTCCAGCATGGAGCTCCATGGTCTTCAAGGGGGCAGCCTTGCCTCACCATGGTCTTCACTGTGGGCTGCAAGGGAATGTCTGCTCCAGTACCTCCTCTTCCTCCTTCTCCACTGACTGCAGGGTTGTTTATCTTACACTCTCCCTCCTCTTTCTGACTGCAGTTGCACAGATCTTTTCTCCCCGTTCTTATATATGTTATCCCAGAGGTGCTACCACTGTTGCCAAGGCTGAGCCCATCTTGGAGCCAGCTGGAACTGATCCATCTCAGAGCCAGCTGCAATTGGCTCCATTGGACATGGGAGAAATTTCTGGCAGCTTCTCACCGAAGCCACTTCTGTAGCTCTCTGCTTCCAAAATCTTGCCATACTGGTGCCTGAAGAGGCTACCTGGAAACAGAGACTAGACAGGAGTAAGGGAATAAAGGTGGTATTTATTTGAAAGACCTTCAAAGGTACACCCTGGGGAGCCCAGAGGCTACTTCCAAAATGGACCCCAAGATGGATGACAAGTCACGAGTTCTTCACACTTTTATAGGTTTGGTCCATTTGCATATCAGCATAAATTCACCAGTTAAAACTTTAGCTACTGATGTAACTTCTCTGAGCTCAGCCCCCCTTCTCCAAGATGTTGGTTTACACATTTCTGGGCCCAGCAGGGCCTAGGTGTCCTTGGACAGCAAACCCAGAGACTTTGTTATGTCTATCTTAGCATGAGAGAGCAGCAGCAGCAGGCTGCAAGACACTTCGGAGTTTTACAGTAGGCAAGACAGAATATAAAAGCTAAACCTCAAGGCATCAGTACAAACTTAATACATGGTATCATTTGATACTTACAGATAAGAACAGAGAGGACATCAGTTCTTAAACATAAAATTCAGTTTTTTCAAAGTTGCAGCAGCATAGCTTGCAGTTTAAGTGAGCAATTATATAAATTCGTGGTTATAGTGGCTGGAATGAGTTTAAATTGTAAAATTATGGAAATATTTCACTGGGACTACCCAGCAAAATGGAGGCCCTGGTTTGAAAAGCAAGGCCTAATTTACTGTTCAGTGCCATCTTATTGGGCTCGCTTCGTGTCCAAGTAAGAAGCTGTCTGCAAGGAACAGAGTCTAGAGCACCACAAGCAAAAGGAAATTAGAAACTTTATAGAATATGCTACCTTATTTCTAGAAACAGGGAAGGAAGATAGCATTCTCTCAGGTCTTTTGAGTCTTAGAAAATACATTAATTGTCAAAATGCTAAACCAGAGGACTTACTTTTGTTTTGATAAACTGTTCTGAAACTATAGTATCCTTGCATAGATAATTACTGAGGGGAAGTTTAAAACTTTCTCATTAGCATGTGTTAGCTACTAGCATAGTCCTGGGAGATTTCACTTACACAGTGAAGTACTGTTTCAGTGAGAATACTATTTACTGTTAATTCAATTAAATGCCATGTGAAAGCAGTGAAACAAGTCTTTCTTATGGAGTGATACGGTCACAGGCATGACGCATAGTCATACTCATTATCTAGCATAATTTTTTTTCAAGGGGGACACTAGCACCCACTGTTGAGCTGAGAATTTAGACACCTGTTCATATAGCCTCTGGAAATGTGAGTCTGCATAACGTGGATCCCAGCTCTGGGCTCATTCCTCAAAGTGGAAATGCAGATTTTTGTGGCTGTCTGTAAAATGCACACAAGTTGACCATTATTCGCAACTTCTAATTAGAAGCATCTTGAGGGTTTTTCTTTGCAGCCAGCTGAACACCAGGAATTCAGGCGATGTGGATTTCATTAGCCAACAACAGGCCAAGGGAAGGTTTTCAACTGAAGATGAATGACAGCTAATCCTGCTGCTATTCCATTTGTCTCTGGTGCAAGCCTAATAAATGACTACACACATCCTTGTCCATGTGTTGGCAGAGGAAGTGCAAACATGGCATATGACAACATACTAAACTGTGTAATCACTGCAAATTATAGCCTGAATAATTCCTCCCCTTAACGGACCAGAATCAGGTTTCTCTCACTGAAGACAGCATGATGGGCCAAGTCCTCCTTTCCTCAACACAGAAGGCCTGGAAAGTAGCAGAATGGCCTGGCTGCATTTTGCTGGGAGAGGACAAGCAGCAGAGAGGCTGTAGAGAGGAAGAATGTCCTGAGTAGAACTGGTTTAAAGGCAAACATTTTGTTCCACAGGAAGTTCTGAGTACCAGGGAAAAAAAATTGGAGAAATTTCTGTTTCAGAAGGAAACATGTATTTTTAAGAAATGCATGCTTTCCCAGTGTATGGTGAAAAAAGAGGAAGGGAGGAAGTAATGAAAAATAAGCAAAACTGCTGCACTAGAAGTAAAATTCAAAGTAAAATTGGGCTGGGAAGTGCAGGGTCTGGTGCTTACAGCTCAGCCAGCATTCCCACGGATTTTGGTTTTCCTTTTGCAGAGCTGGGAGTTGAGCCTTGGATAAAATAGGGAAGCCCAAAGCTTCAGGAAGTCTTGTGGTCCCTGGCTGCAGGGCAATGTGCATGGCAGGGCAGTCCTGGAGTTTCATACCCCAGTTCAGGCTTCCAGGCAGCCCACCAGGCGAGCTGGCAGGAAACCAGATTGGAGCCTTGCCTGTGCTGTGTTGGAAGTTCATTGAATATGATATGTCTCCCTGAAGCATTTCAGTTCTTATGAATTGGCATTTTCCAGTGAAAACCTGTTTTGTTGCTAAATTCCTCACCAGCTGTAGCCCTGGATGCCATGCAGTAGAAGCCCTTGCACTCTGCACTGGTGGCTCTAGGTGTGTTTGGGATATGTTGAGTCCTTATCCAAAATTTGTGTGTTAGAAAGACAAAGCAGTAGAGTTTCACAGGGCTGGCGGTACTTATCTATTCCTCTATTGCACAAGTATTTTGTTGTTGTTTTTTCTGTACTGTCTTTTGCACAAAGCCACTTTGCTGTACTTTTTCTGTACTAC
Source organism: Falcunculus frontatus (assembly GCA_013398115.1). NCBI lineage: Eukaryota > Metazoa > Chordata > Aves > Passeriformes > Falcunculus > Falcunculus frontatus. The sequence continues at coordinate 2,028,621 of VZRV01009905.1, forward strand.
TTTGGCATTAAATCTTTATGGAAGAGTTGTTGGCTTGTTCTTGAGGATTCCTTTAAATCTTGAGGATGCCAGGAAAATCATGCAGAACAATTGATGAGAGCTCCCATCATGAGGAACTCAGTGTGTGATGTACATAAATCCAGAAGGATTTTTTTTACATGGAGTGGAGTACATAATGTGCCAAGTTAAGAAATCAAGTAACAAGTTGGTTAAGCATCCCTTAAAGAGAGAGGATAATTGGGAAAAATGAAAAAGTAACTCAGAATATTCCTTTTCTGCCCATCTCCAGATGGGACAGATGTTGCATCCTTTGGCTTCACATCTCTTGGGTTCTGATTCTTGTCCAAGTGAATGGGAAACTCATCCATTTTGGGAGGGAGAAAGAAAGGGGGGGTATAGGCACCAAGAAATTCTTCCAAACAGTTTCTGTCTGCCAAGGAGACCATTTCAAGCACTGCTCTGTAGCATAATCCCATCTGTCACAGCTCTTGTTGGTTTATAGAAACTAACTGGGTTTTCTGCTTGTGAACAAACAAAAGGCACACACTGCACAGTGTGATCAGGCTCCAGCAAAATAATCATGCATGTAGGAGTAAATATCCTTCCTTGTTACTCCAAAAAGGAATAAGCTCTGTTATGGACAGAAACCTTTAGGCTGTTCTTCAAAGCCAGAAATTACCCTTCCATCTGAGCACTTACGGAAGAATAAAGTGTAATTAAGCCATACCAGCTAGAGGAAAGTACGTCCATGAGGTAGTTACACAGTGAGTCTCTTGAATGAAATCCAGTAATCAAAGCAGGAATCTCTAGATTCAAAAATGTGCATTTTTGTATGCTGAGAAGAAAAGCCATAATTTTATGTTCTTCTTCATACCTGCATGCTTTTTGCAGGTCTACAAAAGCAAAACGTAACAAGTAAATTAACTCAGGTGAAGAGGACATAAATATTCAGGAAAATTTACAAGTTAACCTTTCATAGTTAATGTATTTTCATTGAAGGTCGGTAAGTTTTGTCTTGAGGAAAAAAAATAGTCCTAAAAGGAAAATTAAGATAAAATCCCTAGCCAGTCTATTCAGACTTTTTTTAAAGTAGGGAGCTTCTGAGGGAGCTTCTCTGGGGGAAGAACTTGAACACAACCTTCAAAACTATAGTTATTTTCTGAAAAGAACTGTCTGAGAATTTGGATCTTGATGCTTTAAACTTTGAGATAGTTTATGTGATTCTCAGGTCTGAAGAAATCTTGGTTTATAAGTTAATGGCACGTATTTTCTAAATGCCAGCACGGCAGTATTAATCTCGTGTCTGCAAATCAAGCTGTGTTTTGTTTTGTTCAGTGTTGTCAGAAGCGAAGACAGCTGGATTTTGAATTTGTCCAGCACTGATAATGTATGAAGCAGCTTAAAAGGCAACTTTCCCCCTTGCCACTGTGCTGGCCTCATTAACAGTTGTAGTCTTGCACAATTTCTCAGTTGGCTGGATGTAAAGTGTCTTTGGAGGAGGAGACAGTGGCCCCATCCATGCTGGGTTTATGAGGTAATTTGAAACTGATTTTAGGCATAGTTATCTAAGGATATATTTGTGCTATCATTGCTAACCTATGGTGGTAAGAAAACAGTGTAATTGACTGTAGTGACAGGTGATGCAGAATTACCTTCACAGCCTTAATGAATAAATCATTCCCAAAACTCTTGGTGACATGGTGTAACTTACACAAGTGCTGGGGTGGGATGTTAAGATGGCAACACACCCCTTCTATAGCCATAATTGCTGCTTGAACCTCACCCTGTTCCTCTGCAGCGCAGGTAGGAATTGTCATAGGAGACAATGGAATGTGTTGCTGAAGGAAGGGTTCCAGCTTTGAACTGAGTCACTGTTATGTTAATTACTTACATGAGGATAGGGCAGGATTTGGATCACACAGTGACAAGCACTGATTTACAAGAAGTAAGGATGATGCTAAGCCAGCCCACACAGCAAATGAAGAAAGCTGGAGAGAAGCCCTGGTCCTGCACCACAGAGTGATGCTCTCTGGTATTCTTGGCTAAGCAGGGATAACAGGGTAAAATCTGGATTATCCTGTTTAAAAGCAGAATCCTGTGTTTATCCTTAACTAATTGCTGCTCACAGGTATTTTATGAGAATAAATTAACATCAGCAAAATTATTTATGATCTTCAGATGCAGGATTACTGCAGATGTGACATAGAACCACTAATGAGACATTGGAAATAATTACCATTAGAAAGAAAGGCCATTTTTGGGCAGAAGTTAAGGAGCAATCTTTCTTGGTGTTGTTTTTATCCCAAATGATATCAAAACTCTTTTCCCTTATGAGCTGCCTATTTACTCCTCAAAGAATGGAATTCATTTAATTTACGGTCACTCAGGTAAAAACTAGAAGTTTAGTCTCCACCTGATCTCTGGTCCCTCTAGAGTATTGCTGGGAACAGAAGGACATTCAGAAAGTAGTTTATTCCCTCTACATTAGACAATCCTGTTGTGATCCAGAGCGGCCTATTTTACTCCATCGAAGGGTCTAGACAGCCCTTTAAGCTAGACACCAGCATTTAGATGGGTAAAGACAGATAAAATGGATTTCACTCACCAAAAGTAACTTTTGATTTTGATGTCTTGGAAATGTGAAACCTTCCTGTAAAGCAAATTGTAGCAGACGACTTACATCCCAGACACTAGATGAAGGCTAGATGTTTACCATCATTTCTTGGTGTTGCTAACTTATGCAGACTACTTCTAAATTTTGGCAATTAATGCCTTTTTAATGGAAAGTTTGAATCCAATTCAGAATGCTTTCTTGTAACAGTTTTGCTCATCTGATATATCTTTCATCCTTACAACTCTTTTTACTCCACAAAATAAGATACTTGTATTGGAACAGTTGTATTCACCCCAATGAGCCATCACTGTCAGCTTTGTAGGCAAGAATAGGATGTTTCCCATAAGGTGGTCACTGCTGGAGTCTCATGAGACATACACATCTTTGTATGACCACGACCTGTGCAATGGGTGACAATGGCTGAAATTCTGGGCCACCTGCAAAGTCAGCTAGAAAGTTACCTTAGCAAATTCAATTTGCAGAATTTTGCAAGAGCTCTCCTTCGATGTTGAGAGTAGTTCTGCCTTGGCTCCATATTTTTTAGGATGACCCCATTCATTAGCAAGAAGGAATAAAAATAAGAAGAGATAGGTATGAATGTATTATAATTGACTGTATTTTAAGGAACACTGCACTTGCCAGAGGCACTTACTGGGAGCTAGGGAGCTATATAGAAATCTGACAGCATTATCAGAACGAAGCCAATGGCTTTGTTCAGGTTCCCAGGAATGCTGTTTCATAAACATAAGGTGCAGTTTGTTATCCTCAATTTCTTCTTCTCACTCTTTTTTTTTTTTTTTTGTGCATTTTTGTCTTATCTTTTTATTAGGCTTGGAAATCTCATGGGATGGAGACAGTTTTGTGGAAGTCATGGCTGCACCTCATCTGAAAGGCAAACTCTGTGGTCTGTGTGGCAATTACAATGGGCACAAGCGAGATGACCTGATTGGGGGGGATGGGAATTTTAAGTTTGATGTGGACGACTTTGCTGAATCCTGGCGTGTGGAGTCCAATGAGTTCTGCAGCCGCTCACAGAGAAAACCCGTACCCGAGCTCTGTCATGGGACAGTCAGGGTGAAACTCCGAGCTCATCGGGAATGCCAGAAACTCAAAGCGTGGGAGTTCCAGAGCTGCCATTCAACGGTGGATTATACCACATTTTACCGGTAAGTGTGGCTTACTGTGGAGGGAGCCACTAGGTTACTGTGCGAGGAGAAAAACCATGAAGTAGGCCCAGTTTCAATAGCATTTGAACATGTGCTGAGATGTTTTTGCTAAGAATTAATATACAAGCTTATAGTTTTCTGAGTCCAGAATCAGAAGAAGATGGTCCTGAGCTAATAGACCTGAGCAGCCAACAGTGACAAAAGCAGGCAGGCTTGTGATAACCTAGAGAAGAAGTACTTTTGGAGACTGAGGAAAGAGGGGGGAAGAGACTTCAAAACATTTTCGTAAACTCCCTCTGGTTTCAAGGTCAGTTGTAACCTTGAGGCTGACTTCAATTGCTATTGCTTGTGGTCCAGAGAAGTGTGTCTTCCCAGAAATCTTTTGAAAATTACTTTATTAAAGCAGGGATATTAAATATGACTAGTGCCTCTTGGGTGGTGTAGTTTATGGGTTTACAGTTTGAAAGGGGAGAGTTAACAAAAAATTCCATGTATGGTCCATCCTGCCCTGGGAGAAAAGACAGACGAAGATGTAGAATCCTTGTCTGAGTGAATTATTTAAGATTTTTTATCTTTAAAATGTTTAAAGTCTAAACCACAGAGACATATTTTCTGTTCTTTAAATGGCATGAGTTTATTTACCCCTCACTCAGTAAATACAATTGTCTTTTCTTTTGATTGCATGACATAAAAGGTAAGAGCAAGCTGAGTCACCGTTATATGGTTGTGGATGGAGCTGCCTGATCTCTGTGCTCCCAGCTTTCCCCATTTGGGCACATCCACCAAACTCTTTAATTTATTAGGAAAAGCTTTCTAGAATGACTTGATTTCCCTTATGCATTGCCTTTCCTCTTTTTTATAATGAGAAAGAAAGACTTTTATCTACTCCAGCAGAGTACGTCTGGGACTGGGAAATGCTAGAAGAAGACATACTGCTTGGCTTGTAGTCTGTGTGCCTCTGCACTTATTTTGCTATGTGTATCCCTGTGCTAGGAGCCTGGAAAAGAGTAAAGATTATATTGTGTGCAGGTTATAATACTTTATCTTTTCCAATGGCTGAAGGTGCAACAGAGAGCACTAGAGAAGCTAACACACATACAGGGTCTGTTGAATGCATTTCAGCAACATTCCCATCTCACTTCCATCGTCCTTTAAAGGTAAGTGATGACAATGCAAATGGAAAACAGGCACAGAGAGATTTGTTTAATTTTGCAGTGGATTTTTGTTCCTTTTTTAAAGTAGTTCATGATTAATTTAGTGCAATACACTTCCTGACACCACAGCAGAAAGTGATTTATATTTTGGCTACAACAGTCAAAAAAATTCTACATGCTTGCACTCAAGAATTACCGTAGAGCTTTTCTGTTCCTTTAAAATGATGTCTAATGTTTGTCCTGGAAAGACAATGAAATCAAGCAAGTATTCAATTTGATTGTGTCCTTTTGTAGAAAAGTGGTTTTTTCCCTAAGGAAACGTTATGTTGAAATGACCATCATATTCGGTCAGAAGTAGCTGTTCATTTGTTTCCATTTAGATGTTGCTAGCTGTTAAAATACTCAGCTTCCAACACAGGAATAAAGATAAACTAAAATTTATAGCTAAATTATGGTATGTAATAGAATGCTGCTTCTTGTTAGAAACTGATAAATTTGTAGCAAGGAAATTAGTCAATGACCATGGCCATTTTTCATACCAGGAAGTTTCTGCAAGGAGGTAGTGATTATGGGACACGCATTCAAGAACTTTCTGGAAACCCTTCTAAAATAAATCTTTGCAGATATAAATATGTGTGTGCGTATAAGTATAAATATGAGTATTTGAGAGATTTGCGTTTTTCATTAATTTCTTTTCAAAGAACTTATTACTGGTCATGTGCTTATGCCGGAGATTTAAATTTCCATTAAAAGAAATTCAAATTAACAAAGCTTTTAACTGAGGATTTTTTTTTTGGAAAGGCATATTTAGTCAATGTTCTCTAATTTCAGGGTAAGTTTAACTAAAATTTTTAAAATTCTGTTTTTTTAACTCTGAACAGGCTCCTAGCAGTAAGAAAAGCAAGGAGGCAGAATGATAGGGTCAGATTCTTTTATTTTCTCCTTATGTCCTCATTGAATTGAATAGCTTCTCAGTTTTTACCCTCCAACATTACATATTATGGAATATTTTGTATCTAAATACTACATTTTCAAGATTTAGCTTTTCTTGGTCATTCTTGCCTATATTAGTGACATTGCTTCATTTTCCTTCTGCTGCTCGGGTAGTCACCTGCTGTTAATAAAAATTCTCAGAAATAGAAATAAACTCAGCAGGAACATTATGAATTAGGGTGTGTTTTCTCCAAATACCAAAAAAGGCAGCGAACAATGCATTGCAAACATTTGTCTGACATTGTGTTACTGAGGAGATTTCTGTGAAGATATCTCAAATTCATTTTAAGTCTCATTCTTTTTACAGCTGTCGTTTCTCCTTTTGTTAGCCATCCAAAAAACATATAGCATGATTGTTAAGTGGAAAGGATATAGTTAATGTTTTACAGAGTAGAGACCTAGCTGCATATTAACTCCTGAGCTTGACCTTGAGACATCTGTGACACCTTAGGTTTTGCACCTTGCCCCTAACCCTTTTTTTCTGATGTTGTGACTTTAGTGACTTGTGTTTCTGTGCAAAGCCTATGGCAGAAGAAAGCACAATGTGTGAGAAAGGATTTTGAAATAGTCCTGATTGCAAACTAACAAACTTAGCATCTAATTTTATACCACTTTTTTAGTTCTTTGTTTTGTAACTAGACACGTTTTATGGTTTTCTAATTGTGGTTTGCTTTGTTTAGTTTTGGGCTGGTATTTTTTTTTTGTCTTTAATGCATTGCTAGTTGTTCAGTACTCATGAGTAATACTCTAAAAATAACCCTTAGGGTTGAACTTCTTGGAGGCACGTTCATTAAGCAGGGAAATGATTTTGAATTTCCAGGAGATTTTGGTAAACCCTGTGTTTACCAAAGAGATCAGCAGTTAGTGTCATCACCATTGCCACTTGTCTATTTTGGTATTTCAATATGGCTGAGCATCCTAGAGTGGTCTTTGGAAAAAAGAAGTAAAAGAAAAAGTTAGCAATGTTACTCAGTAGCAAGTTTTAGACAAGATATTTAAACCATCTATGCAATAAAGCTGTCACTCAAACTCCTGAAACTGCTCTTGAGTATAAGCAGAACAGAAAGTAGGTGATACTTTCTCAATATCTTGTGCTGCTGTTACCAGGAAAACCTCTATTACATTATCAGGAAATAATTTAAGCTCATGGATAAGGATTTGGGGAACTTGAGGAAGAAGAAGAGGACTTTCTGTGCTCCCCAAGCCTAGGCTGTAGTAGACACTGTAGAGGAAGACACAGGACTCATACTCCTAGAACACCTGCCTTCATTAGCATCCATGGCTTTGTAGTAGGTTGGTGGGGTCTTTTTTTTTAAACAATTGCATCAACAGATTTGGAATGTGACATCAACATGATATCACCGTATCACCCATCTCTAATACATCTACACAGCAGCTGAGTTCATAAATGATTAATTAGACAGTGCTTCAGTCTCTCACTACTGCCATAACTTTGGAAAAAAATTCAGTATCTTGGTTTTGCCATGCAGTAGATTTTTCTATTTCACATTGGAAAATTTGTGTCCCTAACTCTTAAGATAACTCTTTTTATAATTATTACTCTTCATATTATTAATATATATTTTTGCTCTTGTTGTTATTATTATATTTTTAACAGGCAATAGCACATTGAATAATTAATTACTCTTTTTCTCTTTTGCAATTGTCCTGGGATGTGTTTTTCTCTTAAACACTTGAACTTAATCATCAGTATTTTAGGGCAAGCAATACTTAACATAGGAATAGCATCATTTGTTTGAATCTGTTAATCACATGCATTCAAGAATTGCAAATCTACTTTATTGCAATTCTTGACTTAAATGTTTCTTGTGATGTGGTGACATTACTCCATCTATAGTTCTCAGTTAATCAGTTAATGAGTTTTTATTTCAGTTAGCCTGTTAACTTTATGCAGTTAACTGCTGCAGTCTTGCAGCTTTTCTAAAAATTTCCACTTAACTGGAGAAAATATGACTGCTTGGATTTAAAGCATACATTGCAGTGTTGTGTATCCCATCAGATCTTTGTTATTAAGATTGGCAGTGATGCTGTAAATGGCTGCAGAGAGCATGTGAGCCACTGCATTGCAAAGAAAATTACAAACTCTATTAGAAAGATGGGGACCAAGGGCTTGTGGCTTTGAAGCAGATGATTTGAAGGTTTTTTCGCTGTTAATATGATGTCCTACAGCTGTAAAATTCATGTGGGTGTGCCCCTATGTTCACTCAGCAGGATGGTACAAAAGAAATGTAGGCTGAAGAACAACTTCAGAAAATCCTGTTTCAAGTGTTTAAGGGTTGGATGGAACTGGGATCTCTGGAACCCTCAGTTTACTGCCAAGGTGCATATTGCAAAATTCTTCCCACAAGGTTTTCAGGTCCTGGCTGTAAATTAGTCTGGGTGAAGCCAGGATGCTCCAGGGCTCCTCTGTGGTGTAAGTGCAGGGCAGCTGTAGCTCTTAGTGCTTGCCAGGGTGACTCCTGTCCTGGCTCCTGCTCCTGAACCAGCCTCCACATGTGTCTTTCCACCCACCCCAGGGCAGAGCTGGCCTGTGTCCCCCTTCAAGACAAAGCCAGTGATGTTGGCTCAAGAAAAGGACTGGTGACATGAAACTGTGACTTGTCCCCTTGCAGACCTGACACAGAGCAGGGGTTTGCTCTTGCTTCCACTGGCCTTGTGCTGAGGAATGGATGTTTCTGTGCTTCTCAGACCACCTGCCCAAAGCTGGCCCTGAGTCTGAGTACTAGCAGCAGTGTAACCACAGCAGAGAGGAGCTCAGGATGAAACAATTTACTCAACTTCTTGGGCAAATTGTCATTGAGCAGCTGTACAACCCAGGGAACTTCTGGTTAGAAAAGAATTTAAAAATATTTGAAACAATTATTGTTTCTTTTTTTATTTTCAAGCAAATCTGTACCAGGAAATCAGTTTTCTATGAATCACAGAATCACAAAATAGGTAAGGTTGGAGCGGACAACAGTGAGGTCATCTGTTCCAACCTCCCTGCTCAAGCAGGACCATCCTAGAGCATATTGCACAGGATTGTGTCCAGACGGTTCTTGAATATCTCCAGTGAGGGAGGCTCTAGAAACTCTCTGGGCAATCTGTTTCAGTGCACAGTCACCCACACAGTAAAGAAGTTCTTCCTCATGTTCAGGTGGAACTTCCTGTGCATTCATTTCTGTCCATTGCCTCTTTTCCTATTGATTGGCACCACTGAGAAGAGCCTGGAAACATCCTCTTGGCACCCCACCTTTAGATGTTTATACACATGATGAGGTCCCCTTTCAGTTGTGTCTTCTTGAGGCTGAACAGGCCCGACTCCCTCATGAGAAAGATGCTCCAGTCCCCCAATGATCCTTGTTGCCCTCCCCTGGACCTGCTGCAGGAGCTCCATGTCTCTCTTGTCCCCAGGAGCCCAGACCTGGATACAGCACTCCAGATGTGACCTCACCAGGGCTGAGTAGAGGGGCAGGATCACCTCCCTTGACCTGCTGGCAATGCTCTTCCTAATGCATCCCAGGATACCATTGGCCTTCTGGGCCACAAGGGCACACTGCCAGGTCCTTCTCTGCAGAGCTGCTTCCCAGCAGTTTGGCCCCCAGCCTGTACTTATGCAAGGGGTTATTCCTCCCCAGGTGCAGGACCCTGCATTTGCCTTTGTTGAATTCTTCCTCTCTGCCTGTTTCTCCAACCTGTTTAGGTCCTTCTGAAGGGCTGCAGAACACTGGCAGTAGATGCATAGGCACTGGGAGAGCCAGTGTGTTCCCAACCCTTGCAAGAGCTCTGGTGCTTGGGAGCCAGTTCTCCATGCATATCTGCCCAGACTTCCTACTGCCTCTCCTTTATGCCCCTATATGAATTGACATTATCCCCCAAACCACTAAAAATCAACTTGTGCATTTTGTGTAAGGCTGTAATGAACTGACTGAAATACAGGTAAGAGGCACCATGATTTAGACTACTGGTGGCTGACATTGCTAACAGTGAGAGAAAATGGACTTTGTAGTGTCTGATGCATTTTGGGATTTCTAGCAGCAAGCATCAAACTGTCCTGCCTATATGCTAATGGTAAAGGGTACTGCAAAACTACCGCATATATGTAAGTCTATAGATCACCACTGTTTTAAGCCCTCTCCTTGAAGTATTTTTCATCTGATATAGCCAAGAGTGAGTGAGTACAAGCTGCCAGAAAAATACTGTTTAGATTTAAAGATTAGGAGTTTGGATTTGGACAAATGGGTTGAGTGGTCAGAAAAGATAAATCTAAAGCCAAGCTGAGCTCAATTATCTGCAGATCATGATTCCTCTTCGTCTTTCCCCACACCCCTGACCCTGGTGGGGTATTTTTCATGTAACCAAGTCCCATCCACTTGTGTCTGTTTAGAAAAGTACCTCAGGAATTTAGGGCTGGAAAACATTCTTCTCTTTGTATCAGTGGTTATTACAGCTGTAAAACATCGAAGCAGTGCCAGAAGATTCACAGATGTCTCCTTTCCTGTTGAGGTATTGGGATTCGGTGAGGGGAGGGATTAGGGTGGAGAGGGCTCCAAAATCTGACAAAACAGTGGTGTTGGATAGACACCATTCACCTGGGACCGTCCATAGCTTGTTTCCAGCCGAGTAGTGCATGCTTCCCCAATGACCCACTTTGTACTTCCCTATATGGAAAGTTTTTTTGTTGTTTTTTTTTAACAAGGAGAGATCTGTTATAGGAAAACCAGATGAAGCAGCATACTACTATGTGATTAAACCCCTGGAAGTTTCCTTTCCTTCGAAGAATGGCATGTCTGGAATGTATTTGTTTTGCGTACCTAATTACATGATCACAACCCTACCTGTCCTTTTACACTGAATGAGATGTTATTTCCTACTGGTTGTAAGTGCATTAGGAGGCTTCATTTCTCACTCTTCCAGGAAAGAACTTAATTCGTCATTATCATGAATGGAGGTATATAGAGACTTACAATGAAAACCTGCTTCTGCCTAGTAAAACTTCATTTCTTTCTGGTTTTTTACACGGCTCAATGAAATTCAAGTCAGGTGTTTCATAACCAGTTGCTGTCTTCTTCATTGTCCATTGTCTGACAGATGTGAGACTCTGCATGTGAAACTGTGAGGTCAGTTTGACTGAGACAAAAAGGATCCTGAAGGATGGTAGGCACTGTGGAGTAGGGAGGAGGGGGGAGACATCTAACAGAAAAGCAGGGTACCCCTAATCCCCTTATCATTTGTCAATATGGACTGCATTCTCAGAAGTTGTTGTTCCTGGATTACTTTAATAGTGGTTTGGTAGGTAGGTTTTGTTTGATTTTCTATAGTGCCTTGAAGTCATGAGGTAAAATTCTGATTCATTGAAGTCAGTGGGAATTTTGCTGTTATTTGGGTGACAGGTTTTCATCATTGTGACTTTTCGTGTCCCAGGCAGCTGTATTGGAGTAATCTTTGCATCAGTTAGTAATCCTTGTTTTGTCTTCTCACCATTTGCTGTACCACAGATAATTTCAGAAAGCTTCAGCTAGTTGTTTCATCAGCATTCTTTACTGGAGTAGACAAAAGAAAACACATTCAAATCTGGACACCCATATCCTGTTTGCTTGCCTCTTTTTTCCTAGAGGAAAACGAAAGGGTGACTTTCCAAGGCAGAAGGCCTAGTTTGTCTGGTCACAGGCAACTGAGAGATCCTTTCTGTGTTTCGCTATCTAGAATTCACTTGTTCTTTTTTCTTGTCTATAAGAAGCTTGTAGAAAAAAACCCTGCAATGATAGGTCTGCTGTCCCTCACATTTTTCAAAGCTTGTCTGATGCATCCTTTAAAACATGCCCTAGGCATAATTTCTTTAATATAGACTTCACCATCATAAATGTCCTTATTAAAGCTACAGTATTCAAATGCCACTACTTCACAGTGAGCATGAACGTGCGGTAGGACTGCCATGGTGAAATATAAGCACATCCCTGTTGCATACACTAATAAATAGTTTTTCAAAGAGCCCTTTCACATTCTGGAAAGCACTACTGATGTTTCAGTATTATAATAAAATGCATGATTTTTAAAAAGAGGAGAGAAGGTGTGGAGAGGAACTGGTAAAAAAGCAGAGTGATATCCTCCCTTGAAGAAATATTTTAAAAGATGCCACCTGCAATTTGGTGCAACTTAATCTCTTTCCAAAGAAAAAATACCTGCTACGCTGAAGTATTCTTTTTAGCTGCAAAAATAAATCCCATGTTTGGAGAGATGCTATTTGGAAAAGTTGTAAGCATCATCAGAGGAAACCACCATATGTCTCTGTCAGGTACCACAGATTTTTAACTACAACTACTACAAAATCCAAGACCTCTGTTCGGTCTCATTTTAATTAACCTCTATGACAGGTTCTCAGCAGGCCTTTCTTTGCGGATTTGTTTTAATTTAATTTTAGCTTTTTATGTTTTAAGCTTTATTGCAGTATTGACTTTAAATAAAATCCAGAGATGCTTAGTTGATGACAATATGTCAATTACCATAAATAAATAATTCAAGAAACCAACCCATCATCTCTCATATTCTGCCTTAGGCAGAGGTCAGTAAGTGTTGCAAGGAAGAGGAAACCCACCCATATGGTAGCTGGCCAACTGTGCCGTGTCATATATAGGGGAGAAATCCTTTCAAGCCCCTGAGATGATCAGTTTACATCTCATAACGTGAAATTTTAATTACCTTTCCTTTAGCATGCTTAACTACAAAGCTACTATATTTCAGTTCCTATTTTAAGCCACCTGCAGTATATCCTACCTAATTAGACACACAGCGAAGATGAGCAAGGGTGTTTATAAACAGGCAAATGAGATGAATTTGTGGGAAATGTTTTAAATATAAGCTTAACCTAATCCTCCTGTTATTCCTATGAGTTCATTTATGCTTCTGGCAGGATAACCAGACAAAGCAGGACGTGAGCTGTGACCAGCACAAAAAAAGTTTCTGTAGAAAGCTTGCCTTAGGAAGGTTTTGACAGCTCCAAGGAACTTATCAAGCTTGTTCTCCTTGTATTTTGGAGAGCTGACTTGCTGCATGTGAGGGGTCCGTTCTGGAGACATTGTATGGGTTAGATTTAACGGAAAGCTTTCTTGTGGGTGTTTTTAATAGTTGGAGATTTTTCCTTCAGTTTTGCTGTCTTTTTTTCTCAATCTCATGGGGCATCCAAAAAGTCTGGGATATTCCCAGGCTTTGAGATCTCTGTGGACCTCTGCATCGTGTCAGCTTTTAAGTAGCTGTCTGTGGTATAAAGCAGCAATCCGGGATATAGGCAAATCTCCTTCTTTCCTGTCTGTCCCCAAAAGGGCTTGCTGTACTGAGAGGGGTGTGAAGGTCCCGTACTCCACGCTTGCTCTCTCAAGTGTACAAGCTGCTAGTGTGTAAAGCAATTAACTTTTAATTATTCAAGCCTCGTTTTTCTATTGTTCTTCACAGCACATGAAGGAATCAGCACTTCACAGGATTGGTGATTTACACAGTCCCTCAAACGAATGCAGCACAATCCATTTTGGGGGTGTCTCCTGTTGCAATTCAACCTGCAAAATCTTCACACCCTGGGCATCGAAGCTCTGAGAGCAAGAGCAGATTGAGCACCAGGCACCAGCAGTGAGATGAGAGACAGATGCAGCCCTTGATTAACTGTGAGCACACAGGTCCTACATATGTGGCAGGGCAAGTGCTGGTGAGGGCCTGGGGCATGACAAAAGGTCATGACCTCCTCCCATGGCAAGTTTTAGCACCTGAGGATTATCGTATCCTCAGGCATTGCAGCAGCAAAGTAAAGAGCAGACTCAGTGGGAGCAGACAAGGATGGTGGCACGGGTACTTGTGCTTATCCAGTAGTATGTCTTTATCCACCTTAAACATTTACTATCACAATCCCTAATCTTGGGTAAGGTATGGGTATTTGTGTCAGGTTCACCCACTCTTTAAACTGTTGAGATGCTCACTGAGAACATGTGCAGCTGTGCTCCCATAATTAACTCTGTCTCTGGTGGATTCATCAGAGCAGACACAGACTGATGGAGATTGCCAATGTCATCCTGGAGCAGAGGTAGAACTAAAAGGCCACTGGATCCGAAGTACACTATACGGTGTACCTTCCTCACCCGAAGGGAGCAGTAGGGTTATATTTTCACCCCAGATGGAGGGATCTGCATATGTGAGAACAGGTGCCGTGATTTCAACTCTTCATCATGATATGCAGAGAATGAGAGCATTTAAGTCTCTCTGACTCCTCCACTTAAGCCAGTTGAAATTAAAATAGTTGGTGAATGTGCTGGGAATACTGAAGGGAGTTGGAGCCATATGTTTCCTTGCATTCCTGGGTACTCCTACAACTAACATTCTGTTTACTTAATATTCATGAAACATAAAAGCTGAAATAAGTCTAGCATGTGAAAATTAATAACAAGTCATTTCTCTTATGATAAGTCCAGAGGAAGCTGTTGTAAGTGTTAAGGTATTCAGACAGCTGATTTTTGTACATCAGCTCTCAAATGAGGTATGTAGTTTACAGAGAGTGAGTGCTTAAGGTTATGTTGTCTATGAGTACATGAAGTTAGAGCTTGTTGAGGATGGTGGATACCATGGCAGCAAAGAAAAAGATTACAAAGTTCATTTCCTAAGTGCTCCTTCTTAGCACTTTACATTTTCAAATCGCAGTGTAAACATTTAATTCTCACTGTACCCTGGTTTAAAGTTGTTGAAATGAAGAAAGACTTCTTTGCTGTGTGGGAAGCCAAGAGCAGAGTTGAGATTAAAATGTGAAAATGCCTGGTTCCTGGCCTCAAACTCAAGTCCTCCTGATGGGATTTAAGAGGTTTCACATGCACAAAAAGCGTATTGTCTTATTCTTGTCAAAGCACAAATTCTCAAACTTTCAGAAAAAAGTATTGCTAGTTTTTTTAAGAAGGCACTAAATCTTGTCTGCTCCTTTAAGACCCAGTAGAGATGACAACCTCATTAATATTCCATGCAGGAATGTGTCTTTGGCGAGAAAGAACCTTAAAATAAGTCAGAACCTAGTAATGAATTGAGGCATGGGTTATAAAACACTTGCTTTTGGAGCAGGAGGAGACAATATGCAAGAAAACCCCCACTGAATTCTGTGTTCAGATATCAAAGATTTGGCTGAGGTTTGAAAGCCTATTTTTGTTGTTCTGCTCATCAGTCTGTCTACACGGTTTTTCTCTTTGTATTAATTTTTCATCCCATTGTTCTTGAAAAAAATTTCCATACTCCCTGGAGTATGGCAAGGTGATGACATAGATTATAGATGTCCTTGTTGTCCTCAAAGGATGACGTAAACTTTCAATAATTTTAAGATTTGCTGTGATTATAAAAAACATTTTCAAAGTCATATGGACTGGCTGGCATGACGAATACCCTTCTTGGTCCTGTGTCTGAAGGCAAAGACGATTTACTGACGATATAGAGAAAGATCACCAATACATCACTAGAAGGGGTTGAATGTTGTTCTTCAATCAGAGAAGAACTTAAACTGATCCCACAAAAAAGTGCCTGTTTTATCTGTCATTGAGCTTGTTAACATGATCCCAGGTTCTATATGTTAGTTAGCCTGTTAAGTCAGCATCTGAAAAATGTAGTTCCCACTATTTGCATCACAATTCCTCACTTTACGGAAGGCCCAAATCTTCACTGCAACCATTAGCAGTAAAGATCTGACTCAAAATACCCACTAGCCCAAAGCTGAAATACACTACACAGGCGTTTCAGCCCATTTGTAAGGGATATTTGCTTCATATTCCAGCTCTCCTCTAACTCACCTGCTCTGATTTCCAGATAGTTTGTCTCTCTGGTTAGTTTGATCTCTATACTGTCATTTCAAACTGGTGTCCACCCATACCCTGCAGATGAAGAATGTAATTAACAGGCATCTGTGAACTGAGTACTCTGCACAGCTGGGCGAGATCACACCAAACATGGTGGCAGAGAGACACCGAAGGAGCAAATTTCTCCAGCAGTGTGTTCTCTCATGAGCCTGTGCTTTCTCCCAAGATGTCTAGACTGCTGCCTGACTTGACATAATCTATTCCATAGCCATAGCCTGTACTACGTGGTAGGCAGTGATATCCCTGGCCAGCATTCCCATCTGGTTTTTGAGGCAAGGAATTCACGCTGCATGTTTCTTTTTATCAGCTGCATACAAACAGTGCACTGTAGCCCCAAGAATTTTCTTCACCTGTCTCATTTATTTCTCTTTGTCTCTCAGTGCTGTTCATATTTCCCTACAAATGATAAAGTACTTGGCCAGGAACACTTTTTGGTTATGGAATACCACAGGGATTTTTGTCAACATTCTCCATCTATGGAAGTTAAAATTTTATATGGGCAGAGGATATTTAACTGTGGCACTAGAAGTAATAACATAAAAATATGCTATTTATTTTCTTCAATGTCCTTGCAGCAGGTGCAGGCTATGTTCAAAGTCATGCCAGGGTTTAAAATGTAAATTCTCAGAGAATTGTTGGTGAAATATGTTTTAGTTCCATAACTGTGATGGGCCTGATCGACAGTGGCCTGTGCAGAATGTTTAAAAACTTCTCCATATGACTAGGAAGTCAAGAGTTTACAAATTTCCTCAGTGTTTATAATTAAAACCCAGAAGAAGATATTAAACATTTACTGATTTCTATGTTGTGGTCAGTATTAAGATTTATTGACTTGAGGACCAGTATTGACTGGAGGGAAAGTAGGCCTGATCTTTCTCTTAAGACCTACTAAATCTAGATGGTGACTGAAAACAGAAGTTTAAATATCCAATAGCAACCTATTGCAAGGATAAGAACTTCTTTGACTTTCTGAAAAAGTCCAAAGTTTTTTCTAATGTTTTTTTACAATGCTTTAGGAAAATCGGTATTGCAGTAATGCTTTTAAGAGCCTTTTATTTTTGGAAATGCCCCTTTGACATACGATTGTTGGAGTTATGTGGAGTGCATGTAAATGCTGGATTGGCAGCCTTAGGGGGAGAGTTTTGTGTGTCGAGTTGGTAGAGTGTTGAGTGGGTACAATATGAACAACAGCAACAGAAGTTTCTTGCGGTGTCCTACTGTTGTGTTTCCAGCTCAGGGTGTGACAGCACAGCTTCCTGAAGTCCACAGAATCTTCCCTATATCTATCCAGTCCTTGACTGTCTCTGAATTACTGCTAACAAATGATGACTTTTGTGACATGAGCTGCTCCTTCCTGAGAAGCATGAAAATGCACCTGAACTCATTCCAGGTCACCACTACTTACGCTTTTGTGTTAAAAGTTTTATCATTTGAAAATGTCAGATGCCTGAGTGTTTGAGCCAGGAAAGTCAGAGATCAGAGACTGATCTCATAAACCAACATATTACGTGACTATCACTCTTACATACACAACATATGTATTTTTGCCTGCTCCTAACTGTTGCCTGACTTATATGCATTGCTGAAGAGCTGAAAACAGAAATTAATCTTTTGCAGATGCTGACTTGTGGCTGGCAGCATACTTCATTTTCAGGCTTAAGGTACTAATAAAATTCTAAAGTCTGCTTTCCATTCAGATGTGAGAAAGTCTTCCAGACTGACATGAACCAAGGCTTTGGTTCATTTTTTCTTGGTGGTGAGAGTGGACCCTCATGTCTTAGGGTTCTAGACAGGATGGTATTTCATGAAGTAGCCCAATAACCCACTCAAGATTCAGTAAAGTAGTTTATCCAGCAGCTTTTGACACCTCCCTTCCTGGGCAGCTTGGAGCCCATCAGATTACATGTTCAGACTGAATTTAGGCTTCATGGTGGCTCAGCAAAAGGATTTTTTATGAGCTGAGTAGAGAACGACCAAGAGAGGATTACTGTGCTTATGTGCAGTAGGAACAGAAACAATTTTTGTAATACTGAGTGTCAGCTGCAGGAAAACCAGCTTTATCTTAAGGCTAATGGTATTTCTGAAAGCCGGCGGACACAGGGCTTGGTTTTCACGGCTTGTATTGGTTTTGTCCGCCTCTCCTGTAATGTCCACTGTCTGCTTTGAATGGAAAAGTGGCGCTTTACTTATCCTAGGAAAATGCATTATTTTCAGGTAGCTAGTGTTTCTAGAAAACAGTTATAACTTCTTACAGAGTTTACCAGAAGCCAGTTGCCTCAATGTTAAAATTTTTTTGTGTTCCTTTATATATCTTGTAAATATGAATGCTGTCTTTCTGTGCGGCAATCCAAATGAAAGTGTGAAAGAATATGTATTTCTTTTTTTTTTTTTGGTTGACCCTATGTTTTCCCCTGTCACAGTACAGGTGTGATAGTGATGGAAGAACACGTTTACAGGTCTGTGGGGCTGCTGGAAAAAACATCCCTCCCAGGGCTGTTCACAAAGTGAATCATTATCCTGACTGTAACAATAAATACCATGACAGAGAATGTGCAAGGATTTATCCAAAGGTCACATTCACCCAGAAGGTTTCTCTGCTGAAAGAAGCTCGCAGCTGTGTTAAGATTAAAGAGTGTCAGAGAACCATAATGTGTGTGATTTTTTCACTCTGAGTAAAATATGAGCTGTTTGTCTAACAGCCTCAGGTGAGGGATGCTAGTGTCAGACTGCCTTGGGGCTGTCATATATATTTCCAGTGGGATTTTAGTGTTCAGGAATAATCTCCTCTTTGATACATTTATCTGACACATCCTAAACTCCTGCGATGCCCAGGAGGAGAGCTTTGTCTTGCTATTCTGACTACTTTAATAGTCACTCAGAAAAGGGAAGCATAATGGGAACGACTCAGACAAATGACTGAGGTCTAAGTTATGTCCCAGAAATGGAAGTAGTCCAAATGAATCACTCACCTTCTTACTTGAATATGCTGGTGGGCCAGTCTGTGATGTGATAAGCATTTTATCTGCAGCAACAGGCAGCTGCTTGGGTGACTCATCGCTGGTGGGCTTTGGTGAAAACCTTTTTGTGAGTTTTTATGCATGCATGGAAGGATGCAGTCATGTAGTTCAGTATGTGGCAACACCTCTATGGTTAATCTTGTTAATGTGCTTCTTCTTTCATTGATAATATTTTAAATTCAGGAGTAGTGTCATGAGTTTAATACTGATTTAGAAGCAGGAGTTTTGCCGTTAGTGGCATAGGGTGCACTGTCGCCCATGGTTGCATGATGTCTCTCTTTGGTCTGTCCCTAGCAGATTGCATTGTTTTTCTCCTCCCCTACCAGCAGTGAACCTGGCTCCCTGAGGTCAGGCAGGATACCTCGATCTTTCAGGACCATTCTCAGTAGTGGCAGTCCCCAGTAGATGCTGAAGCAAAACACTGTTGTGGCAGAGAGCAACATGGAGTGTTGCTGTATTGAATGTTCTTTGGGAAGTAATTGTGGTTATTGTTGCATCTGTGGGCAGTAAACAAATTAATCTTCTGACATGTTGAAGAAAACACCAGAGAAAACCATGAGAACGTTTTATGTAATTTTAATAGTGCTTTTTAATTTCCTACTCCACAAGTCATTTAATTTTTCATCAGAGGACTTAACATTGGAGGTGCACATGTGGTGGACGTGAGGGAGAGAAGATCTGCTGGTCTCTCCTCCCGGGTTTCCATTGTGAGTTGATTTTTCTGAAAACATTAAAGTGGCATTTTTTTTTCTCTGTATTTTATAGAAGCTTCAAGTGATCACCTCATGAGAAGTGGACCCTACTAAGGACTGCACAACAGGTTATAGGCAAATACTTTAACAGTCCAGCAAGAACTCTTCAGCAGACAGTTAGCAGGTTTTGTATTTACAACAAGTGGGATTAGAAATGGCCTTGACTGACAGCTCTCTCAGCAGTGTAGCTGTGCTGGTTGTTTGGATCATCTCTGAACCTGCTTCCTGACTCTGAGTCCGCATGGTTCTTATATTGGCTTGATCTAGGGAGGCACATAAATGATTGTGGATTGTTATAAGAGATGGGTTTCCATCTATGATAGCTTTTAAATATGGAAAGTTGCCATGAAACACAGCATGAGGAAAGAGGAAAACACCTGGGGCTGAACTGGTGTCATGTTTCTGTTTTACTTCCCAAAAACCTAAGACTATATCCAAATTGCACACGATTAAAAACCTTAAATTAGTTGTCTTAGCTTGAGCAGAGCTCCTAGAAGACCTTAGTCAATGCAGAGGACATAGCTTTTGTCAGAAAACCCAGAGCTTTTTGTTGTTTTAGGGCTTTTTTCCGCTTGTTTAATACAAAGGTGATTCAATCCTAGTGGAGAGCAGTTACTGTAATGTAATATTTTTCTGTGTTATTATGATATTAAATAGAAAACCTTTAAGGACTATGGCGATGCTCTCAGCTGTAGCCTAGTTATACACAGAAGACTAGAATCCCATTGCAAGAAAGTAATCCCTTTTCTTCAGGTGGCCTTGGTCTTTCATTTTGAATCTCCAAAGCTTTTTAGCAAGCGTAATTTTTTTTTTAAACCTTCAAGAAGTGGCTAGTGTTTTGGAGGTGAGTGAATGGGAGGCATGAGGCTTGGTCCCAGCTCTGTCCTGTGACACATATGAACCAGCTCAGGGATACATCAGTCAAAGTCTCAGTATTTGAGTGTGCAAGATAAAGCCTCCAAAATCAGAGAGACTTTGTTGTCAGGTGCTATTGTAGAGTCTGTCCATCTCCACTGACCTTTTGGTGCAGGTGGGTTATCAGCTGTGCAGAACATGGGCTGCCATTTAAACCACTACTGTGCCCATCAGTGCAGAGTTCTGCAGATGCACACATTGCACCAAAGGCTGAAAGTGTGTGCCTGAACCACCCAGGCAAAAAGCACTTCAAAATTTATTTTTATTCTCTTTTATAAACCCATTTCTTCTCTGTCCCTGGTACTTTAGCTTTATTGATGCATGCTTGCAAAAGAAAAAACATAATAAAATCTCTCTTTAGAAAAACATTTTGAAGCAGCGACCTTCTTCTGAACTTTATGTCATGGTTTCCATTTGCCGTCATGCTTGGTGCAGTTTGAAATTTCCTGGTGTCTTTTCCATTGCCTCAACACTGCAGTTTTCACTTTGTCTTCGTTGCCCAGTTAGTGGGCGGAGACCAGGAATGTGGTTCTGGAGTGGCTTGCTCTACTAGGTTTAGGTCTCCAATGAAGCAACTCAACAAGTTGCTAATGTTAGTGTTCTCTGCTGAGCTTATGGGAGTGTTGTTGGAGAGTGTGTTTCATGGAAGACAAGTTGGAGAAGCAGACTGTAGAGTTTAGATTTGCCACCTTTTTCAGTTTGATGACTGGAGCAGTGAGGTTAGCGCCAGATTTCAGTGTCATTGTGAGCGAGGTAGGAGGGGAGTCCAGTGCTGAGGGCAGCAGCTGGCGGCTTGATCTTGCTTGTGCTCACGAGTGAGAGTTATTTGCCACTTAGCTGATCTCTGGTGTCTGCATTTCCTGACTTGCATGCTGAGTGATTCCTGTGATGGTTGGAAACAGCAATAAAAGTGGATTTAGAATGAAAAGGTTCCATGCTGCCATGTGGTCTTTTAGAGTGCCATGGGTTTTCCTATGTAGGTTTCTGGGAAAAGGGATACTCCAGAGGCCAGAGGTGTTTACTTCGTGTTGTAGGAATTTGCACTCCAACCAGAATATGAAGCTGTTGGAAGTTCCCTGGAGATGACCATGAGTGTGACTGACAATGCCAAGGGGATATCTAAATAGAGAAATTTACTTTGACTCTTGCTGTGTAAATGGATATTTTTACAGGGACTCTCCCTTTGCAGGGCAGAATATGCAGAGAGCTAGGACTGTGTGCCCCCCTGAGAGTACCCCCCCCTCCACCAGCTCCAGGGGGTACTCTCAGTGCAAGCCGGTTGTCAGGGCAATTTCTGCAGGTCTCTTCCATCTTACATCAGCTGTTGGTCAGACCTTAATGGCACATTTTTCATCTGTCTCGTTGCAAGTGAGATGATTTGCTTGAAGCCACCCCAGAAAATCAAATGTCTATTCAGGATTGATAAGGAAATGTATTTTAAGCCTACCCTAGACTGCTGTGCAACTGCGTGCAGTAGAAGCCTGGGACTTCTGCTGCATAGAGCAGTAGAGGTATTTTGGTTGGTAATACAATAATATTAACAATAATTATAAATAATTATAACAGGTAAGAAGTGTTTCTCTTAGCCAAATTCTTCTATTTAACCTTTAACCTGACATTTCCCTATTTTGTCTCATGAATGGAAAAACAACTCTGGGTCACTTTATTGCACAGAAAACAGGAAGAAGAAAATAGGTGCTGGTATTGTCATCATGGTTGATGAAGTGTAGTCAGTTTACAGATTTTTCACAAAGTTGCTGGAAAACTGGTGCTGTTTTATTTCAGATTATAATATGGGTTAGCACTTTCTGCTTCTGTTGTCAAGAGAAACTGTGTTTTGAATGTCACCCCTCATGACCTCCTTTTTGACCCGGATAGCTCAGGCCTGATTAATCTAAAATGACGCTGCCAAGACCTTGGGCTGGGGGAGTGTATGTCTGTAAAATCTGGTAAATACTAGACAAGTAATATGATAACAGTGATGAAGCATGGGCGTCTTCTGCCTCTGTGCATATTCCCCATTGCTTTTGGAAGTCAGATGCAGCAGACTGTGTGCCGTGCTTCCACTTGAGGAGGGCTGGGATTTGGAAAGCCAGTTAGCACATGTCTGCAGTACTTCAGGCAGTATCAGAGGAAGCCCTAGGAACCATGTGTACCCCAGAAACATGATTTACATATCACTCTGTGGTCACAGAGTGTGATCTGTGCATTTTGTTCATCCTCATGAATGCAGTGGAAGTAGAAATAAAAAATGAGAGAGAGGCTCGGCTTCACTCAGATGGTCTGTGTAAAGACTCGATAGCAATGAAACACCTTGCAAAGCAGAGCAATGGGGAAGTCAGGAGGTCGGGTCAAGGTCGTCTGTGCCATTCCCCTGCTGCTGAGGACATGATTTGTGAGTATGTGGGACAAACCACTTCCCGAATTGTCACCATTCCTCTGCCTCCCCGTAACTGGGTCCCAGAGGGGAAGGTACAGGTTCCTTGGTTGGGTCTGCCCACTGCCTTGAACTTGGAAAGAACAAACTTAAGACTTGGCATAATTTCTTTCTTGCATCCCACAGATGTGAGATCTGACTGTCAATGCAAATAATTTAGCAACTGCCTCTGGTTTGAATTGAGCCTGGGGCTAAAAGCTGTTTGCATTCAGCAAGCAGTGCTCAAGTTGCATTAAATGAGATGGTGAGTTCCCTCTGTTACTGGACATTTATAAAAATAATTAGTGGTATCCTCAGAAGAAGCTATGTAAAGATGCTGGAGTCTTTCTCCACCTGTGCAGCTGGATCATGGTTAATACTGTGAAAATATGTTGCTTCCCTTCATTTCTTGTTAAGTAGGAGATTTTAATGCTCAGGCTCTAATCTTGCCTGTGTTTTGTAAGTACAAAATTTAGGATTTTTTACAAGTTAAAAAGTACACAAGGTGCACAAGGTTAACAGGAAACAGACGGGGGGAACTGGCATTTCAAGCTACCCTGACTTTAAAAATATTTACTGTAGTAGCACATGAATGAAAGTTTGAGGCTCCAGATTGCCCACTTACATGTGTGTAAAACGAAATATGGAAACAGAACATGGAACAGTAAAATGCTTCTGTGGCTTTACCTGCTGATCTCAAGCATTCAGGGCTGCTTGCTATCATTACAGCTTCTGACTGGCATAAAACCCACCAAGTGGTACAAGGGCTGTTACCCTCGTGGAGTTCATGGTGCAAAACTGCAACCCATTTGTGTGTGACCAATTCCCTCCCTGCCTTGCAATTTGCAGTCTTTGGAGCATGTCAGCAATGTATTTCAAACTTCCTCAGCTTTTGGATTCTATTTGAATGTAAAGAGATTATTTTTGAATGTAAAGAAAAGAGCAGTTTCTGAGAAGAGGAGGAGCAGGGAGGGGATGGGAGAACTCCTTTATCTGGCATCACCATGAAAGCAGTTGAGTCAAGGCCTGAGGTTAGTTAAGTGTGAGACCACTGCGGCTCCCTGGTGAGCGCCCCAAACTGACTGGCTGCCTAGCTGGAAGATGCTTCAGCTGTGGCTCCTTGGTGCTGCTTGGGCAAGCTGCTCCACAACTGGGCAGCAAGGAGCTGACTCCAGCCACACAGTCATTGGCTCCAGTGTCCCCAGAGCAGAGGTTCAACCTTGCTGTCTTTCGCAGCTCTTCTTGTTCCTCTTGCTACCATATTTCTAAAACAGCAGGGGTTCAAAGCAGAGTTGAAAAAAGATGTGGTTTTCATATTTCTGAACATGGATACTAGCTCTATGAAGGACCAGATGTAGAAGGGTTAGGGGGAGCAGACTCATAAATTGTTGCTGCTGAGACTGTGATCGCATGTGATATTATTCCACTGCTGAAAACAAATATAATGTATTGCTGCAGAGCCAGGTTTGGGGTTAGGAAAGTGGGGTAGAGATTCTTGCCTTGGGCTCTCTGTGAATCTTCGCTCCTTCTAGTGAAACTGGACTGATTTATGGTTGTGTCTGGAAACTAGAAGTGGCCCAACATGGATCCAGGGGCAAATGTTCTTAAAACTGAGTGTTCCATTGTGCATATGTGCACATATGCATATGGGGGATGGAGAATGAGTTTAGTTTGTTACTAAGTTGGAACAGATGTCGGATCTGGGATTGGAGATTTCAGTTCTTCTCCATGTCTTGTGGAGACCAAGCAGTGCTGTCGTTTCCACTGGTGAGTTGAAGCTGGTTTGCAGCTTAGGTCTCAGCTTTGTTACCCTCTGAGCTCTGAGGTTTGTCTGAACTGAAAAGCAAAATACAATTCAAATGTTATGATCTCAGAAAACCAAAATGGAAAAATATGTTGGGAAGAAACATTGATACTTCTATGGAGAGGAACCTTTCAAAGTCCCTTGCTCCTTACTACTGTTCTTCTAAATGGGTCAGACTGTGTGGGCAGCTTAATATCATATATCAAAAAGTAGATGGACTGCTTATCCTGTGTGTGATAGAATTGAAAATGAAGGATTTTTTGACTTAATCCTTCTATTCACCATTTTGAAATATGGCTACGGAAAATCCTGTGTGAATCAAACGGACAAAACCAGCATACAAGAGAAAAACTAATGAACGTACATACTGAAAGGGAACATTTTATTCTCCCCAAGTAATTCATGCCATTTTATGGTTTATTTGAAATGAAGTAGTCAGTCCTGGCGGGATAGTGAGCTACTTGGCACATATGTTTGATTGCATCCATGGAGAAAAGAAACAGCTCTTTCTGGAGAAAAGTCAGTTTGTGAGCATGAGGGAACTTTTTTCGAGCTGGTCGTGTAGGATGAGACGTCAAAAGCAGGTGGTGCTGGCCAACCATACCTGGCATTACAGACAAACAGAATTTTACCCTGGGCTTCAACAAGCATTGAGTTATACCAACACCAAGTGTTTCTGGAAAATGTTAACTATGAAAGAGCCTTCTTTTCTCAAGCCAGGCTGTGTCATCCTGTAACCAACTTTTCAAGAGAAAGGAGAAGTTGGCCTGAGGTTAACCACCACATGCCCAGCTGGGACCAACTTAGAGATGGTGAATGTAGAAATGCTTAGAATATAATCCTTAGCCAAAGCTAGTGTTACTTGCCTAATATCCAAACATCCCTAACAATTCTTAGAAATACAATTAGTCATTTCCAAGTCCTAGCTAATATTATTATTTAACTGTAACATCCAAAAGCCTTACTCGTAGGTTAAGATCCTAGGGTGCTACTGTCAAGCACATATTACAATCTCATTGCTGCCCTCAAAAAGTTTAAGTTTTAAAGATGTATATTTGTCTAGCTGTCAGGACAGCCTGCCCTGGCATTGCTCTGCCGGTGCTGAACTTCATTTGATAAAGAACGAGCCTGCTTCACTGCAACAACTTCCTCGTCTTAAGTGCTTCCTTCACTAACATTTCAACGGGATTGAAAGTGGGTGTATTAAGAAGCAGAAAGAGGGAATCATAATGGGGTGTCTGTAATATTTCCTATCTTCGTTGGATATAGGTCATGTTCTCCAGCTTTTCTTCTTCTTGAGAAGCATAGTCAGATCTCACTAACTCAGCAGAGTCAGGTTAGAATGATGCTTACATGGAGTACCCTGTGGGGTTGAAAGCACACACAGCAAGAAGTTTGTTTTAGGACTTACTAGATGGCATGCTGCCTTGGAAGGCAATGCTGTAATATAATCATCAAGATGCCTTATAAAAACAGATCTGAAGGAGTACAAAGGAAAGCTGTTTGCAATGCACAGCAATAGATTTTATTGAGCATACATAACCAAGAAAGGTATTTTTCTGTACTTCTGAGCACATCTGTAGACACCCCTACAAGCATACACCCAAGGAAGTTCTCTTTTCCCAATGAGAAATAAAGACCAAAGACTAACCACATGTGAGCATAAAAATTAATGGGACAGTTTGCATAAAAAGTAAGGGGGGGGGGAGGGAGTGTTAATACTATGTTTTTCTGAGTTTCTTTTCTAAACATTTAATTCTGACCACCTCAAGTCTTCCTCCACTTTAACTTAACTACACCCTTTTCGTCACTTCCCATCATGAAAATTGTATGTTTCTGTGAGATGATAAACAGGTGTTACTTTTCATTCTGGCAGCAATGGCATTTAGTGCAGGATGAAGTAATCCTACCATTAAATAAGAAGCTCACAGTGGTGTTATGAAGCTTAATTTGTTTGGGAAATGCTTTGCAGTATTCAGATAAAAGGCACTCTGGATATTCAAAGTATTATTACTGCACAGCTGGTGGTCTACATGCTGCAGATGTTTCTTCCATGCTGTTGCATGGTTACTTAAGTGGCTTCTTAGTGCAGATGTTCATGAGTGAGCATGCACAACGTCCTCTGCTGATGTTTTTTGACACAGATTTTATTGCTTCTTGACTTTTGATCTTGAAAAGAATATTCTTCCACTGGTGAGGTGCTACGTGTGTGTATGACTACATCCCTCTTGGTTCAGCCCCCACTGCAAACAACAACATCTGCAGATATTTACTGTGGGCCTTTCTCTTTAGCCTCTATTTCCTTCTGTGGCTTTTACTCGTTCCCACAGTGTTTGACTCTGGGGACTCTGACTCTTCTGTTAATACTCTATCACCATCACTCTCTTCATGCAGACGTGATGATTCCCTTTGTACTCTTTGCCCAGATGGGATCAAGAGCTTCATTGCATCTTGATTCTTTCTTTCCTTGGCTGCTGCCACTGTTACATAAATGGATCTCTAAGAATTTCGGGGCTTGCCATTCACAATCTCTGAAAAGATTTGAACATAAGATGAACTTCTAATTTCTTCATGTTCTGTGCTAGTCTTTCTTACAAGTGGAGAGAGTGGAATGTGCTGAACATGTGCAAATTTCCACGGCTGTATGATTTCATCAACCTATTTGGTGAGGGAGCTAATGCTAAAATTTACCTTTCTCTTGCTTTGCTGTATTTCCAGCAAATGGAAGGATATTCAGTCCAACACAAGGGCAACTGAGTAAAAAAGATTTTTGTCTAACCTGAAGTGCAGTGCATAGCCTATTGCATTACTGACCTAAGAGTAGAAAAGGACCAAACTCATACACACACATTACACACAGAAAGAGGAAAGTACAGCAGAATGATACTGGTTCTGGTTAACACAGACTTTATTTACAAGATTCACATGGAAGACAGAGAGGATTTGGTGCAATATACTGGACTGTTTGTTCTGATAAGTATTAAAGAACCAAACTCTCTGGACAACGTATTAAAGAGCTACAATTTTGAGGCTTAGAGGAAGGAGTCTTGACCTTTGTGAGAAGGTAGATGATTAAAGCTGACTGCATCTAGACAAATAACTTCAGAATAAGATATCCTTCTACTTTCTGTAGCATTTTAGGCAGAATTCAGCATAAATCATAGCAAAAGGCTCAGTCTTTACCTGTAAAAATTAGATCTGAAAGAAAGACAGCTTGAGAAGGCTAGACCCTGGCTATGTTGTGAGGTGAATTGCACCTTAAAGACTATCTCCTTTCCCCTGATCTTTAAACATGTAACAATTTGTCAGTGCTCATGAAATCTTTTAAATGACGTCCATGGAGACCATGGCTACCTTTAATACACAGAACTGATAGGGTTTATGCAGATGTATGCCTTCTGACCCTACTGAAGTATCTCATCCTTTCTCTGGGTTCATCTTGGTAGGCATCACTTTCATTCTGTCTCTCTAGTATCTCTGAACTATAAAAATTGCTACACACATGTGTAACAGGATTTACTCCACCTAGCTTCCC
The DNA here is from genome assembly GCA_013398115.1 of Falcunculus frontatus. Classification (NCBI taxonomy): domain Eukaryota; kingdom Metazoa; phylum Chordata; class Aves; order Passeriformes; genus Falcunculus; species Falcunculus frontatus. Next base: position 2,056,856 of record VZRV01009905.1, read on the forward strand.
CACCATTGCTGCTCCAAGAGGATAGACTTATGGTATTGTTACTTGTCAAGATTCCTGTATTTTTTCATCCTTGACTGCTGGCACTGCAGTTGTTCCTACTCTTTTGGTGCACCTGTTTCTAGTATTGATGTGCCCAGTATCACTGGAAGGTTGGCAGGACTAGAGAGGGAAGGGGGAAAAGAGGAAGAGAAGGAAGAAAGAGCTTCTAATGTTCTCTCATTACTCAGTTCATCTCCCCTGTTTCATGACCAATACCTCCTCCCCTCTTCTGATATATTCCTTTGCTCATTCTGGTTAGGAATTCCAGCTAAAATCGAGTCATCATATGGATAACGTTTGAATTCACATGATCTTGTTCATTATGGTGTGATCATTTGTGACTTAGTATTGCTTGATAACAAAAGATTCTTTTGCACATGATAAAAATTAGATTAAATCACTGCCCCCAGAATGGAGGCTGAAAATCAATGAGGAGGGGTTTTACTCCTGCCACTTTGGCTTGAGTTTGAAATGTTTCATACAGTAGCTCTGCTAGGAATAAGCTGGCCTTCCTTTCTAATGTAATAAAATGCAGACCATCCTAAGGGGATGAGGGAGTTGCATTCCAAAACTTGCACTGCAAGCGACCAAAGTTTAATGGAAAACGTTGAAAAGATTCTATTAAAGAACGATTTTCCTCCTATATATCATACACTCTATTTTATGCTTTCCCCACTCCCTCCTTTTTTTCCTCACTGGCACAAAAACAGGATCTTTGTTTTGACAGAGCTAATCCGCTCATGCTTTCATATGGGCCCTCAGGCTCCCCACCTGTGGAAAGATCCATGGGAGCAGAAAAACTACTGAGTGAGTTCCACATGCTCACCTCAAAGGGAAGAAAGCAGTGGCCCCACAGAGGTATGGACTGTAAACATTGTGGTTCCTGAGGACCCATGGAGAACATGAACACAATCTCCTGCACAATCTGCACAATTTCCAGCAACAGCTTTTCCTTCTTTATTGCCTTTTGGGATTTCTCTCTCCATCTATCAGCTGGGCTTCTTCAGGAGATGTGCTGTATGGGCTGCTTTGCTGCAGTTGCGTTGCCTCCCTTTTCCCAAAGTCTGAAAGGCACACTTGGGGCTGACAATTTCCGCCCACAAACTTTGCTGGTGAGAAAGGATATAGTAGCTTGCAGCCACTGCCAAGTTTGACAGCAAGCTTCATAACAAACTGGTACAGCTCCGAGATCTCTCCACTGCTTCTGTAGGGAGGCCAGGGAAGATTTTATAGGGTGAAAAGTGATGGAGAGTGAATGAATTGCCTTGTGGCTCCATCAGGCAGCGTGTTCAAGGTGGCCAGCATCGAGCACTGATCTGTTCCATAGTCTCTGCCCAGCCAACAAAAAGAGGCAAAACCATATTTAGATGTTTAGTTCTTTGTATATAAGACTAATTTGTCTTAGAATTTGTCTTAGCATCTTTGCTATTGGACATAACCCACAGATGAACAGGAAAAACAACCGTGGTTATTCTGTGATAGGGAGCGTTTGCTTATGTGGCTGTAATTTCTCATTAAAGTCTGCTGATTTGCATCTGAGCTGCCTTTGTATCTAGCCAAGTAAATGACCATGCCCAAACCAACTCACTGGAAGGTAAGTTTGGAAAACAAATCTTGGCTCTGTCTGCTCATATCATCTCATCCCACTTCACCCAGAATTAGGTCATTCTGACTTTATAACATCTATGTGGATTTCTGTGGTTCCCAGGACAGGCTGATATGTCTTGGAGTCACTATGTGTAGTACAGGAAATTTTAATTCATAGCATTTAAATTCAGAAAGCTTGAATTTAATGTTCAGTGGTGTCCTGAAAGAGTCTGGATCCTTCAAAGCCTTGAAGTACAGAACTGAAAAAAAAAAAAAAGAAGGCTGATGACAGTTCTGACTCTTGGCTCCTGTGTTGTCAGCAGGAAAATCCCTGAAGCCAGCTTTTCATCCACTGTGTTTTCATGTATGGTGTTTTGCACTTGAAACCTTGCATTCAGGAAAGTTAAAGAACTGTGGCAGTATGCAAAACATACCTTATCCAAAGCTCTCTGCCTGTGAAGTAGCAGGCTACATCAAACTGACCAGAGAGCAGAAACCAGGTCTCTGCCTCCTAGCTGAATCCCTATCACTCTGCTCACCCGCTGCCTCTGGTTTATTGAATCCTGAATGGGACATGGCAGCACTGCTGCTGTTTTAAGACAGCTGTCCTTGATGGGCCTTACTGTTGGGGTGCCAGTCAGGCTTTATGCCTGCCAATGCCCATGTGGTCTTGAGAATATGCTGAGCAAAAGCAGAGGTGCCTGAGGAAATGTAAAGGCAGGAAGTAAATATTCATCATGAAAAGGTCAGCCTTGCTGGAGTCAGGGGTAACCCCGTCAGGTCTGCAGTTTTGCATTCATGTGTTTGAATCCTGTCTCAATCATGCTTTATGTGCCTATGTCTTTGTATGAGTCTGGGCCAGGACCACACAGGAAGCCATAAAACCCAGAAACAGAGTGTTTTCTTTTAATTCTTCAATTCAGGTAAGCTGGCTGTTGTGCCACTTCATCCAAGTCCTATTTTTAGCAACTACTTTGATGAAGAGCAAAGAGGGAGACCTCCGAGGTGAAATGCATTGAGAGGATGCGACCGGCTGGAAGGCAGCATTCTCAGTGAATCTGACTTTGCTGAGATGAGAGTTTGGCTCTGGTTTTCTAAAGAGAGCAAGATGAGGGAGAAAGATGTTTTCTAAATAGCGGTCCTATCAGGTCTTTCCCCTGCTCTCTTTCTTTCTTATTCCATCTGGAGCCAGCAACTTTTTAAATGCTCTGCAGCCACCTAGAGGAAAAAACCCGCTTGATTGAAGTTAATTTTATATGGATTAAGCCAAGGAGTGAGCTCTGCAGAGTTTAAGAATGTGAGTTTCTGAACTAGCCAGCTTGTTTATTATTATATCACAAGACCTCCTTGGAAATATATACAGTGAATCATCATCAAAAGCTGAAGATAACTTCAGTTTATGTTTATAGTTCAGAAATATTTCCTGCTTCATGTTCTCATTGTGCTTGTTATTGGATATGACATGTTTTTATGACAGATAGTATAGCAGGGCCACAATACATTTTGTCAATAGACAAAAGGAGATGATCTGGTTTGAATTTTTATTTTGAAGATTTAAAACCTGTATCATTTTATATGTTTATCTAATGACTATGACAATATACTTTTGGTATATCTACATGGTTTATGTTTCTGTAGGGCCACGCCTTCGAAACCTCCTAATAATTTTTGAGGTTCTAGTTAGGATGTTTATAAGCTCATGCAAAACCTCTGGCTTTTCTCAGCTGAGGGCTGTCACGCAGAATACACTAATGGGCTCTCTGTCTACCAGAGTGAAAGCTGATGTAGTCATATTAGAAACATGTAGAGCATGCCATGTTCATTTGCACTGTATGAAACAGAATACCAAAGTTTGACTGTTGATTGAAAGTACTTCAGTGTATAAAGTTAGATATTAAAATGTGTCTGTCTTTTTGAAATTGAATTAAAATTACTAGGCTTTTTCCTTTTCTAGATAGGATAGGGCAGTTCAGTCTCCACTTGTGCCCAAAGAACTAGAGAGTTGGGGGATGTATTCTTTAAAAATCAAGTCTAGACATGGAAAAAAAGATAAAATTTTATGTCAGTTACATAATGTAAAAGATCAAAATGATGATGAATTTTCCTTGGTAGCTATGCCAGAGGACACTGAAAATTCCATTATGATGGAGTGTCTCTGTCATAAGGCAAATTCACTTTAGCAGTGTAAGTGCTAAGCTAAGCATTGCACACAGTGAATGGAAATGTAGAACACTAATATCGATATTGAAAAGGTCCACTAACACATTCTCCATTTCTTTTCCTCTCTTAAGAAAGACTTGATATATACATATAATGTGGTTGGTCGAATAACTTGAATACTGCTGTGTTATGTCAGAACAGGATCTGTAATAAGGAATCTTACTGGCTTAAGAAATCCAAAACATAAAGACATTTTGTAATTTTTCTTGTGGCTTGGGAGGGAGGTGATTCTGCCCCTCCACTCCTCTCCTGTGAGACTCCACCTGGAGTGCTGCATCCAGTTTTGGGTCCCCAGCATACAAAGAACATCAACTTTTTTTTAGCAAGTCCAGAGTAGGGCCACCAAGATGATTAGCAGGATGGAGCACCTCTCGAATAAGGAAAGGCTGAGAGAATTGGGATTGTTCAAGTCTGGAAAAAAGAAGGCTTCAGCATGACCTAGTTGTGGCCTTCCAGTACCTAAAGGGAGCCTACAAGAAGGATGGAGAGAGACTTTTTACTAGGACTTGGAGTGATAGGACAAGGGGGAATGGATTCAAACTAAGAGAGTAGGTTTATCTTATATAGTAGGACAAAAGTCTTTACTGTGAGGGTGATAAGACACTGGAACATATTACCCAAAGAAGCTGTGGATGCGCTATCTCTGGCAGTGCTCAAGGCCAGGTTGAATGGGGTTTTGAGCAACCTGGGATGGTGAAAGATGTCCCTGCCCATGGCAGGTGGAACTAGATGATCTTTAAAGTCCCCTTCCAACCCAAGACATTCTATGATAAAGGATGGGGTACTGGAAACACGAAGTAGGTAAATTTGGCAATAGGAAATCAGTGATGAGCGCATAGGAGGTACACCTCAGGCCCCCGGGCCTATGAAGGGTGGGATTTTCGGTAGAAAATCCTTTAGGAGTTCTATTTCCTTCTGAATATTAAACCCACAGAGCATCTATAGTTTTTTTTCCAAAACTTTGCATAAATATATGATAAGCCTTATCATATAGCTGTAGATATACAGCTACTGTTACCTTTGCCAGTTTTAGTGGATGACTATGAGTATTAATTAACTGAAGAAATACATACCTACATAGAAAGCAGGTTCTAGCTTTTGAACTTCCGATGTCAGATTCCAGGTCATACTCCTAAATTTGGTTCTCTTATCTTATTGTTGACCCAAATATTTTGTTGCAAATTAACTCTTTATAAGGAGTTTGGAAACTGCTCTAGTGCAGCATTATTATGGTCCTGGCATTTTCCAGCTAGACATACAATCCACAGATCATACAACGTACAGGCAGCCAAATCCTTTTTGCAGCAATCTCTTCAAAGAGGGTGGAACGAATTTTATTTATACCACTCCAGTATACAAGTAAAATGAGAATATTTTTGATGGGTACTTTTCAGTGTGATCTTGGGCAGTTGTTTGAAATGGGTTAAATCTTATGCTGCATTTCCTCTTTGTTCCAATAATTCCAATTACAGTCATATGTAATGTGCACATAGGAGTGTTTTTTAATTGTTTCACTTCAAGGTATATGCTACATATGAACTCAAACCTCTTGAGTTCTCCTGCATACAGATATTTATTTCAAATGCCAGGACTATTTGTTTCAAACGCCATGGCTGCACAATAAAGGTGAAACTCTACATGGTGCAGCACAACTGAAACAGAAGAAGAGGAGGTGAAAACTCTCTTCCACTTTCTGAAAGTGTGTGGGAGTGCAAGGGGTCAGCTCTTCCACAGCTGTGAGTGGTATTTCCATATTCTGTTGGGAGTTTTTTGAGCAAAAATCCATTCTTTCTAAAGGTGGCAAGTCAGCTGCTCAGCTGTACTGTAACCTTCAGCTCTAGGAAATATTCTGAGTCATACCAGATGCTTCTTGGAGTCCAGCATGGGACTACATTGTCTTCTTAGTCATTGTTCAGCTATTTCCCCACGGAGGGATTTTAGCCAACCTTTCCATTCTCAGGACCAGAAAGTACAATTAAAGCCACAGATGCCTGTAAGGATCCAGGCACAAGATGCAAAAAGTCTACTTCACACTTTAGTAGGACAATTATGAAGAAAGAAGTAGGTATGGTTGCTGTGCCATTTCATTCTTTATTTGGTTCTTCTTCCTTCCTTCCTTTTAAGTGCATTTACCACTGGTACTACATATTGAGAGAGATTATAAATAGGTGTCAGGGTAGTGCTGTCTTGACAACTTCTATTTCATGAGGTTTTAGAAAATGTTCCAGAATGTTTCATTGTTAATTTTGCCATTTTCTTGTGGGTAATGTTGGTTAAGTTAATGAAACATAATTCTGGCACAGCATGCTCTTTATATAAAGTTTAAAAATACATGCAGAACACTCTTTTTGGCTTTATCCAAAGGCTTTTGGATAATATTTTTAGCAGCACATAGTGTAGGCTTGTGGTGATATTGTGCACCACAATATGTTTTTTTTCAGAGGTCTACATGGACATTCATTTATTCAGCATTTGGAAAATACCATTTTTGCTTATCCTTTGCGAGGGAAATATGGGTTCAGATTTTTTTTAAGAAGATGTATACACAAAGAAATAAAAATTGAATTGCTGTCTGTCTTTGCTATGTTGGAAATAACCAGCAGTAATTACCACTTGCATTGAAAGCATCCTTTTCCCATGTTGACTCTAAATAACTGCTTTGGAAGGATTCCTTGGCAAGGCAGGGATGGATGTGGGTATCTTGTGTGATTCTGTTGAATTTTCTGAGTGCCAAGTCTATATCTGGACCAGGAACAATGACACAGTTAAATTAGGACTCTTCAATGTGTGTGTAACATGACTGCTATGCCCCAAAAATCTTAGATCACATGCGGGTCTTGCCCTTTGATGGAATTGTGTATTTTATAATTCTCTCTGCTTAGCTCAATGTGGCAATACAGTCCATGTTTGAATCAAAATTGCACAAAAATCAGGAATCAGGATGGGATTTGAATGTGGGATTCAAATGCCTACTACTGCAAACTCCTCCTCTGCATTCTGCCAAAAACAACAGTCATATTCTCAAGCATTATGGCCAATGCTTTCTTTATAGGAATGAGATTTCCCCATGGAGCGGATGTGCCTGCAGTACATTTGCTATGCACAGCTCATTGAAGATGAGCTGTGAGTTCCCTTTCTGCTCCCACACTTGTAGGGATTTTCTGGAGCCTGTTCAGCAGTGTGGGAGTTCTTCAGCATGGGGCAGTCTCCAGTACAAAGTGCACATAAGCTGCCTGCCAGTTTTTGTGGACCCTTATTTTCACATTTACCAGAAAAAGGGGCCAGGGCACTGATGATTTAACTTTGTTATGGATGCCTTTATCAGATCCCAAATTTAAGACAATGTTACTGATGTTAAGATGTGTGGGAAAAGCACAGAGGGAGTACAGACATGGTTACCTGGTCTTGGAAGGCATGATCCTTGAAAATGACTGACTTTGCTGCATGAAACAATCTGTTCCCCAGGCAAGTGCTTTGAATGAGTACTCAATAGATGTAAGAATTTCTGTGCTTTCAACAGCCTCCAAAATTACTTTCTTTGAGTTATTTGCTGGTTTTGCATTAATATTAGTAAACTCTGGAGAAATAAAGAATGATCTCAGGCCTTTGATCTCAACCCTCAAAGTCATAGTCTCCAGCTCTACATACTATATTTCAATACTTCAGTGAGGTTAAACATGCACATGCAGACAAGAGAGGGTTTGTGATACCAACAGCACGAGACTTTCCATTATATATTGGAAAATGGCTCATCTTATTTTCTTACCTTGTGAAATGTCTTTTCTGTCTGGGGCCATAAATAATGGCTACTCACTGAACTTTGTCGAAGAAACAGCCCAAACAAACTTTCTCATAACAACTTTACTGACAGAGGCTTTAATTTTTCCTAAAAAATTAGGCCAAGCTTGCACTAAAACTCTGATTTGGAATACCCAAGAAAAAGTTATCCCAAGAAGTCATGTCTCACAGGGTGGTGGGGCTGGAAATCAATCTTTCTCTCTAGGCAGATGACTCTTCAGGCTTTGAAGTTTTCAAGTGTACAGCTTTATTCCAAGTGTAGAGGACAAAACCCATCACCACCTGATGCTTCTTCATATACATAAAATGCATGTAGTGCTGCACTATCTCTAATTGTTTTTGTAAAATCTCTTGAGATTTCTGATGGAAAGAGGAAGATATTATTTTTTTCCATCTGTGTGGAGCAACTTGAAGGTACCGAAATGTTTGAAAAATGCACTGCATCATACTCCTGTTGTGAAACATGGGGGAAAAAATAATCCCCTCCTGAAATGGTTGATTCTGGGTTTGGATTCATGTGTATTGCAGAGGAAAATGAACTGCTGATGTTCAGCAAGTGAACATCTGCAATTTCAATCCCGTGTGGCACAGACTAAGGCTGTAGGCTTCATTGCTGTGATCTTTTCTTTTTCTTTTTTTAAATACTGCATGTAGCACAGGACTCTGTTCTTTGCCCTTTGTGGGACTTGGAGACTTTCCATGGTTTAATATGAAAAAGGGCTGTTGCTGAAGGAGTGTACTCATCCAGTTTGCTTTGAAGATGTGGCAGCAGAGTGTGTGTTTGTCTCCTTCAAGGGTGTGTCCCACAGCTGCCGGATGCCTTCACTTTCATGGATTTCCCCTTGCAACAGTTTGTGATTATACACACCCAATTAATGCCATCTCTGACACATACCCTGCAGGCAGCACAGACAGCACCAAAAGGGTTCACAGTGAGGCACTTGGTACCAGCTGAGGACTCAGGGGTTGGCTGTGCTCCGGTGCTTATTTGGAGCAGGGATGCCAAATAAAGTGCACGGTCACATCCAAATGTTTTTCTAAATGTAAATATGTCCTTAAAATAAATGTAATTTTCTTTTGGACCACAACATCATTGCATCTCTGTATGATTTCACTGAGGGCAGAACTAAGGCTGCCCGAAGTATCTTGTTTGTATTTCCATAACTAGTAAAATAGCTTCATTTTATACGGAACTTGCACTGCAGTCTTCTTGTAGGATTACTTGTGTCTGACTGCAATGTTTTGATGTTTAAGTTTCTAATATGTTTTTACTTCATTTACGCAAATGCTTTGTTCTTGGTAAAGAGCCACAATACCCCAGAAGACCCAAAGTCTCCATTACTGTGCAGTACAGTAAATTGTCAGTAGAGCTTCATTACTGGCATAATTCCAAAGTTTTACTAAAATGTGGTTTTTTGTTGTTTGAACAGTCCAGTCAGATTACAGTACAGATAAGCTGTGCATACATGCAGTTAGTGTCACCAAATCTCTTTATCAGATTCAAAGGAAGAATGATGAGAAGGCAGAATCTGGGGGAGCAGAGAATATTTTTTGAAATGTATCTCTGGAGAGGATAAAAACCCAAAACTGTGGGCATATCAAAGTTTTTTGCAAGGGAAAAAGATTAGGATAGCGCACAAGAATCAGTTTTTCAATTGACTTGGTAAATAATCCCATAATAGCTCTTTAACACAACTGTAGCAATTGTAAATGTGAGACATGCAATTAAGTGCAAGAAGTAAACAGCTTTTGATAAAAATACAGACCCAAAGTCGAAGCTTGGCCATGGGCCATCAGCAGGTCACCCTCAGAGCCAGCCCCCAGAGAATGGACATCTTTTACTTCCATGTCCTTGCTCACAACTGCCCTTTCATTAGGAAATAAAAGAAGGTTTTATTTTTATTCACTAGGCTTGGCAGCTGTGGATATAGGTTTCTTTACTCTCATTTTTGATTTAACATTAATTAATTAATTTAATTAACCATACAAATAATTAGAAATTGTAATTCATTAATAAAACTGCTGCAATCTGACGATGGCTCCTCAGCTAAGCCTAAGGCTTGAGCCCAGCAGCTGTCACCAGGATTAAACACTTAATGAAAATAAAAATTACAGAGGCAATTAGGTGTGTAATGAATCAGTGGATTGTTTGCGTTGCACAGGATGTGCTACCTTCCTCAGTGGACACCCGTGCTGAACACTGTAGAAAATAGTGTTGATCCCAGCTGAAGCTCAGATGTTTCACTGTGAAGCCTGTCTGGATGTCCATGGCCATTTCAATGCCAAGGGTTAATGGTTAGTATTGCTCACATGTATATAGGAGCTAAGCTCTTCACTCTCAAAGAGCATGGCTGCCCTCCTGCAGACTGGGAACAATGCCCTCCCTTCCCTGAGACTATGCCTAGGCTTTGCCAGGGTCTGTGCTAGCCTTGTCATAAACGTGTTAACTATTAAAAAGCTTGGGTGATTGATGATGAGCCTGGAGGTTTCCTTATCTTGCATCTTTTCCTGATGCAAGCACCTGAGGTAGCTGTAGGTTCATTGATTCAGTGCAAGAGGTGGCATCCCTCTCTGAGTAATGGCAAAAAAAAAAAAATTATGCTCTAAAAAGCAGAGGAAGTACCTGAGATTTAGGGTCTTATAAGTTCTAAGTCAAGGAAGTTGGTGAACATATAGCTGAGCTGATACTGGCAAGCATCCCTAAACACCATGGACATCAATAATAACTAAATCTGAGTGGAGAGCAGTGAAATGTGTTTCATAAAGGGGGCTAGCACAGAAACAAAACTATGATAAAATGGTACCTTGATAATCAACTGTTTATGGAGATTATATACAGACTTTCTTTCAGATAATGATTTGTTTCAGTAGCAAGCAAGCATCTACTTCACTGTAAAATGAGACATGCACCTCTTAAATTGCATGGGGTATATGGAGCAGTGCCTGCTGCAGGGATACTAGGAAGAGATCACAAAGAGATGTTGTGGCCAAAGGAAATAGTGTGAAGTTATTTAGTGCATCACATAAAAAGGTGACCCTTTGTGCTCATACAAGGTCTTTTATCACCTGACAACATCAAACCATGCCATGGTTGTTGTGCTAATCTATTCCTTGCCTATCAGCTGTGATATGCACACAGCAACATCTGTTACTGGAAAAGATGTAAAGAGACCTACCACAGGACTAAAGTGAAATAAAATTACAATGTCCCTAGAAAGTAAAGTTATTGCAACTGAAAACAACTGGTCTGTAAATACGAGCATGTTACATATTTGATCCAAAACAGTTCTGTATATTCACAGTGCATATGCATCAGGACAAGTGAGTCAAGGACAAATAACCTTTTTACGTTAACACTTGTGCTGCACTTAATTATTTGTCAAAGTGATTTTTTAGGTAATATCATATTGAGGATCCACTGAGAGTAAATTTATTAAAACTCATGAAAATGTCAAGCAGAACTGTCAGGTTTAACCATATGAATGGTCACTAAAGTAGCTGGTGACTTTGGCAAGGGGAAATACTCCTCTTTAAGGGGCACTGTTGGACTTAGGGAAACAGGCTTGTCTGTGTTCAAGGGATCGCTAATCCTTTCTCCTAGTTTTGAATAAAGGGTTCTCAATTACTCTAGAGCATTGTGTGGGCATTAGGGCTCCTGATTACTTTGAGGTGCTTGCACTTTTTCCAAGCTATTACCTCTTCTGCTGTGGAGAAAGTTCCTGGGAAACTAAGCCTACATCCATCCTTTTCCTATAGACAATTCATATTATGGTCCACAGGAAGAGCAATTAACATGAAGAGCTCATTTTTCATTTCAGCCCTTCATCTTGGCAAGAGAATTTGTGCCTTTGTCCTCTCAGAAACGGGAACTCCCCTGAACATGCAGGGAGCTGGGGGCCCTTGACCTTTGACACCCAAGGTTCATGCACAGAGCACCTTCAGCGGAAAGCAGAGGAACTGAGGGCATGATTTTCAGAGTATGCCTTCGCTATACCTTGTCCTTGCCTTTTAATGATTCTGCTGAAAGCAGTAGGTACTCAGCATTTCTGAATTCACATTGCTACACATGCAGAAACATCTCAGCATTTTGCATATGCGAAAACCACCAACTGCAAATCTCTTGGCTCTTGCCAGTTATATTTTAGGTCTATGCCAAATGGGCACATGTTCTGAATGAGCTAACTTGAAATATAGTGGTGACATCCACAGTAGCAGTTTCACGTAGAGCCACATTAGCAGCTTTGCTCCCTGTCATTGTGGTGATTCTACATCAGAATGCAATGGAAAAAGAGACTGGGTGGTATGAACCATGCTTGGGGGATTTCCTAACATGAAACTGCTCAGTTATGCTGCATCACCCCTGTTCCTCCGGAGTATCTTAAAGTCTGGCGCTTAGTAGCGATGCTGCTGAGAAAACAGGCATATAATTATTTTCATGCCTTCAAAACAGGAAGAGTCTGGAGTTAACCTGGAGAGAAGGCATCATCCCTTGCATGGAGGGACACGTGCTTGTTGCCTACAGAATTCATACACTTAACACTGCTGCTATTGTTGTTGATAAAATTATTAAATGATTACTTTATAAGAATAGAAAAGAAGTTTTTATCTTACGTTGACACAAAATCATTGCAAAAATGGAGTTTGCCTTCTCTCATTGTGGTCTCAGTCCTCTCTACCTGACATTTCTTGGGTCTTCTCAACTCCCTGTTTCTGTATGGTCCCCTGGTGCTCTGGAGAGTTCTCTGCATCAGAGTAGCACATCAAAAAAGAGACGAGCCCTTGGGAGGTAACCGCAGGGATGCCTTTAAATTTCTTGTCATTTACCACAAGTTCCTGTGGCATTGACTGCCATGTGACTGGAAAGTAAACAACTCCAAACCTCAGGCAGATATCTGCCAAAGCATTCCTTTCTTATTTCTTTTGGGGCTTTGTTCTGCAGGTCCTGTGTGACAGACATGTGTGAGTGTCCGATCCATAAAAACTGCTACTGTGAGTCATTCCTGGCGTACGCCCGAGCTTGCCAGAGGGAAGGGCTGAAAGTCCAGTGGGTGCCGGAGCAGAACTGTGCAGGTAAGCATTTTGGGACTGCTTCTTGGTAAGCCATTACATAGGCTAATAGGCTACTATCCTACTATCCTTTTACTGGTGGAGTAGGATCAAAAATAATACAGGAATTGTACCAGCTTGGAAGTTCTTGGAAGTTTTTCTTTCAGGATATGTAAACTGTTGATTACAGAAAATGTTTAAACTCCTTTGACCTCCTGTCATAACATAGTTATATTTCTGGAGACAACATGCACATACAATTGCAGTAGGTTCAACAAGGAAAGAGGAGCAAATGTATTTAGTTGGAATATTAAAATGCAAACCTGCATTAATTATTGCATTTGGTCCATACTTGCTGTGTGCTTAGGACTGCATTAATTGCAAGTAGTTGTGAGTAATTGTTTCCATGAGAAGCAGTGGCCTGTGGTTATGGGCACTTGAACTAAATTGCAATATTGCAGATGAGTATTTCCCCTGATGATGGTCTCATTATTTTAGGACACTCTGCAATGGCATTGCTTTGCCTGGAAACGTATTCAGATTTATGTAAAGCAATTAACAGTAGTTGAAAAAAAAAATAAACAATGAGAGGAGGATACTCAGTGCTGGTCAAAGAGCTGTTACTCTGTGTTCTATTTGGGTGATTGTGTGTGTCTCAGGGTCTACTCTCTCAACTTCAATTTCCTTTTCTGTTGAAGGCATTTTATCAGGGATGGGTGAAGTGACAGAGCAAATTACATTTGATTGACTGTTCCCAAAAGGTTCATTTTTTTTTCTTAAAACAGTTCATTTTTTTTCTTACAAAGTAACAGGACAATCCAAACAGGGTGTCACTAAGCGAAAGCCATATTCAAGGATGTGGTCTTAGACAGTACTAGTAATGTATATAATTTTAATCTATTGATCTGGTAGCAGATCCATGCAGAACCTGAAGCAAGCATCCTGATTTATTTTTCCAAAGCACTTCAGACTGAGACCTCACTGTGGCAGATGCTGTAAAAAGAATAAAAACTCTTTGCTAGCAGCTCCTGCCTTAAGGAGTTTATACAAGTATTGGCATATCACGACTTAACTAATTGAGGCTTCATTTCACAATTTTTTTTCTGGCATCTTACCAAAGACAAGAAAATTTTCTGAGGCAAAACAGTCCTTGAGAGAACATTATGAAGGAATTTAAACACACAGCCTCCATTAAAGCTAACGAAAGACATTTTTAAATCAACAAGAGTTTTTTAATCTCTTCTAGAGGGAAAGGGGAAATCTTGTTAAGCAGAAAATATAGATAAGCTGTATAAGGCTATGTATCCTCAAAACAGTTATTTAAGTATCCAGTGTCAGGTTAAGTAGCACCATTTTCTACAGTGTATCATACAGTAAGCATTAAATTAAAGTGCATCCACTGCTTTCCATATGGTCCAGTGGCCAGCATCAAGATTTTAATCTTTAACTTACCTTTTTTCTCTAGAAAACAACTAGTTGCAATTATTGTGTCCCAATTACAGATAAAAGTTCATAGATGGGAAACAACATGTCTGTAATAAAACTTCAGTATTCTATGACTTTCATTTCCTGCTTGACATTTCATAGCTGGTCGGATACTTGCAAGAGTTGTGTTCTGATGAAAATGGAGTATACTTATTAGTAAAGTCAGGTTTTAATTATACTTTTGTGTGTTTTAAAACCAGATCTTGTGTGGTTGCCAGTTGCCCTACCCTAACTGCTTTAAGCTTAGCTCATTTTTATAATCTTCAGGAAACTTGTGTTGTATGGAGGGCCAGCCAAACAGGATGCTCAGGAGGCTGAAATGCACGTCCTGTTCCCTACATGCTCTTCTCTCCCCCCCAGTGCAACAGCTTGTCCTCCTCTTCATTATTCTGCAGAATACTGCTGCTCAAGGTTTACTGTCCTATGAGGTTGGGTCATTAACAGGAATGTCAGCTGTCGTTTAACTGGAGGAGTGGGAAGTGGAAGATAATGAGTAAGGAAATTGGTTAGGGTAGGAAAAGGTTGGTGAGATCCACATGGGAACTGAGAGGGTTAGGAAAAGGATATGGGTTGCCATGGAAGGTAGTGGGGAGTGAGGCCTGTTAGGATAGGCATAGGAAAAAATACCATTTTTGAAGAAGTTAAAAAACCGGGAGAGCCAGCATGAGGGAAAGTAGAAATAAGAAAAAGTGATACATGGAAGAGGGAAAATAAAGTATAGAAATGGAAGGAAGAGGTTTGAAAAAGAGAGGACAAAGAAAAAAAAAAATATTTTTTTTTACCCAAGAAAGGTTAAACAAAAAGTTTATAAAGTACAATTAAGTAAACTGAAGTGGTGAAAGGCCTTGAGACATAGTAATTTAATACTGCATTTCTCAGGAAAACGAGAGGAAGAAGACTCCAAGATGGTAGAAGGCAATAACTTCCTGCCATGGGCATGACTACACATGCAAGAAAAAAATCAGAGAAGGGCTATAATATAGTGCAAAGTGCACTGATGTGCTGACATGCTACAAAAGTTTCATAAAACCTGAACCATTCTCTCTTTTCCTCTGTGATCAGCTGAAGTGGGGGAAGATGAGTATATATCTGATTTTGACTCTTCTCCTTTGGGTCCCTTTTCTGCGCTAGAATTTTCTGGTCAGTGTCACTCTTTTTCCTTGCTGTATGTTGCTTTCCTTTAACTGCTTTATTCCATGTGTCAGTGTATCAGGAGGGCTATTCTGGCTTTTTGGTGGAAACTTACTGCAAACTAAAAGCTGAAAATATTAACTTGAGAATATCATGGGAAGGTCAGATCCATTGCCCAGATCCATTGCCTTTAACTCTGTTAGAAGGAGATGTTGTGAATTGCAAGCACTATGAGTGACATTCCATTTAAAAGTCCTACAGAAGACCTCCCAGCTGTGTAACACTGGCAGAAGAACCCAGAAGATTCATTGATGCTCAAATATTAGTTCAGAATTTTCTGTGAAATCAGATTTACCAGATATCATCAACCAAGGGAATCCTTCAGCAGTTATGTTACATATTTTGGATTTTGTATTGGGGAATAGGAGTTCTCCTAAATAAGTACGGCCATGTCTACAAAGACAGGTGCAGACAGATAAGGCCTCCTGTGTGAAACTGCTAAAGTCGCTGGACTAAACCAGGTCTAGTCTGCAAACTGTAGCCTTATTAGGCAGAGTTTATTAGCTCAGGCACAGTGCTGTATTTGTGTGACTATATGGCTTCTGGACTGGAGCTGGCTATTATCCCGCCAGCTCAGAAAGTGGTCTGAGGAAGCTCACATCTGTCATGCCAAGCACATGTTCTAGAAAAAGAGTGGAAAAATCCTGTTGGGACTGGTAATGTTTCAAAATATAGTGTTATTAGTAACTTTTGTACGTTGGGGTTGGGTTTTTGATTTTTTTTTTTGCTTAGTGTACTAAGAAAGTTATTAGTAACAGAGCTCAGTTCTTTAAGAGAGGAATTTGTCTTAAAAGACGGGTGAAAAGACAGCACTTCTGTTTTCCATGTTTACATGGTAGTGAATCACTTCAGCAGTTCCTGGGAAGCCTTCTGCAGAATGTCTTTATTTTTATATTTTAAACTGTTGATGAAGTGGAATGTTCTGGATCAATCACACCACATGTTAACAACTGAATCACTCAACAATAAAAGCCATCCAGGGAAGTTAAACAGCAGCCATTGTACTTTTCTGATTTTTCCCTTGACAGTATGTTAATAATGCCATTATAGGCTGCCTACAGCAGAAAATAGTCATCATATCTTCTACATGGCATCATATGAAGGATAAGGAGGTGTTTTGACATCCGACATCCGTGTGTGGTAAAGCAGAGATGGGGAGTACTTACAGATGCCACGGCTGCCAAGGGCAGGCTGTAATATGTTCTCATTTGCTCTGGGGCGGAGATGAGGAAGTGGAAAGGAGGCCTTAGCCAACTTTCCTCAAACCTACCAGCTGAGGAACCAAACAGAGCTCAGGTGGAAGGAATGGGCCAGCTATTACTGCAGTAAAGCATTGTGGGATGGAACCTGTGCAGCCTTAAAACTGAAGCTTGTATTCCTTTCTATATGGAAAGCACATGTGCTGAAGTCTAATGTTTGTTTTTGGTTGGCCAATTAGAGATCCTGCGAAGGGAAGCTCATTTTCAGAGAGGAAGGACAAAAGCTTCTAATAAACGGCTCCCGTAAGATAATTCACGTGTGCAGACAATCACTAAGCACCCTTGAATGTCTTGCTCTACTTTTCTAGACAGTTAATACATTGTTTGCAAAGCTCCTGGGAGATCTGCACATTTTTGTTTCCCCTCTTACAGAGATTCAATCTCTATTCTTAACACACCATGTAAGTGTAGAGTTTCCTGGGAATCTAACATTTTATTCTATGCTTAATATTGCTTCCGTTTTCCCCACCTTCTAAATTTCCTGTTTCATTTACATTTTTTTTTTAGTTTTTCCTTTTGTTTGTTCCTTCTTTAGTATGCAAGGAAGTTATCATGCAGAGCAGGACAGAAATGTGAAGTTGAAAAAATATTCTCAAAAGATCTATGCCCACAAACTAAATAAGCCTATATTGAACATAGCTGACAGATAGATGCTTCTTTCCAACCTATTCTAAAACAATGTTCAATTAAAGATGTCTCACAGAGTTTCTAGGTAGGTTGCTCTTGGTGCTTTCTTATGCTTAAAGATAAAAAGTTGGGTTTTTTTCTCCCCTGATATCTAACATTCATCTAATATTCAGCATTTGATTCTCTGTAACTCCAGGATAATTTTTCTCTGTACTATCCATTTTTTTAAATTTTTTAAATTTTGTGTTTGTTTATTATCTGTGTCCTGAGAATTGTGTGCACATTCTTGTTATAATTCCTTCTTCAGGACTGCTTTTCAGATATGCATAAATTCCATAAAATGCTCAAGAAGTAAAACTTGTAAGAAGCTGATGCTGTTTTGAAGATCCCTTAGTGGTGAAAAGGAATCCCTTAAATTTATGATGCCTTAGCAATAAGACTTCCATCCTCTTTGATACACTCGTATATATTTAATCGATTCATTTCTGTGTGTTTCCTCTTTATGAATAATAGCAGTACTGTAATGACACTGTAGGCCAATCCTCACAACAAAACAGTGTTTTCTGTCCATAACAAAACTGTTACTTAAAAAATCTTGACCTTCAGTCTCTCTCAAAGTTGAAGAAAGCTTCCTAATACAATCAGCTCTCTGAAAGAGTCTCTTGAGAGTCCCTTACCATCTATGAACTATTCTATCAGTCCTTGTTCTTGCCATCAGCACAGCCGTTAAAAAGAATAACAGACTTTCATTTGCCATCGAACTGTGTATTATTCTCCATACTAAAAAGGCAGGATATAAAATGTTGAGAGTTTAAATATTGATCTGGAGGGGTTATAGTGCTTTTAGCTTAGCCTTCAGCAGTCTTTTATGCTGAAAATGCATTGAACTGTCAGCTACATAAATTAATGAATAGATACTGGAATCATTAAATTCAAGAATCCTCACTGTCAGTGATCCCTTGGTAAAACAGGACAAAGCGTGGTTACAATTGATTTTAAATTTTTGTTTGTTTGTTTGTTTTAGTAATGGTGCTGGTGGATTAACAGCATTGATTTGGTTTGATGAAATATGAAATATAGAAAGTATAATCTTAGGATCAGAAATTCTAATATGATGAATGACTCTCTTCTTCTTTCTGTAGGAGTGGAACTGATAATAACTGTCTGTCCTTGTAAATGTTTCAGAAATCTTTGATAAAAGGCATTGTAATAAATAAATAAACAGTGTTAATCCTTTAATATAAAACACAGATCCACATATAGATAGAAATCTTGCCAAAGCTTTAAATACCATTAACTGTGTTAGAATTCTCAGAAGGTTAATACTCCTGTGGACTTGATAGCTTTTGATAAGGAATTTTGCTGCTTTTATATTTATGATGTAATACAGTGGAATCGATTGACAGGTAATCTTTTCATCTAGATAACTGTAATGCCAAAATACTTGGAGTAGAAACTAAGTAAACAGATAAGCAAATTTCCTTGTGAGGCTCTGTGTAATATGTGTATTTTGTTCCTTTTAACTCCTTTCAGCAACCCAGTGTAAACACGGTGCAGTTTATGATACCTGTGGTCCGGGATGTGTCAAAACATGTGACAACTGGAATGAAATTGGACCATGCAACAAGCCCTGTGTTGCAGGGTGTCACTGCCCAGCAAATTTAGTTCTTCACAGAGGAAGATGCATCAAACCAGTCCTGTGCCCACAGCGGTGACATTTGTTCTCTTTCCATGGACACTAGTGCGGGTGGTCACTTACCCCTTTGATGCTCACAGCCAGTGAAGGACTCCAACTGTTTCTGTGCAGATTCTGCAAAGTACACATCTAGTCACAGAGTGTAAATGTGCTCCTCTGTGTGTGCTTGTGTGTCTCTAAGTACACACATGTGGCACCTAGAAAGATATATAAATGTATACTGTGTGTATGTAGACACACGTGTCCATACACAAGTGCCCTAAACGTAAGTACAACCCATATATTTATATATATGTCCACACACAAATATACATAATTTCTATATACCATAGAAGGATGAATTATAATGTGTATATTTTTTGCTATAAAGTTTATGTATTATTATTTCTAGGACCCTGATCTGTAAGTCATTGTATAAATAAACCAGGTGTTTTTAATATAATGTTGTGGCACGAAAACATTGGATGACTTTGCCATTGCATAAGTTCGTCGTTTCCAAGGAAACTTTTCTAGGGCCATAGCACTGCCAGGCTGGATTAGTTTCAACACAGAACCTGGATTTACAGTTGTACAGGAAACACATTTCTCTGGAGATGGAGGATTTATCTAGGAATATTTCATGCGTACCTTAGAGCTGCATAGTGATTGGTGACAGTGCTTAATCAGGCAGAGAAAGCTGGGGATTGGCTTTTATGCTTTACTGAAATAACTGTGCAAAAATGATTTCCAAAGCTGGTTGGACAATGGCCAGGATAGAGATATTTCTTTCTGGAACGGCACCAAAGAGTCAGGGGCCAGATTTTCAGAAGTGTTTGGCACCCAACAGCTCACTTTGAAAATGTGACCACTTCCCATTTCATATCCTAATGCCCCCTCTCTGTTGTTGCGTTTGGCAGTAGCCATGAATACACAATGAGGAGCTTGAAGAAAATATTCATGTAAATATTGGCCCCTTAAACATGTTTGAAATGCCTAGGTTTGTTTCATGTCTCCCCCAAATGTTATGCAGAAAGCAAATCCCACTCTGAAACATTTGATTTCAGTATGCCTTAAAACATAAAATAATGCCAGGCTTACTAACTCATTTAATTTATCAGCATGGCTTAGAAGAAAGACAAATTCACCCCACTCTAAAACAGTAGAGAATGTCAAATGCTAGTTGGAGAACTGCAATTTATTTCCGTAGTGGTCTTTTGGTTGAGGTTTAAGAACATGTGGGCTCTGTGAAGTTTGCGTGACTTTTGAAGTCTCCCGGGGGAGAAGCAATTATATGGGATGTCTTTAGAAACTGTTAAAAAAGCCATACAACTTTCTCAAGCCTGAAGGGACAGGGGGCTATTTTTCTTCACTTTAGAGCCTCTTGTAGAGCCTGATGGAACGGTCTCTGGAGATGACAGAAATCTTTGTGCATCTGATTTAGGTTTATAATGAAGTAATATCCTCCCACACAGCTACTTCCATCATGCCTTCAGTTGAAATTGCACATCGTAATGCTTGGAACAACTTTCTCCTTTAATTCTTTTCTCTCCAGGAATTTAAGCAGGGCCTGAGTTTACAGTAAGTGAGTGGGTAAACACACTTGAGTTATACAACATGTCTGTAATCCCACCCTGGAGGAAGATGCTGAGTGAACCTGCTTAACTTAGCCACCACACTATGCAAAATGCTGTACCCACCACAGTGTTAAAAAGAGCTGGGCATATAATGCCAAGAATGTTCCATGGATGTTCATCCAAATCTTAAATAAACTCAGCTTGATCTTTTTATGTCCCTTTTGTGTTTGTTTTCTTGGAACAATCAAATAATTTAGTTTTACTGGCAGAGAGGGTTTTGAAGACTCATACACAAGTGCACTGGGAAGCAGAATTGAAAATGTAGAGATCCCATCAGAGCAGGAAACTAGAAGAGTTTTATGTGGCTCATGTGCTAGAGGAATGGCAAAGTTGAAATTTAGAACAATTGCAGTTGGCTGAAAGAGTTAAAATATAAAATGGCAGTCATTAAAATAATTTAGAGCATCAGTTAGACCAAAGAGCATTTCAGCCTGGGAGCTTTCAATGCTGAGATACGGGATCTAAACCATTAAAAAGAATATTTGTCTACCTTTAGTTTAGGACAGATTTTAATTACTTGCTGCTCAGTGTTCCTAAAATAAAAATACGGGCAACATGAATTGCATACATGAACAGTGTATACATCTCTCTTTCTCTTTTCTCTGAACTTATAAAGGTGAGTGAAAGGTGAAGGGAAAGCCCTCCAGCTCTCACAGTCCACTGATCACATTTAAGCAATGCTTAATTGATTCTAGGTGAGGAGGTGACTCAGTCTTTCTGTAGGATGAACTCTATTTTTAGATCTTAAAATGGTTCAGTTTGAAACCTGACCCAGGTCATCACAAAATGAGGACTCATTCCTTGGTTTAACTTTTTCATATCTGCCTAATTAAGAGTAGACCCATGCTTTCTGCTTTAGTGATGTAGACTGAGGAAGAGAGGAAAGTGGTTTTACCTCTAAGCCGAGTTATTGTGCCCTTATGGTGCTGTAGAGCTTTTTCCTCCAAACTCCACAGTTTTCAAGGCAAGAGTAAGTGCTTTAATATTGTCTTCTCAGTTCATATGTACCATCTAAGATAAGGGTGTTCTGCTTTTATAGAAATTGCCCCCGAATTTCAACTTAGCAGAGGTTTTATGTGCCTAACTGAGCTGTTGAGACCACAACAGGTCCAGGTGGGCCTGTTACACTCCACTCTTCTCTTTGTCTCTCTCCTTCAAGACCATTCAAAAGCTGAAAGTCTAGCCCAATACCATCAATAGCATCATTACTACTGGCCTCACAGAGTTTGGCTTTGGCTTTGTTCATGGATTATTGCCCCTAGGATGCTAGAGGTGGCAGTTTCCTGTCTATTATTGGAGATCTATTTTTTATGAAATTCACTGGTAATCAAATTTGAATATGTTAAATGTGTTTAGTATGCAATAACTCTTTTTAGTAATAACGTAACATTGGTAATTCATATGGCACACGGTGTATTCACTATGGAAAACTGATGGCTGTGTAGATTTTGATCTTGATAGTGCTTATGCCGATCTGTGCGTATTTACGCCAATTTGTAAGGTGAAATATATTTGAAGGAGCAGAGGTTCCAATCAAAGAATGCTCCAAAAGGGAAGTCTGAGAAACACCTCTCTAATCCAATGGGCAGAGTCAAGTAGAGCCCTGGATCAATAGTTTCACCATTAACCTGCTGTGCATTCTCTGGCAAGTAATTTAATGTTCTGAATTTCACTGGGGAAACAAGGCTCTGGATTTATGCATCTTTTTAAAGTTTATAGATGAAAAATGTTCTAAAATGCCGTACCAGGGTAATGTCCGCTGATACTTCACCATCTACTCAGGTCTGCTTTGCATCAGGTTGTCCCATCTCTCCCATATCATCATCACTTGGAAATCAGATTTTGGTTGGTGTATGTGGAGGTCAAATGTATTTACTTCCTCCTCACGTACTTTCAGTTGTGTCTATTTTTGTCATGTATATTGTGTTTTATAAACCATGGAGACAAGCCCTACCCAAACAGAGCAATCTAAGTTGCAGCCCAAGAGTCCCACATCTTCCAAGAACACTTTTCTTCTATAGAGTAAGGTTGGTTGCACTTGGAGAAAAAACAACAACAAAAAGAGAAAATATTCTTAATGTCTGACCCAAATGCGGACCCATCCTTGTACCATGTGAGTAGTTTCCAGCAGATAACCTAAAAGACGTAAGTTCTCGTATTTTCTGTTTTTTCTGAACACAAGATTCAAATACAATTTGACACTGTCTGGCTTCTCACTGACAGAACCTGACAGTTGCAATAGCTGGACTGATCTTGAACCACTGTGTAGGGGTGAGGTGGTTTGCTTCTTTTTGCCTTCATCAAAAGTGGACAAGGTGGGATCAGAGCTAACAGATATGGGAATAACAACCCATGCATTTTCAGCTGGACAGACTGGAAAGTGTTCAACTATTTCAGGAGCAGTCCCAACTAAAGGATATTATGCCAAGGTCTCCCATTTGACAAATGGGAACTTTACGTTACATAACACTGATCAAAAGCTCGTTCTTCTATCCCTGATTTTACCATTTTTAGAAAGCCCTGTGGCAAGAGAGATGTTTCTGCTCCCTTACAGAACCATTTCTAGTCTACAACTGCAAATGTTTCAGGACACAAGCCTTACCATGATCCCATAGCAATATATCCTTTTTTCTGTGTTAAAAGTTGTTGCACGGATTGATATTTCTATGCAAAATAACTGTGACAGCACAGTTCTCAGCACCAGAATTTTTAACAACAAAATAGGATTCTCCTCCTGTGAACATGAGGTAGCTCTTGATCCCTCACATGGCCATGGATAAAACACCACCCCACCAAGCACTCAAAACCCCAATCCAATAGCAGTGTAATCATGTATTGAGATCTGATTGGAAGAGGTATATTGTTAGGCATAGAAATCCGTAATTAAAATAAGGTTATGAGTCTATTCCTACTTTTCTTGAAACTGTTACATCACCTTTGAAGAATTCACCAAAGTTAAGGAAAGGGGTTTTATTTCCAGGGCCGAGATGAGAAATTAATTTCTCTTGCTTCCACTAGCGCAGCAAACCTGCCTTGGTTTCCTCCAGGATATACATTTTAGTGAACACACATCGCCACAACTGTCAGAACAAAAGCTACAAATGCACTTTTATAACTAGTCTTGTTCCTGGCTTTGAGATAAAATTGCAAGTTCTCCTTCTGAGAGAGCACAAGTCATTTTTTTTATAACACCAGTTTTACCAGGCAGCAACATTACTTGGCATCAAGCACCATTTTAGAAACTTCAAGTGATCTTAAATATGACATGTAGCATTTGCTATTTGCATGACTTTGCCCTTTTCATGGAGAGTTGAGTTAATGCCAGCCCTGCACACAGGAGGAAGCTGGCTCTAATGGGGTGCATATGTGTGGTGGGAGAGCGGTGGCATTATGTAATTCTCATTAGCATTGATAACACTTTCTATTTCCCTAAGTGATGCTTATACCTTGGGCATCAGTGTAGTTTGGTTTTGCACATGAAAGTGGATTGATGGGAATGTAGGAAATTCCTGCCCAGACAGACCCACCTTTTTTTTTTCCCTTATCCAGTGGTGAAGAAATGCTTCAAAGCACACTTCAAAGAGCGTTTGTAAGGCTCATAATGGACAACTTTGCAACAACCTGCTCATAGCGGCAATTTAGCCTTATACTCTGGCAGTAAGTGGTTAGTACTTTAATGACCCAATCGTTCAAAGCACTGAACTGTTCTCAAACTTTGAATAACCTCCTTTGCTTCAGTGGGGCAACATGCATGCTGACTTCTAACCACATGCTTAAATGGTTTGCTGGGCCAGGGCCAGAGAGTTCGGCATCTGGCAGGATCAAATATTAAACCTTGTGATATTTTGTATTTCTTCATGATTTCCATGCATAGATCTATTTTATGATCATGCTGCTATCTCCTGCTAGAAAATCATGCAAGTTAAGGCTTTTTGAAGCCTTTTGTTTTGAGACTTTAGAAGATCGGAGAATTTTTTTCTATTAATTTCCTATGTCAACGTAATTATTTCTTCCATTACATTGCAATTTCCTACTCTATTTTATATGTTGTTATTGTTAAAACAAAGAGACATAGTGGACTTGATTTTTTTTCTTGTACACTTGTAAAAGTAGGGAACAGTTTCAGTGAATTAACTGTTTCTAGCTATACTGGTTTTCAACTGGGTTGGGTTCATACTAACACCATCTTGACTTTATAGCTGTGGATGTAATCCACAATCCTGGTGTGGCTGCCCTCAGTTGTTAGACTCCCAATTGCTTCTAGCTGTAGTTCATTATAAAACTCTGATAACACTGTATTAGAATTAAAGCATCTGCAGCCCAAATCAGTATAAATAATTTGCTACAAGACATCACAGTTTGTAAATGATGGGGGAAAACTAATTTTTCCTATTTTCACAATAATTTTTATAAATTGTATTAATAAGGAAAAGAAAACTTTGAGTATAGAAACTGATGAAGAACAGAGAACTAAGAAAATTAATATTTTTTTAATATTTAGTGGAAGTATTCAGCTTCTTTAACAAGTATGGCTGAATGGCTTTCAAAACCTGAAGAAAAAACTTGATTGGGCTGTACGGAGTATGAATCAAAACTCAGACGTGGATGTGTGCTGATGCAGTTCTACAGTTAAAACTTCACTGTGTCTTGAAGGGATTGAAAAAAATGAGTAGAGTTTGGAGGAAGTAATTTATCCCGTCTTAGGCATCTGATGTTTGTTTTCTAATTTGGGGTGTAAATATGCAGGTGTTTGAACCCCACCATGTTGGATATACAGCCGTGACTTTCTTCATGTTAGTGCGCATCAAGAATAACTTTAGAGGAACCCACAGAATAATATCTATGTCAAAAGACATGTTTGGGGCTTTTTATTTGTTCATTTCAATTAACAAATTATTGAGGCGAAGAGAAGCTGCAAGGAGAATTGCAGTGTGTATCACATATATTAGATGTTTGAAGGCATTAATGTACAGGTGGGTTACATGAAATATTTTATATGCAATTTGTGAACAATGCTCTGTAGTGTCAAGAGCATTACTGCAGAATGTTTACATTTTAGTATTTAGAATTGCTTTGCTTACTCATGCCATATTTTAATAGATTTCACCTGAGGTGCATTAATGTAAAATTATACCTGTGTAAGATTTTACTGAATTTCTGTCTTCATCAGTATATCCCAGTTTATACCTTTGCTGAATTTAAATTTATTATGTAGTCTCTTATAAAACTGCAAAGTGTGCAGTAACCTTGCCATGGCTTGTCTTTGAGTGTCCATACAGTTTTTGTAAGAATATTGTACTAATACAATTTTGTAAAAGTAGGATTGTGATGAGTATGTTTGTAAAGACATTATTTATTCCCCTATAAACTGATATTTATTGTCTTTATGGAGATAAATATTGATGCCTTATTATTTCATAGCTGTCAGCAAAACTGTTGTTATGATTTGCAAGGTCTGACTCAGAAAAGCAACATCTCCCACACAATGGTTGATACTGTGTTCTAAAAATTGAAATACTGTTATTTCTTGGAATGGGAGGAAGGAGCCATATAAACTCTTTTCCTTTACTTTTACCTGTAATTAGGGAGACGGAATTTTGGGACCCTTGGTTCAGGTGGTGGCCCATTTATGTGGTACTGCTTGGCCAAGTTACTTCACTGCTATTTGCCTTAGTTTTCTCACTGGTGAAGCAGAAATTATGATGATTTACAAAAATCACAGAAATTTTAGGAACAATGTATTTTTTAGAAATCCACTGGTCTGTGTTTGGGCAAGGCTCCTGTTAATGTCCATTAGGCTCCAGATCAGTTTTTAAAATTGTCAAGTATTTTTATGTTTTTTGCTTTGCCAAGAGCAGCCTGTTCTGCTTCTGAAAGCGTAAGTAGGTCATGAACCTAAATGGCCGGGACTGAGAGCAAGCCTTTCTCCACCCCGAGCAAGAAGCCCTTCTTTGATGGATTTCTTCCTCCTGGAAGGAGGAGATGAGGGGATGAGGAGAGCACAGAAGGTAAGAGATTTGGCACTTTCCTTGAAATTCATAGGACTACTGGTGCTGCATCCTCTGTAGCTGTAGGACTCCTTTCTTGGTCTGTGCTAACTAAATTCACGTGAAGCCCCCAGTGACAGGCTGCTTGAATATCATGAGACACTGAATGTTCATTTTGGGGTGTACAGGCTCATCCCTTCAGACTCTCTTCCATTACTGAGGTGTGAGGGCAATGCAGACA
Source organism: Falcunculus frontatus (assembly GCA_013398115.1). Lineage (NCBI taxonomy): Eukaryota > Metazoa > Chordata > Aves > Passeriformes > Falcunculus > Falcunculus frontatus. The sequence continues at coordinate 2,083,645 of VZRV01009905.1, forward strand.
AGGCAAGGGCTGTGCTTCAGAGGCTGCATGATCGGGCCCTACATGCTGCTCGTGCCTGGTGACAACTTACCTGGTCACATGTAACTTCTACCCCAGAATAACCACTCAGTCGTCACAGGTATTACATATTATTTTTCCCACGCATTGTGGATGCAGCCTCTTTGCCAAGAATGCTGCATTATTAATTCTCCTTCAAAACAGTGTACATTTATGGATTTTACCCCCATTTCTCTCTTGCCAGGCTTCACTTGGCTCTTGGTGAGATCAAGCATATAAACAATCAACATTTTGTCTCTGCCCAGTGTAAGAGCTTTACAGACTGACCTTTAGCAAAGCACTTGCACTGTTTGTGGAGGCAAAGTATAGGTGCCATGGGCAGCTCTAGCAGAGCACTTGGTGGGCTCCTCCACTTCTGCTGCCTTGTTCATTTGGGCAGCCTGTGCCTTACATTACATCACAGCAGTAATCCTTCCCTCCTTCCTGTATGACCTTTTCTGAGCTGATCAGCTTGTGACACTCATTTTTTTCATAAAAATGCTCAAAGAGAAAAATCTTATTTAAGAAAAGTATGAAAGAAAGAGCTTACATGGAGAATGAGAAGAAAGTGGTGTCTGTTTTTCATTTAAACAGTCTCTGGATTTATTTATATATTTCAGGCTACTTGCTTAATTCAGGCTACTAATTGGAGTACTTTTTTTCATCATTTACAGTTCATCATCAATAGAATTTTAATGTTTGAGAATATTGGTAATAATTGTTTTTCTAATTAAACCCTATTGACAAGCTAATATTCCTCATTTAGGATTTTTAACTGGTGTATAATTTCTGTTTTATCGTTGTGTGCTGTGGTTAGCACATGTTAAATTTGCCCTAGAAAGACAATGCTTTGTCTTCAGTTGTATTCATACTGTTTTATTTAGTACATCTGGAAATCAGGCTCAACATTGCTGTTATTTCCCCATCTCCTTCCAGTGTTCTGTTATAGGACATAGTGTTTTGTAATGCAGTTTCTCCCCCAAGTGTCTGTCCCAGTCTGTGGTCTATACATAACTTTACATAGATAGATAATGCATTTCTAGGACTATATAAATACTGTTTTAACATTCCAGAGGTGAAATAATATATTAGACACTTGACAAAATTTAAATAATTTAAATTTTTTTTAAAAAGCTGGGAAGAGAATAGCAATTTTGGTTGCTATTTTCTGAATGTACAGCAGATGGTGCTTAACAAATATGCTTTACAACCTATGTCTGAAAACAGCTAAGCCTGGCAACTTGAATTTTAATGATGATTCCCAGTCTTTTCAAAGAAGCAGTTTGAATGGAAGACCCCCAACAGGACTGACTTACATCAATGTACACAATGCGCACAATGTTTGAATGATGGGGATACAACAACAGCCCTTCAAAAAGCGTCTCTTGTGTGCTATAAGGAATTATACATTTGGAAAGGAGTTAGGCATTAGCAGGATTGTTTCACTCTTGATCATTGCCCTTTTCCTCCAGGCTTATCGTAGTTCACTTAACTAATGGGAAGTATCCAAGCCCCAAGTACTACTTTCCACATGGACAAAAGGATATGAAGAAAATGGTGTGATGAGACCTAGTCTGATGACCCCGAACTCTCATTCACTCACCTGTCAATGAGAGAAGTTCCTTTTTCTTTTGGCACCAACAGATGAGCCTGTGCTGTGGTTCTGGGTAACCCTTTCCTAGCGTGGGTGGGACCTGTCTCAGGACTAAGGAAGAACTTGCGTCACTATTTCCCCTCTTGATATATATTAGCAAGATAAGGAAGGTGCTGCAACTCTGAAGTGCTATTTACATTCTGCAGTGTCAAAACCTCAAGATTTGTCTCTAATAAGGCAGCTGTCATTATAAAGAAGCACAAGTTACCACGAGCCAAGGAAATAATATGAAGGGGGCAGTGAGTCAGAAAGGTAAAGAGAATTTACTGACATGCTTAGTAAAGTTTTAACTAATCTTTATTATTTTTTGGCTTCTTTTTTGCTTTCAAAAGCATATTTTTTTTTTAAATGTGCATTTTTAAAATTACTGGTTAAAGGGCTTACAATGAACATCTCCGAGAGGGAAATTCCTCCTGCACAAACATTGATAAGGTATGAACAGCAGGCATACAAACATTTAGACCAGTCTTTAGTAGTGGTTTATCAACCCCAACCTTCTCGGGTGTCTTCTGAAGCCTGAAGGGTACTTGCTGCAGACTGCGGGTTGTAGTGACAGCCAGCCAGCCAGACAAAACCCATTGGGAGGATATTTCACGCTCGCATAATCAGCCTAAAATCTCTGGAGTTACTCTGATTTTCAGATGCCCTGCTTGCCTGCTAAATAAGCAGTCATGGCACAGTGCTGCCTCAATTTCTCTATAGAGTCAAAACTCTATTCCCTGCTAGGACTGAGACAAGTGGCTGTCCATAGGAAAACAATAGATCTTATGGGCAGCTGTGGGGGATGCAGTCCTTGTCCTTGCCTACAGCAGTTTTATAGGCAAGCCAGCCTTTAAGTCAAGTTAATGCAGCTGGAGGCCCAGTGCCGGTGTTAAGACTCCTTTAAGAGCTAAAGCACATGAATTGGGTGCTTTTCCAACACATCTGCATAGGGATGCACATAATGACCTGCCAGTTGGACTTGGATGTAGAAGTCCCACATCTGCAGTAGATTTACTAGGATTCAAACCCACAGTGATTTCAAATACAGACCTGATCAGATTAACGTGGTGCCATGAGACATTATGAATCATACCTACTAGTCCATATGGGGAAGAAAAACCATCAGCTTTGCTGTTTAAACCAAGCCAGAATCCAGGTTTTAGCACAAAGGTGAGTGGTCCATTAATGACTCAGAACCCCTGAGAACTGAGTGGAAAAGCTGCCATCAGTTCAGCAAAGAGGCTGAAGATCTACCAGGACCTTACATGTGCAAGCTCTGTGAAGGGGCCCTTGTTCCTTGCTCCAGAGCTGAGGAGGGAATGCGAATGCATCTCTCTGGCATATGACGGCACAATTGTTTATGGGCAGTGGGAATTGATGTGAATTTATCTGAGCTGTTGCCAAATAGAAATGGCCAAATTCTCTCTGAAACCTTTATAATACTGGACAATTAAAGGGGCCTCTGTTTCCTGATCCTAAGAACATTTCGAGGAGCAAGCGATTACAGCCAAGATTGCTGGGAGCCTGTGTGCAGCTGAGTGTCTGTTTAAGCACCATCTGCAGCTGTTGGCCCACCTTCTCCTTTTGTTTAGATTTCTATTCTCCACAGGCTGTTGTGAGCAGATCACGGTGCTGCTGAGGCAATAATCAATACTGCTCTCATTTTAACTCACTTGCCACTGAGAAAGCCAAGTCTAATATTGAAGTTTCTCAAAACAAACCTGGGCAACAGACTGCATTGTTTAAGTTGCTGCTTCATTACAATTGTAAAGCTGTAGGAAAAAGGTTAATTGATATATTAATCTGTCACAAATTTACATCATCTACTCCCCTTTCATCAGTCCCATTTTGTACAGTACTGGGTAAATGCCAAAGCAGACTGTGAAAGAAATCTTTTATGGGCTTCAGTGAGAAACTATGATTTACCCATTCCTGAAAAGGGTGTGCTCTCATGCATGGCGTGAGTCAGGTCAGTCCAAGTGCATGTGCGCATGTGTGTTGCATGTGTACATTCAGTTGGGATGGGGGAAGGCAGAGAAGCAGGATCACTATGACTGTATCATGTGATGCAGGATGCATTGCCCATTTTAGTGGTGAAGGCAGTTTCTCTTTCCCCCTCAAATTAGAATATTCCTTTTTGGTATGGAGAATTACAATGTTTCCCTACTGTGAGTACTTGAGCCAAAATCCTCCTGGCTACTTCTGTCCCTACCACAGTCAGTAATATCTTACTGAGAGGTGAACAGAAATGTAGATTTGGCTCTCCACAAACCTCCTTCAAGGGATGGTTAATACTAAAATAACATTAAAAAAACCACTAAGCAAATCCCTGAAGGAGCTAAAAGGAAAAAATTTTACTGCTGTATCTACTAGTACCTGATCAGAAATTGTACTCTAAAATTTCATATTTAGGAAATTTCAAAGCTGCCACCCATCTAAAGGGAGGTGTATTCAGCACCAGTGGGAAAAAAAAGGAGAAAAATTGAAAATTAAACCAAGCTAGTTTTGAGCTTCACTTCTCATCTAAAACTTGTCCCCTTAGCCAGGGAAGAGTATGTTCAGACATTGTGAGAGGGGAAAGTGCTTGGCTGCAGGTGAAATTTAGAAAGGTATAAAAGGTGTCCTGTTACTTAGAAGATTGGTCTCTCTAATGCTTGCCAAAATGTAGCTAGATTTCACAGGTTTGTCCTATTTTCTCAAAAGTGGAAATGGTAATGTGGAGTTGGGTATAATAAGGGAGTTCTCAAGAGCAGAGGGTATTGTGACATATGATTTAAAGACTTAAGAGCTTCTGTTTCTTGTCTTTGGATTTCACTCTACCACTGTGAACTGCACCAAGCAAACAGAAAGAAACAACTTACATCAGTGAAGGTAAGTAAGTGTAAACTCCAAAGGACTTGGAGACATATGATAGAAATAAATTTTTACATCTTACTTTGAGCACTGAACTGGCTCCTTGGGTGTCCTGTTAGGCTGTAGGTAGCTGCCATTCAATCTACATCCAAGTTCAGCTCTCACTGGCACTAACAAGTATGCCATGTACTTTTTATACAGATAAAAGAGAAAAGCAATTACACATCTTTGTTTAATTTTACTTAGATCGACAGAAATCCCTGTCCCAAGGCACAGAGTGGACTCATTAAGGTCTGAGCAGGAACTCTGTGGTGGGTCCTTTCAAACTGGCAGCAAGGAAAGGGACTGGGGCACTGGCTTCATTGTGGTTGTGTGTGACAGGAATCTGAAAGTGAGTGAACAAAAAGCAAAGGCAATGTGAGAGCAAGACTGAAGAGAGATCTAGACTGAATTGTGTTTAAAAGAACTGCTTTCTGCTGTCTGTGTTTGTAAACAGGAGCACAGAATCAAAAACAGCAACTCCTTACTCCAGCCAGAAAAATATGTGCCACACAAGCGGTTTCTAAGATTCCTGTTGTGGTTAACTGCTTATGGGCTAGTGCTTACAAACGCAGGTGTTTAGACTAGATGTTTAGTACCATAAGTTCACATAACGTGTTTCTTGCACAGCTCCAGTGACGCACTAGCAACTCTACACCTTCCTTTGGCTCCTTTCATTATTGAGCAGGAAACCATCTAGGGCCCTGTCTACACCTCATAAATGCACCTGACCTGTCAAAACAATGATCTTCTCCCTGCAAGGTGTACATTATGATCAGGAATCATTAGAAGAACAATAGATTCAGGGCTCTGATGTTTCATGTGTCTTCTACAACCCTCTCAAGAACAGGGCTTCCTTTCACAAGGAAAGGAAAACTTGTCTTTTTTTTTTGGCATAGTCTCTCATCAACTCCCATCACTCATTGACTGCTGTGACTGTGTTTGGGGTTTAGTGTCTGTGACTCAGTTTCACAGGAGGATGATGGAAGAGTAGCTCACTCAGATCAGTGCTATGTAGCGTCCACTGTGAATTAGACACGATGGCTTTATGTCAGTACTCTCTGGAAAGACCCTGAAGAAACTCATCTGGACCCTTCCTCTGTGGTTATCTATAAGCAGGACAATGAACAGGATAGAAACAGGTGTCTTTAAGATTACTTTCCAACTAAGAAAGGCCTCCAGTTTTAAAAAAGTCAGAGTTATTAGTCAAATAATCTATTTGCATAAATCAGTAATATTGACTCCTCATGACATTTCCTGGCTTAAGGAGCTGCATTCCATTTGGAATGGGAATAGATACAAATCTATCTTTGAAGCAGCCCAAACAACCAAGCTGGATCTGGATACTGATCTGATGAGGACTTAATTGAAAAATCCATCTTGTATTGGTGTGGGTCTGTCTCCATAGAGGCTCTATAGGCAGCTCTGAAGCATAATCAGGAAGTTTAGGTCCTGGTCCAAAGCTGCTCTCTTTACATGTCCCTGTTGCTATACCACACATGTGCAAAGTGCAAACCTCAGATTGTTCTCAAACCTGAGCTCTTTCCTAAAAATGTTAACCTAGTAGCCATAAAAATATATATACTATTCTATATCAAGTTTGTTCATTCTTGTATTGCGGTACTTCCCAGCAGCCACACTCACCTATTTTAACTCCAGATAGTCCAGAAAGTCTAGAGAGCTTAGTGAAAAAGAGGACATAAGCTTTTCAAAATTGAGGGTAATTCCATGAGAAAAGATTTATTACAAGCAATGTCTAAAATCTAGGACAATGCCAAATGTTCATCTCCATAGAGGAATGAAAAATCTTATTAGAGTGATATGAAATATTGACTACAAACACCTTGTGAATGTGTTTCCTCCTGTAATTGTATGGACAAGCTTAACTGAAGCTCTATACAGCAGCTACATTTTTTGGTAGGAATTTGTAACCGTGTTCTTTTGATAAATTACCCTTACGAAGAGGAAATAAATCAGAACTATTTTCAGTTGAACCATAAGCCACTGATCGTGCATTATTAAAAAGCTATATACATTGTTTATAGCATTTAAAATAAAAATCCAAATATTTATTTCGTTATTTTGAAGACAAGTAGCTTTGTAAATTACTCTTTGAAAATTGTTTTCATTAGCTGTTAACAAGAATTTCATAGCCATGCATTTGATTGTACAGAAAATTTGATTAGAATAGGGTTAAAATGCATTCCTAGAACACAGTTCCTCCATGAAGTTGGTTTTAAGGTTTCCTTTACTCACTGCATAGAATAAACAACAGAAATAAAATTTTAGATGGGTAATTTTGAAGATTTTGTCTATACAAACTGCCTTTATTAGATGTAAAGTATCAAATGTTTTGCTCTGAATAATAAAATTTAGTTGTTCATAAACCAGTTAGTTCTCAACAAGTGGTAACAGTCAAGGGGGAAAAATTATAATAACTACTAACAGATTTAGGTTTAACTCTTGCGGGTGCTTTTGGTGAATGTCTTACTTCACAAGTGATGAATACATAAAGAGATTTTGCTTTGAAGACAGTAAGCTGAAGTAATCTATTTTGAAGTGTCTATCTTCAGCTGTACATCAAGTGTGTAAGTGTTTTTCTAGGAGGACTGTCGGGCCCGGATGGCCACGTCTCAAGGAGCAGCAGCTCTCAGCCTGGTAAGTGTTTCACTTCAGGGATTCTTTCAGCAGATGAAGGGATGCTACAGGCAGCGCAGCAAGTCAGAAAGGCTCTTAAGGTAGGAGCTGTCAGCAGAGCTGCCTGAGTGGATGTGTGAGTCAGATGGGGTGTGCACATTTCCCTCTGTTCGATGTAACCAGCGGCGATGTCCAGCCGCACGTCCAGAAACATCCACCCGCAGGAACAACAGGGACACGTATTGCCGGTGGCTTCATACAAGGCAGTTTGTGTTTCCACTGTCTCTTCACACAGAGCTGCTTCTCCTTGCTGTGCCAAGGCTTCCCTTTTTTCTCCCCACCTGCCCTCAGAGTTAAAATTCATCTTCTCGCTTGATTATTGCCATCTGTTTTACTGCGATCTCCATCAGGGTGGGCAAAATAATTACCAGGCTCATTTTCTGCTGGTCTGAAAATACAAGTGGTTTCTCACAGCATGCTGAGGATTCCTCTGTCCTGTGGAGTTCAACTCCTTTTATTTGAAGGTCCTGGCAAGAAATTAATGAAGCCTCCTTTACTCAAGTTTTCAGCTGGAGTGAATATTTAAAAAATTCTGATCATGCTGAATAAAACTCAGTCTTCTCTCTGAAGATTTTTTCTCTTTTATTTCCCTGTGTATTCAGAGGCCTCTTGGTCAACTTTTCCATCTGTCTCTGTGGGTTTCTGCTGCTGGTAATGGTTGGAATTTGGAGCTTGAGTGGATGCCTCAGAGGGAAGAAGACTGAGCCTCTTTCTAGAGAATATTATTGCAATTTTAGTTTGGAGTGTTTTGACCAACAATTGTAAAACTGCCAGCTACAGCGCATGTTCATTTTCTTTCAGCTCGTGGTCACTGTGAATATGTATCATGAGGTTCTCCCCCTTAAGGGGGAAAAGAAAAGATTGTGGGATACAGAAGGACAAGTTTTGCGTAAGTGCTTCTGTAAAGGTGAAGGGATATTACAGCATTTCAATGTGACTCATTTTATTAGCCAAAAGCTTCCTGCAGGATGGACTGCTATGAACAGCAAAATGTCTGAAGTAAAAGGAAAAAATGGTTTCCGGGATGAAATGGTTCACCCTTGCAAAAAGAACATTTCCTATAAACTGTCCTGGTTTGATATAAAGTTGTTGGAATATGTACAGTTGGTGTGTAGGTATATAGCACGTAGGAGCACATAACAAGGGTTCCATAAAAATATGACAGCACCTAAATATTAAACCATTCACAGTTACAATACAAAAAATTCACCATCTGACATTACACTTTATTTGTGATCAGCAAAGAAGGACCCAGTATGGCCTATTTAACTTGGTGCAGAATAAGTTTTAATTTTGGATTAATCTCTCTGGGAATAGGTTTTTAAATTCTCTCTAGCATCTGTGATTTGCATTAATATATGCAAAGCATTGTAACAGCATACTCTATCCAAAAGCAGTTCTCTTCAAAATTAAATGCTCCATTTTGAGAAAGAGAATTACCTTTTGTTTTAATAAAAATCCCTAAGCTTTTTTTTTTTAACCCACAGTAATCTAGATTTTACAGCAAAATGCAAAAAGCATCTAGAAATACCAATTTTAGAAGGTTTCATTTTGCCTGTTATTAAATGGGATAATTCCTTCACAATGTATGCATATATGCTGGTTGCACTGGGATGTTATTGAGAGTATCTATATGAGCGTGTATCCATATGTACTTGCTACTTATTCTGTGTCAGTGGCAGAGCATGTTATTCTTTCCTTTAGTAATCTGATTTTCAATCATGAGTTTGCTACTCAGACTATTTAGGACAATTTCCTGCTGATTTCACTCAGAGTTTTGCTGAGTTGCATCTGAAAGGAAGTTGCATCTGAAAGGAAGTTGCAGCCAGGTGGGAGTTGGTTCTCTTCTCCCAAGTAACAAACGATAGGACAAGAGGAATTGGCCTCAGGTTGCACCAGAGGAGGTTTAGATTGGATAACAGGAAGAATTTAGTCACTGAAAGGGTGTTAAGGCATTAGAAGAGGCTGCACAGGGAAGTAGTGGAATCACCATCCCTGAAATAGTTAAAAAAACTCCCGTGTGAATGTGGCACCTGGGGACATGGTTTGATGGTAACATGGCAGTGCTCCATTAATGGTTGGACTCAATGATGCTGGAGCTCTTTTCCGAACTTATCGGTTCTGTGATTCCATAATTGTTTCACATTTCCCGATATCCGGAAATCTTTTTGTCCTGTTTGTATAGAAACACTCCAGGTTCATGTTTTTGAAGATTTCAGGATATGATCAGCTTGTACCCTGATATGGGTTTCTGGATCATGAAGAAGAATTACAAAAGATATTTCAAAAACCTTGGTGGGGACTGTGTCCTGCTTTTCTCTTGTCTCTTTAAGTATTTTTTTTTCAGATTTGAATCTCTTAACTGCATAGATGTCCTTAAAACGTCAGACGATTGGTCGTTTGGAAAGGTAAAATGCTCTATTTAAGGCTGTATCACTTTTATTTACATCTTTTTGATTGTTTAGTTTGTTTTCTGTGACTGAAGAATTCATAGTCGTCTTAACATTTCCTACACTTATCTTCATGAAAGAGCCCCACGGCCTGTAATTAATGAGGAGTGCTATAAATGTCACCACTTTGCTCATGAAACAGTTCTATTTTTACTTGATTCTTGACATTCAGATTTGTTAGCATGCTGACGTGTGTTTTACAACATTTCTTGTTTTACAGCTAATGCAGCATCTCAGCTCTGTGGGCTAAATGGCAAATACCTTTTCATAGATTGGATAAACGTAGCTTAGAAAAACATTCTCCGTGGTCTATCACATTCTCTTTGTTATCAGATTACTGGGACTTTTTTAGTCACTTTGAGTGTAAGTTTAAATGCATCTCTCTTCTGGTGTTGCAGTTGCTGGAAATCTGTGACAGAAATCAGACCAATTCTCCCCATTTTTGGACATGGGCACAGCGGTGCCTTCCTCTTGCAGGTGGGAGGTGCATAAGGCCCTGTAGCCTCTGGACACAGAGAACCACAACAGAACTTAAAATCCAGTTTTCAAAACCTTTGATTTTTTTGGTCCTACTTGCCAGTGCAGATGCTTTCATAACAGAATCTGAGAAGTACAAGTGCAGAAAGGTAACAGTTTTTGTGTCTTTCAGCATCAAATTGTAATTCTAGAAGAAAAAGGTCTAGGTATTTTGGTCATGGTCTGATGTCTGATGTCAATGAAGGATAAGTGCTTAATTAGGATAATAAATGAGTGAAAGAATCTGGATTGGCTTTTAGAAATCATTCACATGCAAAATCCCTCATTCCCGAGATTTTTTTCCTTCTGTTTACTTACCCTGTTTCTCTTGTAAAAGTTTAAACTCCTGTTGTGCCACATTGCCCACAGATTATATAAAATATAAAAAAAATCTAGCAGTTTTCTGCAGCAGTTAATGGTAGATCTTCCCTTCCTCTTGTATGCCTATTTGCTGTGTAGGCTCATCAGGTTTCTAAAGAAAAGTTTTTTGGTTTCACATTTTAATTTTGGTGTCCTCTCATTTTACATAATCAGATAAACTGTGCTGTTTCTTCCCTTACAGATAACTGGAAGAAAAGATTGCATTTGTAGTTGAAATTATCTCTGAGACAGCCACATTAGCAACTCACCTGGAATAAGGATAATATCAATAATTGGAGTATTATTGCTGTATTGTATTTAGAAAAGGGAAGTGTGAGGGAGGTTCCAGTACCAATCCCTTCCTAGAGGCTGATCTATGATGGGTCTATCACAATAATATAAAATATAGAGTCCTTAAAGGTGAGGAGATGGGTGCAAGGTACACAAAAAAGGGGCTAGTAGCAGCCCAGAGAAAACAAGATTGTTTCCTGATCAGTATATTTAGAGATATTTTTTTTTCCAAAAAACTTTGAAAGGGATCACACAGACATCTAAGCTTCTTAAACATGCTGCTTAAGTAGCTTCTCTATGATGAGATAATGGTGTGCTACCTCTGAAATGTATAACATGAATATGCTCTTAATACAGCTATTTTTATAAAGTAGCACATAATTTTTTTCTATTCTAAAAGCATGCATTAAACCCTTCAAAACTGAACATCTTTTAAGATGACATTTTAAACTATTCAATCAGCTGGAAAGTTGTTTTCAACAGAACTTATGGTTTAAAACACAGGAACAATGCAATGTATTCATAAATAACTTGTTGCCATTGCTTAATCTGGTGCTGATTTACATGCAGAAGGTTTCTCTCTGTTCATGGTGTGCTTTTCTAATTCCTTTTCTATTAGAGAAGGAAAAAGAAGCTAAATTTTCACTCAGAAAGTATATAAAATGATCACACAAAACAATATTGTGCTTCCAATTAGTGTTTCTAATTTTGCATCACTTTTCTCATAGTTTTCTCTTAGTGAAAAATCAAAAGTTTAGTTATTTACTTTGGTCATTTAAACCAGTCAGAAGTTCATGCAGGGATAGTAAATCTGGTAGGTATAATGATAGTGCCTGCTACTCCTCTGGGGGGACTGGGAGAAGGATTCCTTTTTTCCCTAAGATCTTCCCCCTTCGGATTTTGGCAGTGGGGGTCTTATAATGTTTTCCATCCTTCTCTCTGTTTTCTCTGTTCAGCCAGTGGCATAGAAAATAAACCTAAAAGGCAAGGCAAGGCAAGGCATGTGCTCCCTCTGGCCCACATGCCAGTGTCTGGGAGGGACCAAGGCAGGGACAAGTGTGTGTGTGTGTGAGGATGTGGAGTACTGATGGATTTGTGAAGGGCTGTGCAGGGATGCAGGATGCACATCCAAAGGAAACCGGCGTCTTCGAGTTCTGCTTCTTTAGAACCAGCCAGATTCTTCTGTATCTGGCTTGCTCCTACCAGTTCCCTGAAAAGTGCAGTGCTGGCTGTTGTCAGCCCCCTGCAACTTCTAAGGAAACAAAAAGTCCTGAGATACTCGGTACCACCCTGTTCTCTGACAGTTGCAATTCTGATGTTTAATTTCAGAGAAACTTTATAGACAATAAAATATTTTCCTCGGAAGTCAGCAGGGAATATTTGCTTCATTCAGGACACCCACTAGAGGGAGTACTGATAATGTTTTAACTTTGAAGACATTTAAATTGCATTAGTATCATTCACGTGAATCTGGGGCGCGAAGTAAAGATTTGGGTTCCTGCCTCTCTTGAAAGCCCTATTACATACTAAATCAGAAATCAAAGGGTTTCTCAGTGCTCTGGAAACACTCTGGATAAAATTGTTTTGAATCAAGGCTGATGTTTCTTTTGTAACTCACATAACTGCATTGTTGAAAGACTGAACTGAAGAGCATTTTCAGTGACAAAATGAGCTTGAATTGCCATCAGGAATGGCTTAGGGATGGAATGTAAAGGCTTTTTTCTTCATGGGTAAGATTTTTATGTCCAAGTATTACCCTTCTGACCTCCAGAAGCAATTTTTTAAAGCTGAACTTAGAATTAAAAGTTATGTTGGCAGTTAGATGTTTGGGGGTTTTTCTCTCCAGGGCTGAAATGAATTCTAGTTGAAAGAGAGAAAATAGATGAAATCTTTATTTTCTTTTCTTTTGAATTGAATTTTTTTTTTTTTTTTTAGGTAAACAGCTTAATAATATTATTATGCTGCGGATGAAAGTGTAAGGCAGCTTCTGAACAGTGTCTAGGCTGCTGAGGGGACTTAGGGGCTGCAATGCCTGAGTATCTGTGTTTGTTATGTGTGCGTCCATCCCCCAGTGGTAAAGCTGACAATCCAGTGTGGAATACCGACACTCTGCATACAGATAGGGGAAGAAGTGCATTCAAACATTGATGCATTCAAACAGGAGCTGTACAAATTTGGGCAGTGAGTAGGAACCAGTTAGCACAGGTTGTCATCTGCTCAGTGCTGGTGGGAATCCACATGAGTAGCTGTCACAATAATTCTTTTTTGCACTTGGTCAAAAACCTTTTACATCTTCGGGAAGAGTTACTTATGTGAATCAATTTTTATTCCACTCCTGCAGTTCTTTCCCATCCGTCCATCCTTTGGCAGTTATGTGAAATGTGATTTACTTACCCACAGCTATAATGCCTATTTGAGTGTTTTCTATTCTTTCTTCTTCTCTTCTTTTATAATCCCAGCCAAATGGTATGAAATACAATTTTCTTAGTATAATGCTGAGCAATGAGTGTGATAGCAATAGATTATTTCACAAGACAGACTTCTGTACTTTTTTGGACACACTTCTACAGCTAGCAGACAGGGGGGAACAGTGCAAGCAGTGATTTACTACTATGGAACGATCCCTTTAACTTGTTTGTTCTCCCTTCCCATCTTCCCAGGTTCTCTTCCTCTCTTACAATTTCTGTTTCTGGTGGTGTGCAGGCAGGGAGAAGGGGATGTGGTGCTTCTTGTGCCATGCTCAGCCTGGCAGACAAGGTGGGCATTCTGTCATAGTTGGGGAGGGGCCCCAAGCACCTTACCACACACTGGGTTCAGAACAATCCCAACCCCCCAAAATCTGAAGATGGCAGTCAGGAAACTAGAAGTAAGCATGACACAGATTTTCACAGGCAATGAAAGATGGCAAATAATACAGTGTTTGTCCTGAAATTTTTTATATTTAAATTCATAAAATATTTTATTCTGAGATATGGAACAACTTATACATAGTTACTGGTCTATTTTTGACCCTGTATCAAAAGTTACCGGTATGGAATTCTGTAGATAACAGCAATAAGTATTTAGTCATGCCAAGGAGCTTCACCTTCCTTGTTAGAGATGGGAGTAGCATCTTCTTGCTTTTGACTCTTGTTTCTTTGCAGAGGTTTAGTCTCTCAAGTTTCTGTCTGTCCCCTTTGAACACAGGCCAGTCAACAGATCTGCATAGCATAGCAGAACCAAGTAAAAGCTGAGGTTGGCAGGGACCTCTGGAGATTGTACAGTCCAAACTTTTGTGGAAAGCAGGACCTTAAATTGAGTTATGCAGGTTTCTGTCAAATCTTGCCATTTCCAGCAAGGGAGATCCTATAGGACAACCCATTCTAATGTGGTTCTTTTTCCTCTTGTTGCACATTTTTTCCTTATGGTATGGCATTTCTTCTAAAGTAATTTGCATCTGTTGCTTATTTTTTGTCCCTATGCATCCTTGTGGAAGGAATTGCTGTCTCTCCTCTGTAATTACATTTTAGGTATTGGGAAAAATGGGATTAGGTTCACTCAAGACTTCTCTAGGTTGAACATAGCCGGTTCCTTGAATTTTATTTCATCTGCCAAGTTCTACTACCCTCTCATCCTATTGGTGGCCCTTCCTTCACCGATTTTTTAGTGTCTCCCTCGAACTGAGGAGTCCAAACCTTGACCTAATGTTACAGATGTGCCCTAAAAAGTACCAAATGGACTGGAACAATCACGGCCTTCGATTAGCTCTCTGTCCTCTTGTTGAGACAACCTGTGACAAGGTTTGCTTTCACTGCTGCGAGGGCACGCTGCTGGAACACGCCCAGGTTGCCATCCATCAAGACCACCCAAGCTGTGCCAGACATGCCTTCAACTGCTGCGTGGGATTGCCGCACCCCAGGTGCAGCAATCAGCATTTATCTTTGTTAAACTTCGTGCAGGCCCTGTTGGCCTGCTCTGTTTCAGACTGTCAGGTGTCTCTATGAGGTGGCTCTTTCCACCAGCAGATCTGCCTCCCCTCCGATTGTGGTGCCATTTGTGCACTTTGTGATATATGAACATGTACCCTGGCAGGAGGGTCTCAGGGATGTTCACAGGTAAAGGTTCAGTTGTCTGAGTGGACAGGCAATACCCAGTTAGGTCCGAGCTGTATCGTGTGGAACTCAAGTGTGAGTTTAATGCTCAACTTCCCCGAGAATTGGGAGAAGGAAGAGAGCATTTTGATAAAAGCATAAATAGCCAAATAGGTTTTTATTTTCAAATCTGACGTAAAATGACTCAATTTTACAAAACCAAAATACTGTTTGATAGTGCTGTCTTGAAGAATAAACTATATTGGTGTTGCTTTCAAAAAAACTCAGAACGTATGCCATTTTTCAGCTGCCTTTGTAAATGTACATAACATCAATCTGCTGTCAAAGACTTCTAATCATGAAAGGAGAGAACATGATAGATGGGGAAAACAGCACTTGGGCAAATTATAATTTGAAGACATGAAAAAAAGTCACTGATAAGAATAGATTGTGTGCCCAGAATAGACCAGATAAGTGAAAACTGAATTTTAAAAAAAGGATCCCATAACCAAGCATATGTTTTTGCAACTAAATCTAAATCTTTGCACAAAAAGTGAAGCATTGTTGAGTTAATAGCATAATAGGAATAATAGCATTAGGGGTGTTACTTTTCACATTCTTCTAGAAGAAAACAAGAGAAAATTAGTCTATATATTCAAACCTGCTTGTGTCACTAATTGTTTCCTTATTGTAAATTCAATCTGATCTGAAAGAACTGTAATCTGAATGTCAGGTCTGCGTTTTGTCAGAATTGCTGTATCTGTTTCTGGAATCCTTGGAGTGTATCTGGTATGTCCTCATTCCAGGCTGAGTGTCCAACTGAGTGAATGGTACCTGTACCAAATCCACAGGCTCCAGTCAATGCAGGGCATCTTGAGATATTTACTGTTTAAACTGCAGATAGATAGCCTGGCTATTCTCTTTTCTTTCTTCTTTTTTAATTTTTTTTTTAAACTCTGGATGATGTGCGTGGACAGCAAGCAGGCTGTTGTATTGCCAGATGGCATCTGACTGCCTACTTTCTCATCACTAGAAGAAGACTGTAACTTTGTTAGGTGAGAGAAACTGGTTAAAAAAGAAAGAGAATTATTATGTATTTGGAGGAATAAAACAAGGTTAAATGCAATATGGTCGTGTCATAATTATTGAACTAATGGTGCAATAAAATCTCTGAGAAATCTTCAGAGTGGGAGAAGAGGTAGTTTCTAGTACATCACAAGTTTAATATGGAATGAGAAACACTAATACATAGTAATTGTTCTGCAGCCATCTGTGCATAAGCTATATTTTTAAGCATGAATTTATTTGCTGTGGGACTAGTCATGCACGAAAACACTCCCTCTCATCTATTTTCAGAACAAAACCATGAGACTTATCAAATGTTTAACACTGATGCTATGTGGTTAAACTAAAAATTCCTGCTGTTGTTGCTTTCTTCTTCCCCAGCAGATTTCATTGCTGTTTTCTACTTCTCCTTACAGAAGAATGTTATAAAGGTTTTTGGTTGCTTTAAGAGACTTGCTGTTCTAACAATAATTTGTTAGTCACGGTCTCCTTGAAGTTTTGAATGACTTTAGATAAAAGTGGATTTGAAGCTGGTATGAGATGAAAAACCCTTGCTAAATGTAATGATTTTGATAAAGAAAAAACGCAGTCTGAATTGTTGAGTGCTATTAGTGATTGCTCGAACAATCCAGCAGCTTGCAATGTTTTTTCCATTCACCCTCATAGGCACACTGCTCTTTTTTCTGCCCCAGATTTCTCTGCAGCTCTTCAGAATGCTTCTCTCCATTGGCTGGATGATTGTAGAGACTTCCCAAAGCGTTCCTGCCAGAGCGGCCTTCTGCCTAGCCAGAGGACCTATGTGGCACAGATGCACTGTGGCATCTCTGCTTGGAAATGTGTTAACATGTTTTTTTCACAGAAATATGTTCTCCATTACACTGCGTTTTGTTTTTAGAAGAACATCAGGGACCGGCTTCTCACCTCATATGAGCTAATAGGTTTAAAATATACCTTTAAGGCCACTGATATCTATCTGTTATGCCATGGAACTGGAGTTTTGATTTATAGAACAAACCAGAAAATTCTTCTAAATACTAGATGACAGATATCAGCTATTTTAATTTAAGAATAGGCCAATTTAAGGCCTAGTCTTAAGTTAAGGCTCAGTAAAATACCCCATAGGCAGTAGTGAAAGGCATAAACTGTGATGTGTGTGTTGATGAGATGGGTGGTAAATATATCTTAGCTACATGTTGGATCTTTTTCTCTGTCTCCCTTTGTCTACAACAGAACTTTAAATAATGGTAACAAGGTGTCAAATAAAGATTTTTCCCAGAGAAGTACTAAAAATATCTACAGATCTGTCAAATTGCCATTGCCTTTCATACTGAAAGAAGAAATCTCTAAGAAGATAACTCTGAAGGATATGAACGGGAATGCTGAAGGAGCACATCTCTCAATGCTGCTTTTCAAGCAGCTTTCCTTGTTTCTGATGTAGGAAGAGGGTGATGGCAGGGGTGTCTGTGCTGGGTTTATAAGTCTTGTACAATACTGCAGCTTCCACAGATGAGTGACATGATCTGAGCAACACTGAGAAGGGTTGAGAGAAAAAGAGTATTGACAGAAAAATTACTGTCTCATCTCTCAGCCCTAGTACGAAGAAAATGTTTATGCAGAAGAATGGATTTTCTACCAAAAAGGCTTTAATGATGTGCAGTTATATTCTCAAACTCCCAATCTCAAAAGGTAAAGTAATTGTGATATCATTTGCAATTCTGAATTTCTTTCTTTACTTATGTATGTGTACTACCAAGGATATGAGAACGAGGTGTCCTACAGTCTTTCTTCTTGATCCTCTTGCAACAAGTAATAATACATGACACGAGGTAGACACGCAGTTTTCCTCTGTGCTTACTGGCTATGGCTCGGTTCCTGCTGCTTCATAGAACACTAACCAGAATAAAGGCAGTGCCTTATAAACAGGGTATTTATCTGACCAGGTCTGGATGTTTGTTGATTTTTTACTTCTTTTGGGGAGAGTCATAGGCTGACAAAGTCCCTGAAAGGCAGTATAAACAACCATACCAAAAGGAAAAAAGTCCCTGACTTTTAAAGTGTACAAATAGGACTTTACCACAGGATGATGCAGGCTGCATTATTCACAAGTTGATGTCTCTGTACACCCTCAAAACCTGAACAAGAACACAGCTTTTATTGAATGCAGAGTTTGTCACGTTTTGCTTAAGGGGTTTTGGTGGTTACCCTTGATACGTGTGAGTGTTAATTAGAAGATGGTTAACACCACAGTTCTTGATCAAGGTTTCTATGATCTAGTGATATAAACTTGTGTGCAAATAGAAGTGGAAGCAGGCTGTCTGGCTTTCTGCACAGCACTTGGAAACGGGTTTGTCTGAGGCACCAGGATATCTGACTCACAATCACCCCTTGCGAGGACTCAAGGAACGATTAGCACTGATGGCATAAGAAAGCACGGTTGGGTTGTGCTGCACCACACTGCCCCCAGCTCGTTCAAACATTTAGTTTATGATCGATAACTTGGCTGCAACACCCAATTCCATGACCCAGGAGGAGTTAGTGGTGGTACGCAGGGCTAGATCAGTTTAAGCCAGATGTGAAGGGTGTGTGTTTTATTGTTCTTAGGGCTTCCCTGGCTCATCACACAAGTAGGGAGAGGTGAATTCTACAAGGCTGTTAATGAGCTCAGACTAAGAGGGGATGGAAAATAAAGACATTTGATTTGTGTAGTTTTAAATGTTAGGTGTAGAGGAATTCTGGAGTCTGTCCAGAAAACTAAGTGGCTTTCCAGAGACTTAATAGACTACCTACAGTTTAACTGGGGTATTGCCATGTACTGATTGGAAACATAAAAATCTTGTCTGTGTTCACTAAAGACATCCATTATTGTCATATTCCCATAATAGTGTCTTGAATAAATGAAATCACTGTTAAAGGAGGGGAAAAAGAGATTACAGTACTACATGTCCTGTTTTTTGTTCGACGCATTTGAGGTGGGATAGATGTTGAGAGTTAGATAGATCTGGGGATGATTTATTTTGATATGGTCCTTTGGCAATTAAAGGAGTGACATACCTCCTTTCATAGAAAGTGAAGACGTGCCCCAGACTGATTCCCCTCTCCCCTGTGATGCTGGGGTTCCTATAAGTTGTCTGTTAAATATCATGCAAAAGAGCCGCTGTTTGTTCCCTATGTAGAAAATTGGAGAGAAATAATCAGGGAGATCTGCTGAATATGGAAGAAAAGTGTTCAGTGTGAGAGCCATCTCCTATCCAAGGGCTTTATAGCTCCTAACGTCTGAGATTTCTGTTAGGAAGGATTGATAATATCGTGATGGGAATTTTAAAGGCATTTACAGGTTGGATGGCTCCCTTCACCACTTGAATAGTTAGCTCAGTGTAGCCATCAAACCATAGGACAGCCTCTCTCCAGAGCAGAGTGTCAATTTCCTGTCAGCTTAGTTGATTCCTTATCAACAAAACAAATTTGGAAACCTGCTCTAAGGAGAGGGGCTGAAACTTGACCTCCATTGTCAAATCTAACTGCAAAAAGTAAAACAAGGGAAAGTCTATTTTATAAAACATTGACAAAATGCCCATAGAACACTTTTTACCCTGTATTCAAAGGCATCATGAATGAGAATTTTGGATGCCTAAGTTAATTGAAAGACACCTGTATGTAAGCTGCGGCAGAGTTTGTACTAACACTTCTAGAACTGCTGGTCATCTCTCATAACCTGGAAGCTGCAGATTAATTTCGTAGTCAGACACTGATTACACAGGAAGGAGGATGGCTGCCAGTGCACAGTGCCAGGGATTAGTCCTGGGCACTGTAGACGGACTGTGGTATTGTTAAATTCATAGGAAGGACTTTGACAGCTTGTAATTGGCAAGTAGAGCTCTCCCAGACAATTCCTGAGCGGAGGCCAGAAGATAGCTTGGGCCAGAGGCCGCTCTCAGAAGACAGTTTAGATGGGGCTGTCTTGCTTTTAAGGGTGGGAGAGATCAAGAGCATAAATGCACGTGCTCCTTTGCACATTTGGTCTTACAGTATTTTAAAACCAGCTCATCTAATAGTATTTTAAAACTTTCTGACAATTTTCCTTGTGCAACACCACAGGCTCCACTGGACTTTGCAGAGCATGTGGGAAGAGACAAGTGTCTCTTCTGAGAAGATGTTGGAGCCAACTGTATGTTCACTTTTATCTTGGATAATATTAGTACCAATGCTAAAACTAAATACCTACTACTACTACTGCTATTACTATTATTATTATTAATATAATAATAATTATTATTAAGCAATATGAATAAACCATAATGTAAATTTCCATCACATTATAATTCATCAATTTTTCCTCTTACACATAAGAAACGCTTCAAGAAATGCTATTTCTAACCACAAATTAGACTATGTTAATTTGCTCATTTCTTTGTTCTGACATTACACCTGCACTGCACTCCTTAGGGAATTACTTCCTCCCCTCAAGCAGCTCAGTGAAATGCTGCCTTGTGGCACGAAATATTGCAGTATTTGGGTAAAAAAGTACATCTTATCAGGAAATAGTTTTGCTGCTGGTGGGTTGCTTGTTGTCCCATACCCTGACAGCTGGTTTCACAGGGTTAAGCAGTAACATTTCTCTGCGTGAACAAATGTTGAATTTTTTATTTGTAACAGAGATTGTGCATGTGATTTGAAACATAAAAATCCTGAAGTGAAGACTTTGACTACTTTTGCCCTTGATCTTTCTCAGTGGTTTTTTTCATGATTTTGGTGTCAAGGCTGCATTCAGTGCTTCTGCAGACAAGAGATGTCAATGATGTGCCCTTTCTGTATACTTCTGAATCATTGTAGCATATACTGCTTTTTTTTTTTCCTGGTTTTTAGTCAGCAGGTAAAATACTGATTGAAAGAAGAAATCTAGGTGTTCTGAAACACTGAGCAGTATAAGCATCTCCTGGATCTCTAGCTGTTAAAAGATTGTGTGTTTTCTTAAACTTTCAGTAGTCAAACTCTCCGTAATTTACCACCTTCTCATATCCAGAAATCAATTTAATAGAAGGCACATATAGGAAACTCTGCTTGGATTTCCTTTTGACTTCTCAGTGAATTCTTCATTCTTCCAGCTATTTCCTTACTCTTTAAGCAATTTTTGTTTGTTTGTTTGTTTCATCTTTTTCTGGTATTTGTGAGTACTAAATGGATTGTAGAATCCCTTAATGATGAAGAAATCCTACAGATTATTATTAGTTGGCATTTAAGGAGGTGATGACTTCTAATTTGTCTGTCTAGACTGTGTCTTATTGATGAACCTTGGAACAATGTGTGGTGTAATGTTTTTTACCTAGTTTCTATGTCTTTGTGCTACCTGAAAGTTATCTCAGAGACAGAAAGAAATAATTACAATATCCAGGCAAAAAAGAATATATGTGTTGAATGCATGTTTTTAGGTGGGAAAATACTGTGCGTCCGACTTTTACAACAAGAGAATTTTTACCTACAGGTCTCCGTATTGTGAGTGCTTGTGATAAAATTCCTATTCCTGACTTTTCCTCACATCCATAATCTCAGCTAAACTCTTTTGCCATCACAAAAAAGTGCATATTCTTCTGTTGATTGGAAATGGGATCCCTGTCACACCGAGAGTGCAACAAGCTAAGGGTATAACCCATGGTACTGAAAGGGTTCCATGCCAAAGGTGACGGGTGAAGTCATTTTCCTGTGTGTCCACAAATACATGAGGCCATTCAGCGTAGATGGAATATGCAGCTGCCTTAGAGCATCTCCTGGGCTGTGGGAGCAGCAAGCCCAGCAGCATCTGGCTTACATAGAAGTAGTATCCTTCAATCATCTACTTGAGTGTTTTGTATTATTATCTATGAAGAGGGTGATCAGCACACATAAACATATAGTCTGTAACTATAATTATTTCTTTCGTAGATCTGTAATTTCTGTAATTGGATATTTAATGTGAAATATAAGAAACCCCAAACTGTAGAAAGTCTGAGTCTATTGGAGATATAGGCATTGAGAGAGGAGAAAAGATGCTGTAGCTGTTGAACTACATTTTCTTCACTTCCACTCACTGCTACTATAGTCTTTGGGTTTATTTAATGCAATTTTAAATAGAAAAAACAATTGTATTGGGTAGACTTTTCCCCCAAAATTGACAACAGAAATTTGCCAGTTGACAGTATGCTGGCATTTTAAATCGATCTTCTATCACCAGGTGCACAGCCTCCAGTTGACAAGTTAAACGGTTGCCAAGAATTACAGCTGGAAGGTACCTGCTGTTACAGTGCTGCATGTGCAAAACCAGATGGGGACATGTACTTTTGGAAACGAGTGTCTTTGAGCCCACTCATTATTTTCTGCTAGCCAGTACAGCCAGCTTCTGGGTGGCATCTTGCTGTTTTTAAGTCTGACTACTGCCAACTTCACTTTTTTTCTTCTCTACAGTGGCGTCTTGATTGCCTATTTCCTGTCAAATGGGAGTTGAGTAAAGCTGAGCCTTTTTAAGACTCAGGTTCTTGTCAGAACGGGACAGTTCCGAGAGAGAAAATGTCATCTGTCTATGCTTTGCTATCATTTGACTTTTCCAGAAAGCCCCAAGGCATGTCGGCTTATCACCTGCAAAATACTAATTATAAGGCTTTTGATACTCAGCGACTACTCCAGCAATGCACACATTCACCAAACATTTAATTAGCACTGTTTTAGTGCAAATCCCTTGGTCACAGAAAGAATTCTAATGATCCTTGTCAAATTAAAGGAAAAGCTATTACACCGTGCAAATATGACAATATGATCGAAGTCCGTCTTGGAAATGCAACAGGGAAAGCCCCTGTGTGTTTTATTATGGCATCTACATTTTAACATATAGTATTGTTTTACCATAAAATTTTGATTTGAAAAGCTTTTCATAACATGCAGTTTTGCAGAATGTTGATTTCTGATGCTACCAAGCTTTGAAAACAATTACACAAAGTACAAGTTTATATCTTTCCATTCTACTAATCTTAGAACACATCCAAAAGCATTTTAGATGACAGTTATGTGTGCAAATGTTGATTAACTTCTACAGTCTACTGTGCATTTTACTGTCATTATTGCCTTACATTTAGAGTGTTAAAGTGCCCAAAACGCTAAACTGAGATTTTAGGGAATGGATGAGGAAACTCCCTGATCTTCATGAAACTGCTCTATGATCCTGCCATTAAACAACACAAAGTGATGCTGTGCAGCCATTTGATAGATAAATCTGGGCTTGTGTGAGTTAGCATTTCTTTGATTTGATCTGCCTGAATGTGCCAGTTTGCTTGACCTTCTGTTCCATTTCATGTAGTCGTACTGTTTTAATTGCTTTAGTGGTCCAGTAAAACATTCTGGGTGGAAACTTGAACTTGACACAGAACCATTTTTGGTCAAACATGAGCAAACTTTGATCAATCTTTTGTATAACTTTTTGTAGTAGCTTCAACTAGAAAACCATAAAAAAAAAAAAAAAAAAAAAAAAAAGATGGCAGCTGAGGGTGTTAATGACCAAATAATTGATGATCTATGATTGAGATTAC
Organism: Falcunculus frontatus; assembly: GCA_013398115.1. Taxonomy (NCBI): domain Eukaryota; kingdom Metazoa; phylum Chordata; class Aves; order Passeriformes; genus Falcunculus; species Falcunculus frontatus. The sequence goes on from VZRV01009905.1 coordinate 2,107,208, forward strand.
GATGGAGACCCAGGATTAATTTAGAAGCATTGTGGTTTTAGGCAAATTTGTTACAGAAATGTCTATCTGTGAAGGCATAAACCTGTGTGTAAGTGTGGACACAGATGCTGATATCCCAGTACCTTTGCCTGATGCTTATTCTTGTGTCCTCCCATGGTGCCGTGAGCTAAGTATATCCTTCTCCACACCTGCTTAGTGTGAGTGCTTCACACAACATGGTGTCCCACAGGAATATCTCTCAGAGAGGGATCTTCTAAAATCGTAATCCCGCTGAGACAAAAAGACATAGACGCCAGGTGGGAGCAAGGTTGTCAAGGACAGGCTGCTTTTCTCACCTGCCTCTCATGGGCCATGCAATAGCCATGTCCATTTGCACTCCAGATGGGGAAAGCAGTAAAATCCATGCACTCCTGCTGTACCTCTTGCTCACCCACCAACAGCTCTCTCCTTTGGTCAATGTTGCTTTTCTTTGGGATTCATGGCTTCCAAAACAGACAGATGTGAGGAAGACTTGCATTATGCAAGAGGCTGAGATACCAATGTAGTTTTGAAGACAGAAAGGCCTGGTCCGGGTCTAATAACTTTCTGCTGCTGTTTCCTGATTTGAAATAAAGAACAAGGAGATTTCCTTTTGCTCTTTTATTATTTACTTGGTTTAGGGGGAATTTTATATCCTTAAGGAATTATGTGCCTGGTTTTAATTATCTGAGCAGCAAACAGCTACCTCCTGCATGTGGTAGAGTTAGTTATATGATTCAGGAGAAGTCCTCGAAGTCCCAATTTTGCTGTTCCATAACTGCAGCACATACACCTCACTGCCTTCATGGCTGAGGGACTTCCAACTACATGGCAAATAGCCCCAGAATTTCCTGTGCTTTCTATGTGGCTTTCTGCATGGCAAGGCACTTGACAAGCATCCCATCTGGGATGAAGGAAAACCTGCCACCCATCTGCTCCCTGTCTTCTTGAACAGGGGATGTGCAGTCCTGCAAGGTGCCGACCACCTTCTCATCCTCATGAGGCTGATGGAAGCTGAGAGCACTTGGGAGCACTGAGACATGGCTGGCACTTCATGAAGTGCATGGGAAAGAGACCAACCCATCACAGCTCTGTTCACAAAACCTTCAGCTTTGATTGCTACAGGTTCAGATCTGATTTTCTTTCACTTTAAATTTCATACTACTTTCCAATTTTCATTGAAAATCAGTGCTCCAGGAGAAGTTCCAAGTTTCTCATTCCTTTGGCATTGGCACAATGAATTGACATAGGCTCTGAATCCTGTGAAGAGTCCCAGAGGAAATTCTAGACTGACATGCAGCCAAAGGATGTAGGGACTGACAGTCTGCGGACCTAATTTTTGCACAGAAAGTATCGAAACACCACTGTTAGAAAATCATGTGGAAGTCATTACCAGATACTGTGATAAATCACACTCCCTTTGGTAGTTTTCATGTAAGCTTTTAAATCAGTATGAATTTAGCGGTGACCCTACCACATTGCTGGCGATGTTTAAAATGCTACCTTCATCTGCAGTCCTTGCCTGAGCCTGTTTTCTACAGCATTTGATTTTGCACAATGACATATGGGACTGGAATGCTGGGTTTGACACTTGCTAGTCAAAATCCTGTTGCCAGCATCACCTGTAATGATGCTCCCTGTCATCCTCTCCTTGGTGTTCTGTTGTCTCTGGTGTAAATCGCAGAACACCCCACCAGTGCTCACTGGCACAGAAGAAGCAAATAAAAAGATCACCACTCTTTGCAGCCAGACTGGCATGTTCCCTGTGCCATAACATTGCAAAGCTAGGCTGTTTTGAAGAGATAGATTTGTGTCTGGAAGGTCCTGAGGAATGGCAGAGCTGAAGGTGGGGAGGAAACAGGACCATATGGGAGGAACAGGAAATGATGAGCCAAAAAATGTGGATGCAGCATTGTTCTCTTTTGGCGGCAGGGAGCCCCTGTCATGGCTCTGTTGCCTGCTGAGACCCGGCCTGGGGGGATGCAGTGAGTGTCTGAACCCTTGCAAAGCCAATAGGAGGGCTGTGGTGCCCAAGTGGGAAGGAAAGGCGCTTTCCAGCAGCAGCAAGTGTCAAACACTCTCAATTCATTCAGCTGGTGGTCTTGAACTCACCCCAAACTCTCCCTAGGCACCAACTATGAATTATCCTAAATGAAACAGATCTGCAACAACTCTGAGCTCAGCTCCAATGAGCAGCTCTCTCTGTTTTCCGTCACAAGAAATCTGTGTCCCTGCTTCCTAATACGTGTCTGTACATAGCATAGACATCTGTCAACTGCATGTTCATTATCTTGCTGCGTCACATCTGTCAGGCAGATTCAATTAAGTGAACATGCTTCCATCTCCAGCAAGACTTTCTGTGCATGCAAAATGCATCAATGCCAAATGAGGCTTTGGTAATCAGAAAAATGAAGCAGGGGGAAAATGAGAAGTTGACAGAGTTGGTTACTCTTTCCGGGTTCGATGCTGGAAAGAATGTGTCTCCAGGTTTTTGGACGTGTTTGCAAGTACGGGGCTGTACAATGTTGTGCAAAGAGAGGATGCTGGAGACCAATCAGACAGTTGGAAACATTTAACTCTTTATTATCTGTCATTTCCTTCTTTTGGTAATTATTAAAAAAAATGCAGTTTAATCTTAGAAGCTTCCTCTATTAATGACTAAGTGCTCTCCATCTTTTTGAAGCCTGAGGTGCAGGCATGGTTTTGAGTGCATGTGTATTTGATTTTTACACTTCGCAGTTCAGTATTCTTACAAACCATCTTTAATGTACGAGGTTGTGCTCTGCCTTCTTTTTCCAGATGACGTGAAAGTGAAAACAGCCTTTGCTGCTTCACAGGGCAATACATTGCAAGAACAAGGCTCCCTCCTCTTGAATCACCTTTGACTGAAAATATGGTAAGAGGATCTTTGGCACCTGGGTGAGCAATAATCACTGGAGGATCACCCGGGGAGTGTGATGGACACACACTTGCATGCACAAGTTGCCTGTGATGAGCAGCAATGTAGAAGTGGCTCTTTACACCTCCAACAAGCCCCCTGGTGCTTGGGGTGGCTGTTGACACTTGCCCCAGAGCAAGGCAGAGCAGCCTGGGACTACCCTAGCTTGTAGCAGGTAGGCAATGTAATGCCTCGATTTCTTACTAAATTAACTTCTGCCTTGAACTCTGAAAAGAAGGAAGTGCAACCCTGAATGTCTGAGGATGCAAAAGAACTAAAAAGATCCAAACACTCTGCTCCCGTGTGGATTTTACATGTTTTGCATACCTGGCTGTACTCAGCATTATTGCTTTGGACCTTGAATCCTTGCAGAAAAGAAATTCAGGTAGCAGTCCCTGATTAGGAATGATCAAGACCTGTAGACGATAGGAAGGGAGAATTTTGTATTAGGAGATTCTGGAAAGGAATTTACATTGTCAAGTTGTGGACTAATTTAACTCTGCTGAAGTCCAACATGTTGCATAGGTGCAATAATAACATAATTATTATTAGGGGAAAGATCAGTCCTAAATTGCCTTATATTCAGGCTGGTTTTAAATGCCTTCCTTGGCTTGGCTTCTATGTGAACAAGATAAAGGTGTCACATTTCATTAATTTTTACATTAAATTTATTTGACAAGCCAGTTTTGTGTGTTGAACAATCTAACTCAAATATGAATGTTCAAAAATTGTTTTGTAAAACTAATGTTGAGATCTAGAACTGCCGTGAGGTTTTGGTTTCAGGAAAAATAATTTTGTGTCATCTGATTATAATGCAATCTTAGTATCCTTCTTGGACCAGTTAACTATTCAGAGGTGGGCGCAGGAACTTAATGAAACAGTTTTTTCCAGTGGATCAGTCATGAAAAGGTTGCTAATATCCAGCAGAAAGGTTTCTTTTGAAGAGGAAATTTCATCTGGCACATTCTTACCAAGAAAATTCTCTGCTCAGCTGGGATTGGGGACTGAAGGGCAGAGGGGTCTCTTGCTACAGTAGCAGTGCTCTGTCAGGAACCCAGACAGCTTAGTCTATGGTGGTCTCTTTTTAAAGAGCTTTAGTCTTGTGGTATTTGGTGTAATATTTCTTGGTGTTATTTTTAAAGTTCCAGCAGCTGAATTCATGTTATTATGTGAAAATCTCAGTCACAGAAGAAGCAAAATATCTATTTTAAAAATTACGATAAAATTTGAAGTCTGAAAATGAGACCTAAAATCATTACCTGAACTGGAGACTAACAACTGCATTCCTTTCCTAGATTTTACCATTTTCAAATGTTCACACTTTCCAGAGCTCTGTCAAATTTTATGAAAAAAAATCAAGAGAATTAAGAAAAATGAGAGCTTAGCAATACTACTAATTTTATCTCATCCAAATCACCGTTTGCAGAGTCCTTGCTCCTGAACATGTGTAGGGTTATGTTCCCCACCCCTGCCTTTTTTTGTTGTGGCACAAAGATAATTTCACTAAAATGCCCACCTGCCAAAAAACCTCAGAAACACTGAACTTCCAAAAGGAAAAAAAAAATGTGGAACAAACTTGTCCATGGCCCAGCTGTGACATGGTCACTGGGAACTCTTGTCCTGCTCTTCCCTGTCTCTTCCTGCTACAAGGCTCTTCTGAAAGTTCACGGGAGCTTTTGAACATAGCTCAGTGCCCTGGAGTGGTTCCATGTTCATCAGGAGAAAGAGACATCCCATTTTCAGCTGTGGTTTTTAAGTATGCAGTGTATTATTAGGTAATTTCAGAACAAACTTAACAGACACTTGAAATCAATTTAAGTCGCTGCAGCAATTTGAGCTAAGGTGTTTTGACATCACTCTCAGCTTCTTCTGTGTCTTCACAAAGTCTAAAGGCTTAAAAGATGAAGCCCAAGTGTTTGTTTGTTGTAGGAATACGCATGTGTTGTACATACACTCATTCTTTTATGTCTGCAGCTGCAGCCCTGTGTAAATTGATGTTTCTTGAAGTCTCCCATTCATGGTCACGGTGGTAGATTACACATTTCCTTTCTGGAGGGCTAATTAAAGTCATCCAAATTCTGAACAGTTAATTTCTAGGTAGTCTCGAGGCAGCTGCAACATCTATAACCGAAGAAACACTCTTTACTTGAATAAATGGTCCGTATGCTCTTTGATGTTTTATCAGGCTGACTCGGGAAAGGCAGATGTTTAACACTCAGATACTGCTCTCATGGATGGGGTTCATCTGGTCCCTGCTGAAATCAAGAGGATTCTGCTTAATTTGTGAAAATGTGAGATTAAAATCACAGGAGGAGGTGAGTGAGGCAGTCAATTCAGTACTTTTTTTCAGTACAGCTCTTGTCTGGTGGCAGTTGTTCTTGCTGTATGCATGGAGGGAGAAGGGATTGTGCTGTCAGAGCGGTTCAGGGATCCTGACAGCCTTTGTGTCTGGGCTTAGCACTTGGATTTCCATGGCTGCTTCAAACTAGGAAGCATACCTGTGATCAGACACTTCAGCTAGACATCAGCTCTTTTTTCTGATTTTAAACCTGCCTTTTGGGAGAGGGTTTCCACAACCTGTTTCCTTTGGCAGATGACTTGCTTCAGTGAAACAGCTGCCTTATTGCAGGTGAAAGAAAAGATTAACAGAAATGTGCACATATTTAATGTTTAGATTTAAAGTCTTAAAATGGGTATTTTTTATGAACCCTGCTTACACGGTGTCTGTTATGAGATTCCTGTCTTCATTTCAGCACTCTCTTTACTTCATGCTCTCCTTCTGACAACAGTAAAATACCTGCTCTTTCTCCAGCTTAGACTATCACCATATTTTGTTTTCTTTTCCCCTCTCTGTATTACCCCAGAATAAACAGGGAACAACCAAGCTGTAAAGTGGCCTTCCTTCCAGGATATAATCCTGGTTTTTCCAGCACTGCAGCTGAGAGTAGCCCAGTAGCTATTCCTTTCTTTAGCTGTCCTGGTAGGAACAAGTTGTTGTGAGTCCAAGGAACAGACTAATATTCGCCCGTTTAGCATTTAAAAGTTGGATGTCCAGATTGAGTTTTCATCTAGACTCTCTCCCTTAGTTAGGCAGAGAAAGGCAATTTCCAAGGTGATCCAGCACATCCAAGAAGAGGGGGGAAAATTTTCTATAAAACTTTCTCTTTCCTGAAGACCTGTTTTTTTTTTAGTCTGGAGGTTTTATTTCCTATCAGGGTAGCATTAAGCAGGACGAATGTTTGCTCTGCTCAGTAGCCAACATCTCCTGGAAATGGAGATGTTCAGTTCCTTCAGTCCCCAAAAGAAACCCTGTTAGGCTAGATCTGTCATAGCTGAAAGCACAGGAAGAACAAGGGAAACTATTTTGTTTACTTCATTAGTGGGAAAATAAGCCCTAGATCAGAGCGATAGAACAGAAGAATGTTTAAGATTTTCAGTTCAGGTTTCCCCTGAACTTGCACCACTACTTTCATCAGTGCAATCAATATAGCAATTTGTATGAACTCATCAGTAACAGCATCACAAAAATCCCTGCACATCAGAGCTCTTTAGCCTTGCCCTCTTCTTGTCTAAATGGAGATAATAGCATTTAATTTTTATCACCATATTTTGACACTGATGCACTTCAACAATGCTTGTAGTTTCAAACGCAGACTACTAGAGATGATAAATCAGCTGGGCAAGATTTTAGTTTTTCCAGAAGTTTTCTTATTGTACAATAAAAACAATTCCAGGCGATATTGATATGTTAAAGTGCTACTTTAATACAGTGTAAGGATTGGATTTCCTTACTGGGATGCCTGCAAGAAAGAAGATATATTGTCTGAGGCTGAGAAAATACTAAACAATGAAGCATAAAAGACAAAAATTGTAAATCTGACAGGCTGTTTCACAGATCCCTGAAGGTAATTCCATCTCAATACACGAATGCCTTGACTGTGAAGACACAAAAAGTAGAGTCAAATCAGCAGATCTCCACTTGATGAGGCCACAAATTTCTATTTAAACTATTACAGAAAAAGTTGCTTTGGGAATAATTTGCTTCTGGCAGGAGCACTGCAGATATATCTGGTACTGGTAAAGCAGGAGTATCAGCAGTGGAAGGGGTCAAGTCGGGAGACCAGTGGAGTAAAAGAAGACACTCAGACTTTTTACCTGTAGATCAGCAGGAAATCTGTGCAAGCAGAAGTGCAGATGAGTAAGGAGTAGTTGCACAGCGCTTTCAGTTCCCTGATACACCACAGATCCCAAGTGTGCAGCACAAGAATATTTAATCTGTCTGTATGTTGGTCTCCCACTTGTAAATGGGAGATAGTCTAGTTTGAATGTCCCTCCCTGAGGTGTGAATCTGGACTCTCTGAAGGCCGTGAGCTGTCTGCACTGGAATGTCTTGAGTGGATTGTTTTTAAAAGCCAAGGTAAATGCAGAAGTAGTCAAGTAAGCTGCTAAGTCTCTGAAAAGAAACATATGTTCATTTTATATATTTGGTTTTTCCTTGAATATGTTGAATTCATGCTTTGTTTCGTATTGCAGCTTACACTCTGGCATATGCTTTACTGGTTATAGCAAGTTGAGCCTGCAAAATTCGTTACCTAACAGAGGAAAGGATATTTACAGCAAAAGTAAGAAAACTGGAGTGAAAGGATAGATATCCAGGTTAGTTTTAAATATGTCTCACTGCAAGGTTAAGTTGATTGGGAAGTTTAGAGAACAAATCTGGGCCTACTTATTAGCAAATCCATTTCAAAAGGCTCATGTGAATTTTAAGAGTTCAGTCTCAAAGCTCTTTGTTAAGGCTGTAGAGCTGTGCAAATATTGGAGGCACTTAATACTTCTAGGCAGGGCTCAGTGGACTGATTCTTTACCAGCTAGGTTATCAACAATTCTGCAGTGACAAAGCTTTAATCTGGATACATGCACTGAGCCACCACAGCAGTATGTTGTTGGTTAATGTTCTGAAGAAAAAATGGTGTGGCCACTTACGTCAGCTGTACCTGCATTTGCTGAGTTTTAAATCTGCATGGAAGCATTTGGTGCTGAACTCTTTGGTCATGAAAAGTGGTAGTGTTCTTTGATGTCAGGGGCAGGGAGGAGAGGGATGGCTCTTTGGCACTAGCGAGGGAAGCAAAGCTGGTGTACTTCCAAAACCAGCTCTCTAAAAATTTACAGCGCCTGTAGGTCATTATGGCATAGCTGGAAGTACTGTGAGAGGCTGCACATTGCACTCCCAGGACAGTAGCTAGCATGGGCAGCAAAGCTGTCAACTGAATTCTCGACTTCTTCTCAAAGAAAGATCAAAACTTCCTTTTCTAGGCAATGTGATTCACCTATTACCATCAAACAGCTTATTAGCATTTCTTTCTCTTGATAAATATGTACCCAGGGTCTTTTAAAATAAGGTAACACAAGCATTGTGCACTAATTGCATTCTTCTGGGTCAGCCTAGCAAAATGGGCCTCTAGAAATTGATATAGTCCTGGAGATATGGTGAGTTACCAACACTGAGGTTTTACCAACACAAGCAACCCCACTGAAACTTTCTGGCAGCATGGTGTTTGTTGTTCATTAGAAATAAATGCAATTCTGCCCACTGAAAAAGATTTTCCTTTGTCAAGGCTGTACATGTTGGTATAACTGAACTTAGGCAAATCGGAAGTAAACTACCTTTCTCTACCAAGTCATCTGTGATCTAAAAACCTGAAGGCATGTGTCAGTGCTGATAATTAGATACATGGGTACAATTAATAAGACACCAGTAGAGTCCGGGCAATCTTTCCCACTTCAGACATCCCAAGCAGACCACCAGCAGATTATAAAACTCTGAGCCATAGCTTAGAGTTTAAATGACACACCAGAATATTGCAGGGCTATGGCAGGCAGGGTAATAAGATAGGAGGAAACATCTGACCTCTCTGCCTTCTTTCCTGATTGCTGCATGTCCCAAGGGCATTGGGAAGGGGCAAGGTTTCATTAAACAAGTTTTTGGTGCTGCTCCATTGCACCTTCAGAGCACTAATTTAGAATTTGCTGTTTCTGGCACTTGGTCACTGAAAGGACCAACGGGATCAAGAGAAATAGCATCACTTTAATTAAAAAATAAAACTGGTGCTTGGCAGGAAATGCTAATGACTTATATTCCCTTCAGCCAAGATTTTAAAGGTATTTATATGCTTAAACATACAGGTAGGTACTTGGAAGATTTTTCCAAAGTAGCTACATGCTCAACTCCAATTATTTTTAATGAGACTATTGTGCCTCCTTATTACAAAGATGTCTGATAGGAACATGTGTGAGGGCTAAAGCACTGGAGGGCCTTTAAAATCTGCTAGAATGTCACTATTGAAAATGAGACGTCATTATTTAAGCATTACAAGACTGATTTGCCGTTAAAATGATCTGTAGATTGTATTGATGCCTTTAACTCTTTAGTGGGCTTACGGCATCCAACACTGAGAAGCCAGACTGGAAATAAATAGTGTTTTCTGGCTCCTCAGAAGAATAATTGTATGTTACAGTTATGGTCTGAAACTATGCAACTGCAAAATGTGAGGGAGGAGGAAGGGCCATGTGTATCATAAAACATGAGAGTTTGTCCTGCTTGTGCTGCAGGGAGCTTTCGTGCTGCTGTCTGAGGAGAAGTGGACCTCAGGTTTGAAGAATCTCCTTTCAATGACCTGAAGGTAATGCTTGGTAACGTGGTCCAACACATGGGGCATGGACTTGGCCCCAGGAGAACCAGGCTTCTGCCTGATCACAGGTACTCTTCTTTGCTGGTCCAACATCGCCTCCCTTGGAAGCTGTTTTGAGATCTCCTTGTGCATGAAGCTACTTGAGAAGAGCCACCTTCATGGGGCAAAAACAGTCCATGGAATAGGCACATCATCAGCCAAAGAGGTCAGGAAGGTCTGGATGTCCCCACAAGTGGGGACTGTGAGAAGTTGGCCTGTGGTCCCCCATGGGTTCATTTTACACTCACACACACACAGAGATATGCACATATCCTTTTCTCACCCCAGGATGCTCCCTTGCATATTTACCAGTGTAAATATGAATTTTAATGCTAGAAAAAAGCTGTGCTGATAATGATGCCATTAAATGCTACGGCTTCTCAAAAGCATGTTTTTTTCAAACAATAAATGAAAAGCAGTGATGGAGATGGGAAGGAAAAGTGGTTAAAAGCAAACTGGTACTGGTAGAATATTAAAGCATGAGCATACGCAGGAAATGTGTGCCTTGATTTGATTCTAATTCTTTCAGAAAAAGGGGATACTGAAAAAAGAAAGTAATGAAATCCAAAACTGAGACAAACATCAATATGCATCTGAATAATAACAGAAAGTGTTACAAAGATCATGTTGGTAATTAGTGAGATCATAATTTTGATGGTGATGATTTCTTTCATTACTTAGTTAATTTTGATGTGACTCTGCCTGCCACAATTTGAACTAAAAAAATCTTTTTCCCTAAAATAGTGACTGTAATATTGTATTACTGTAGTTAACTACTTAGTCACTAGGTTGCCATGGGTGCAAGATGTGCTCACAAAGAGGTGGCAAGGACTGTGGTATTGGTGTATCAGCACTGCATGTGCCTGTATGGAGTTTGGTGAAAATTTGGATCAAATAGCCTTTTAGTTTTAAAAGACGTGTACTTTCAGACTAGCTGAAAGAATTTGGGCAGAAGTCAGTGAATAGTTTTATCTACAAGCAAAGATAAAAATGAAAGCAGAAGAACTATAGTTCTTTTTAAATAAAACCATTGCTACGTGATGTGTCAAAACTGTGTTCTTCAAAGCTTGCCCTAGTGTGCCCTCGGAAAACAGTGTGAGACCCTCCTGTCATTAGAGAAAGATTTCAGTTTTGTATGAAAAAAAATATGAGTAATGTTAACATATTGTTTACAATTTTCTGTCTTGAACAAAGCACAGGATTCATGGTTCTGTGTGCCAGAGTGTGTGTGTATGCAACAACTAAATTAAACCAAGTTAATAAAGAGCAACGTTTTGAAAAGGAAGATAGCAAGAGAAGAAGCATATGATGGTTTAGCTGATGCCTTTTGTGTTTTGATTCCTTTTTGACATTTACTTCAGACCAAACCTAGCAATTAGCTATTCCTGATTTCCTTTTTTACGTCTATTATCTCAGAGGGACTGTCAATATATCCCTTTGAAATGCTACAGCGCAGAAAATAATTTTATACTTTTTCAGCCTGGTTTTTGTTATCATGTTGGCATAATTGGCATTTACAAAAAATGCAAAACATTTCCATAACAACAGTCCAGTGCATCTCTTTAATTCCAAGCACAAGGACAGATCTCTTTCCATTTCCATAGGAACACTGTAACAAATCATTAGTTAAAGGGAATTTTTACACATCCATAAGCAGTAGTTGCTAGTTTTCTGTACAGGTAAAATCTGAGAGTGCAGGCATTTGAAAAGAAGTAGGACATTGGAGTCGAGTTAGTCTCCAGGCAGTATTGCTTGAAAGCCCTGTGAGATAGTGCAGATCACTTATCTGGTAGGTACTGACATTACTGGGAGTCTGGTCTAAATCTTAACAGATATGTGGCAGTTTACAGTTTATAAGGAAAGGCATTTGCATGTTCCCAAGATAGCAGTGTTATTCCTAAAGACAGTAATCTGCTGCTTGGCAAGCTGGAGCAATAAACTGTGTAGCAAAAGATGTATATCCAAAATTGGAGCTAAGCCCATGAACATCTATCTGTATGCCAAAGAAGGGGGCAGGCAATGACTTTTGAGATGTGAAGAGTTCTGTTTAATGCTGTGCTTTGAGTGTCCAAAGCACTCATCCAGACAAGATGCAAACCCACCACTCTTCCACTGTGAGAGCAGAAAGCTCACTTCCTTGTGCGTGGGGGTGAATTGTCCCTTAGCCCTTTACTGACTTTGGGCTCTTATGGAGTTCTTATGGAACTAGGAGGGACTTTACAGTGGTAGTCCAGCATTGTAGACAATGATAACTGGCAGTTTCCTCTAGCAAGTTATTGAATTTCACCTGAAAAATGTGTCCTGGATTCTGCTGGAAACTAGTTCCACATTTCCAGATGTCTGATGATTATAAATATCTTGTTTTTTCCAGATTGTTTACTCATTGTCATTTTGTGTCCTTCTGCTCTGGTTCCAGTGTCGTCTTTTAATTTAAAAGCTCTTCTTTCTGTGGAGAATCAGGTGCTCCTTTCCTCCAGTGTGATTATTGAAATTAATCTTATTCCCTCCCAGCTGTATCCCAACAGTCTTCAAAGGCTTGATACTGGGTGTGATTTTTCTATAGAAAGCACAACCAGTAGTCAACGCAATAAATGACAAGGAAAAAAAGGTTGGGCAGCTCAGTAGAAGAAAAGATATATGGAGCCATTATGACCTGTTTGATTAGTTCTTCAGCTCTTGGCAGAAAGATTTTCAAGTTGGCCAGACTTCTGAGTGGATTCCTTTATTCCGGCCTCTCTCTCCTGTACACTTTCTCCCTGGCACACCGTGTATCATGGACTAAAGCTGCATTTTGCTAGCATCAATTAAGCACTAAGGGTCCACTTAGATTAATGTTTTTGTTCGGATCAGAGTGAAGGTTTAAGTGAACCTCCTGGTTTCCCACACTTTCCTGCACCTAATTTTGTACCATGGGGTGGCCTTAAAGCTCATGAGCTGTGTTGTTTCAAGAGGAAATGAAGGTTGAATAGGTGCTGGAGTACAGTACTCCAGCCACAAATGGGCATCCTGGCCAGGAGGCCAGACCAGAAATAGTCTGAAAATAAAACCAAGCACAGTAGAGTCAGGAAATCACGTCCTGAGCCCCAAGTGTTTCACTCTACAGGCCCACCCCCATGGGTCACACTCCTTGCTGTTGCAGACATAGGCTCAGCCATCTGGCCCTGTTTCCCGGCTCTCTGACGGGTGGTATAAATAGATCATACCTGCACGAAGTTTTCCTTTGCCCTTATAACATCTTTGCATCAATCTTTATCACTTTCAATCTGCTACAGGGATTATCCTACCTTTAGGCAAGCAGATGAAACTATCAGAGGAGTGCAACAAGCTATTCCTCCCATGCATGAATACAGTCTCACAGAAGCACATCACTGGTAATCAAGATTAGGATCCAGATTTCTTTGGATGGTATCCCTTGGTAACCTACTGACTCATAAATAGCAATCTGGGCATAAAGAAGACAATTGTGTTACTAAAACACTGAGGTAGATTAATATTTAAAGGCTTGAGATAATATGACAGATTTAAACCCTGCATTTGCATATATTGACTTTTGGTGCTGAAAGCATAAAGATTTGTCTTTAAGTCTTCCTTATTAGCCTAAAAATACTGTCTTTTAGCTGAAAGAATAACAAACTTGTAGTCTGTGTTCTAGTCAGGAGCATTTACCAGACCGTGGAGTAGGAACAGGTACTTTTTGATGGTTTTCCGTCTCACTCAAGGCAAGCTGTTCTTGCAGTCCCTACATTTGGCAAGATGCAGAACAGGGATTGTCTGACTGCAGTGCTCAGGACCTGGTTCTGCATTAATGTACTCTGACTTGAGAAAGAAGGGCTACATGCTGAAGGAATGTTTGAAAGACAGAATATTTGTATTAACAGCTGATTAATTAGTCTAAGAGAAGCCATGGCCTGTGGCTCTAGTCCTGCAGGTTTATCAGTTTGCTTTTCCCCTGCCTGTCGGAAGGATTTGTGATACGGTTTAAATGGAGATTTGAGATCTCTGTGTGTGGGCAGGAGTTGGTATTCCTGTGGCAGTAATGGCAAGATTGTTCTGGTGTTGATACAACAGTGAAGACAAGCCTGAAGCAATAACATTTTATACTTCGCTTAATATAGCTTCACTGTGGAATGACCACCACTTCCAATGAAAATGAACCCTAAGTGCAGTACATTGTTGGTTGACTGCAAAATTGTATTATCAGTCTTTCTTTCTTTTAGTTTATTAAGTTTATGGACTTGGTTATGAGAAGGGAATGAGTGATTATGGAGGATATGAACAAGTTGTATACCTCCATGTATACCCTTGTTCATGTAACTTCTGCTAAAGTAATTTATTCTCGAATGCAGAGAACATAAGCATGGTTCTCTATAAAATATCTTAGTTATGAATATTGCCCAAGGTAACATCATGTTTAAATTTTAGACTTTTATACAGCTCTGTTCTTGGAGTATGTTGTGTTTGGAACACTAAATCTTTGTAGATTTCATTTCATTGTTAATAACACTTTGTAGAGGAAGAGAAAATACTCTCATGCTCTTGTCATGTTCATTGCAGGGGCCTGTGACAAAGACTGAGATACATATTTTGAAGAGCTCTCCTCAAAATCAGTTTAAAAAATAATGAATCAAACATTGAAAATCAAATCCTTAATCCCTGAAAAACAATTTCTTTTCACTTCCTGACCCAAAGCTTAGGTATGGGATCAGTGGTGTTCTGCCTTGGGCGAGTGGTTTCATCTTCTGATTATTTGTAATTGAATTATTTGTAAAATTGGATGTGAATGTTAATGCACTGAATGCCATAGGAAAAGGACTCTACTTGGTTGATGTACTCCTCCCTGAGTATCAGTTTGTACAACTTATGGACGCTCAGAGCCTGCAGGATGGGCCCCATAGGAAAGGCAGTGCTGACTGGCACTTGCTTTGGGAGCCTCTCAGAGCAAGAGAGCATCGCTACTCCCTCACTGGCAGAGGGAAGGCAAAGGAATAGGGTACTGGTGTGAACCTGCTCCCTCTTCATCCCCAGGATGGGAGGGGGCTAGGCTGGTGGGGGCTCTGCGAGTCTCTGCACTCTTGTTGGTTGGCTTTGAGGTTGGACAAGGAGGGAAAAAGGGATGTAGGAAAAGAATTTTTTCTCCCATCACCTTTGCCTGGTCGTTGTCTGGTTGGGAATGGTTTCAGAGAAGCTGCAGTGAAAGGTGAAGGGCCTTGAGGGGAAGCCATAGAAGGAACTTGGTCTGTTCAGCCTGGAGGAGACTGAGGGGAGACCTCATCACCGTCAGCAGCTTCCTCAGGAGGGGAAGTGGAGGGGCAGGTACTGATATCTTCACTCTTGGGACCAGCAGCAGTACCTGAGGGAACAGCATGAAGCTGTGTCAGGGGAGGTTTAGACTGGATAGCAGGAAAAGGTTCTTCACCCACAGGGTGATTGGGCACTGGAAGAGGCTGCCCAGGGAAGTGGTCACAGCACCAAGCCTGACCGAGTTCAAGAAGTGTTTGGCCAATGCTCTCGGGCACGTGGTGTGATTTTTTTAGCTGTTCTGTGCAGGGCCAGAAGTTGGATATTGATGGTCCTTACAGGTCCCTTCCAGCTCAGAATACTCTGTGATTCTGTGATTGCATGGAATTGTTAAAACAGAGACTGTTACTCTTTCCCCAGGATGCAGTTCTGGTTTAAGCTAACTGTTTTTCTTGCATGCTTCTTAGTGCAGACATTACTAATTTTGAGACATCTCTTTCATGGACTGTTTCTCCTCTTTCCATTTAAAGACTCCTTTCCGGCTTCTATAATCCTGCTGGCTGGCAGTTCAAAGGAGAGCTTATTTTCTCGCCTTCTGAACAGGCTGACAGATATATCCTTTGGGGTTACTGATGGGAACAACCTGAGAAAAACAAGAGGGGAGAGATGGTGGTGGAAAACAAAGCCAAGTGACACATAGAAATTGGTGTCTCCCAGTAATTCCTAGCTGTCCCTGGGAACTTGGCTATCTCCGCACTGAGGTTGCAGACTTGGCATAGGAGAAGTCCCCTTGTTTCTTTCATCTTGCTTTTATACTTACAAGTTTAGAAGTGTCTTCTCATGAAGACATGAAGACCTACCTACAGTATTTTGTTCCCTGATTGCATGCACTAATTACAACAGCAGAATTATGAAGAACATTGGCTAAATATATATTATGGAAGGGAATTAAATACAGCTCCCAGCTGAGCTTAGATTCCCAAAGTCTTTTAATGTGTTCATCTGTTTCACCACTTACTGTACTTGATAATTTTATCCTAAGCTGTGTGTTTTCTTGGAGTTCATCCTACTGCAGACTTTGTAGAAAGCTTTGCTTTGTCACGAAGGTCATGTACAGCAAGCATTCTGGCAGACAACCTGCCTTTTATTCCAAATAAATACAAATTGACAACTTTTACTGGGCCACCTTCTTAGTAAAATTACTTGGTGTCCCTGCCTGTGTCTCATCAAGTTCTGGAATTGCACATGGCCACCTTCATGTTATTAGTAGAAAAAGGGTTAAGCATTCATTAAAAAATCACTAAATTAGTGGCTCTGCCACCCAGATGTTAACTTTGCTTTTGTCCCCTGTGTGTTACTATTGTTAAGTTCTCAGATGAAAACCAAGATTTTCAGAACAGGCAGATATTTTCTAAATTAGGTGGGTTGAATTCGGGATGACAATTTAAAAGGAATTAATTCTCAGTGTTTGGCAGAACTTCTTGGACAGTTAGACTGTTCCCAGGTTGCTCAGGCTGAACAGGAAAAATAGAAGTATCCAGTTTTCTACAGGTTTCTCAGACTGACATCCAAATTTCCTTGGTGGAAAGCTTTCCTCTCTCCCTTGTCCTTATACACTGGCTTCTGAGATGGGAGACATTTTTATTTTTTCAATTTTAGATACTTATTTTCAGCTGGATGATATTTGATTTGGCTCAGTGCCCCGGATTTTACTTGTCATGTTTTCCTTTGCATTTTCAATGTTTTGCAAATAAACTCATTCATTTATTCTCAATGGAGCTATTTTAAGAAAGTTTGTCACACGCTGCACAAAGGGACACATGGCCCTGCTGTGCGAGTAATCTTGCAAAGATGTATTAGCAGACGCATTGATAGCAGTGGGATTCATGGAGGGCCCTGAGAGAGAGCAGAAGTCATCTGTGTGAACTGTCTGGAGCAAGTCCCTGACTGTGAGTGACGAGCGCTGGATGCAGCAGTGGTCCCAGTGTGCTGCCAGGGCAGCTGCTCACTGGGATTGGGGTATCATGGGGACTCCGATCTGGGGCATCAGGCACCTCCATGGGGATGGGGATGGGCCGAGCCCAGTCTGGGACATCAGCCCACACTACATGTGGGGGACAGAATCAGCAGGTCCCATGGCCAGGCATTTTGGGGCCGTGGAGAGCTGAAGACTGGCATTGCTACACATTATGACATTGGGTAAAATGGGGTCCCGGGCCATAGGCAGAGGTAGGAGTGTCACCAGAAATGGTCAGAACAGGGCAAAAAGGGTTGTTCATACCCTCAAGACCCTGTCTGCAGCTCTAATGTTGTCAAGAGTTACAGAGCCATCAGTAGTTTGGGATTTATGGATGTTTGAAGATAATATACTGGCGGTAAATGAGGTTGAAATTTGCTAAAGAAGTTGGTCACTATTAATAACTTCCCTTGATCAAATTAATGCATTTCAGGATGATAGCACATGGTAATCTCTCCTTGGAGGCTGTTCTTGGCAGGGGATAGATGCATGTAGCTCTGGTTTCTCTGTGTGTCTGACAGGATGGGATGAAATAATAGTGATGAGCTGCTTATATGTGGTTTTATTTGTATTCCCTTGCTTAAATGAATAAGCCCTTCTGCTTTGAATTTGGCATATTGGTGTTAAAAGTGCCTTATAATGCTGCCTTTCTGAGTCTTTCTTGTAAGGATTATCAGGCTGTGTGGCTTGTGCCCAGCTGCTGCTTTTTGCTGTACACTTTTAAGCTGCTGCAGTGCTTCACCGCAGAAACTGCTGCTCACTGATCTCTGACAGAAGCATCACTGCTGTGGTGTTACACCCACCAGAACGTACTTTCATCCCTATGAGCCTTGTGGTAAAAAAAAGAGGAACATAGTACAAACCAAATGGGTGCTCAGAGATGTCCATAAGGGAATTGCCTGACTGAAATACACACAGTCTTCTCAGCATTTGAAGGCTTCAGGCTGATCTTAAGCACTGCACAGCCATATATTTTTCAGCTGGGGCCAGAAGATGAGCAGGCTTATGCATCTCAAACTTCACTGTGTGTTATGATTCTTTCTAGCCAAACAATCACATTTTAGTTGACTGAGAGCTGTTAGTTATTTCTCGTTTATTGCTTTGTGTTTATTCCTTTTCCAGGTGTAGAAGACGAATTGCTGAAACTTCAGAAGAGTCTGCTTTATGTTACTTCCAGCAGAAATGCCACATTTCTGGTAAGTGGGTAAATACATACAGTACTTTTAGTCCTGTTTTGCTGACATTGCAGACACAGCAGGCAAGATAAACACATTTCAGAGGGATATGCTTTGGATTAGTCTCGTTCTGTAGGGTCCACATCTGTCAGTGCCCTACGGGCAGTTGTGGAAAGCTTCTTACAGGTAAGTTTTATTTGAAAGATTCCCAGTTTGTATTGTCCAGGAATGCTCAGCCGTGTGAACCAAGATGTGGTAAGTGGGAAAAAATGGGAGGTTCACTTCAAAAGGGCACTCTTGATCTGAACTAAAAGGCTAACACAGATGGACCTGTAATCTTTCCCTGTCTGTCATGATTTCTACTAAGTAGACTAGGAAACTGCTGCACAAATCTGAAAGCTCTACCGAGGTCTCACATTTATTTCTTATTGGAGTGCTGGCAAAGGTAGTACTTTTTCCAAGCTAAATGTCCAGTTATGGCTCGAGTACTTTATTTAATTGGTGATAAAACCCCCTGTGTGTGTTGGGGTTTTTAGAAAGGCCAATTTGCTGCAGTCTAGCAGCCCACACAGACTATTTGCTTGAAAGCCAAATTACTGGTTTTATTCAAGTAACATTAAGGGCATGTGAAAACTGAAGGAATCTCTTAAGACACAGGGAGTAGAGAATCTGCATTAAACAAAATTTGCAAGAGAAAGAAAATTCTGGTTTATGTGTTCTGTGGCACTGTTTCTGCAATGAAATTTCCAAGGGCCTTCTTATGGAACTGTAATCCGGAAGCAAATGGATCAGCTTTAATTGTGTTTTCCTGTGGAGCAGAAGCACAAGTTCAAATTCCTGCCAGTGTTTCTCGACCGAAGCTTTCATCTGTTTTATACTGCAGGTTTTTTTCACCAACTGAAGGTGAGCAGATTTGAAAAAGTCTTTCAAACATGTAAGAGCTGAGGGAGGTGAACAGGATGCAAGGCTGAATGAATGTTTATGTGCTGAACTTGCTGGAGTTTTGTGCATGATTACAGAAGGTTATTCTTTGTGTGTCATGGTCTGGGATGGTGGGAGGAAGCTGAAACCACAGATCAGAATTCAGAATGTGAAATCCTTTCCCTGCTGAACTTACAGTTTTGCTAAGGACCTCTGAAAGCCAGGATCTCATGTGGAATATTTAGGTATTCAGCCATGGTATGGTGGCTTGAGAAAGGTGAAGTTAGATGGAAAAAAAAAAAAAAAGGGAACTGAGATAATTAACCCAGTTTCAGGGATAACTTTTCAACAAAGACAGAGGAGTTTGGATCATGTGACAGGACATTTCAAGATGTTATCGGGACAAATGTGTAAACTTGCAGTCTTTCCTCTGGAAAGACTAAGTCAGACTGGGACAGTCACAGATGGGGTGATGAGTGTAACGGGGAGCCTGACGTCAATGTAGAAGACATAAAAGAGCATGGTTTCTTTAGCCAGACAAAATAAAAACATGGTGGAACATTAGCATGTAAATACTCAAGAATGCTAACGTCCCGGCCAGAAGGACAAATCTGAGAGAAGTGACAACAGAGACATGTGAACAAATGGTTACGAAAAAGCCATAAATAAAGTGAAGATGCAAACTGGATTCTCAGCCATCACAAGCATGAGGTTCTGAACCAGCTTTCTGACAGTAGTGAGGGCAAACACCCATGTCTAAGACTGAGCTGGGTAATATTTTGTGAAAGAAATAGTATGAGGCTGTGCCTGCAAGAGGAGGGGACCAGATACAATGACCCCTCAGGATGCTCCTCCAGGTTCTGTGTTCTGATATAGAGCTGTTAGAACACACTGAAGAAAACAAACGGAAAATTCAACTCATGTAAAAGCAGATATTTTTATAACTAAACAAGTCAATAAATGTGTTTCCTAGGGATCATGGTGTGAATGTGAAACACAATAAATGTAAAGGCAGTGTTGTTATCTTTACTGATAGAAGTGGATTATCCAATACAAGAGGTCAAATGATTATTGTATTCTTGCTTGTGCATTAGGTTTGGATGTGTTTTGGTTTTACTCGCCTGGAATTTTTCTTGAGATGTGTACATGTTGTAGCAATGCTGCGCGCGCCTGTAAACAGGAAAGCTAATTATTACAGCAATATGGATGAGGTAATGGAGCGTGACTGCCAGGAGAGCAACTGGTGAGCAGGCAGATAGCAGGCTAACGACAGACTTTGTCAGAAAAACGAGAGTTCTGTGCGAGATGCCTGCAGTATTATGCACTGGGGATGTGGAGGCTGGAAGTGGCCAAACACAGCAATTGAAGACACATGGTTTAAGCTGAACACATACTGCTGGTGATGGCTGGGGCTGAACTGTGTGCTTAATGAAATGAAGCATTTTAACGAATGTGAAAGTACAGGATGCAGTGTTTGAAGATTTGATTCAATATATGCAGACAGGAGCTGTGATCTCTCTGCTTTCTTGGGTAGCTACATCTGAACCCTCGTGTATGCCGGTTGATCAAGCAAACATAGAATCACAGAGTCATAGAATGGTTGGGGTTGGAAGGAACCTTGGACAGGGACAACTTCCACCAGACCAGATGGCTCAAAGCCCCATCCAACCTGGCTTTGGACACTTCCAGGGATGGAGCATCCACAACTTCCGTGGACAACCTGCTCCAGTGCCTCATCCCCCTAACAGTAAAGAATTTTTTCCTAATATCTAATCTAAACCTGCCCTCTGTCAGTTTGAAGCCATTCCCCCTTGTCCTATCACTACATGTAAAAAGTCCCTCTCTAGATCTCTTGAAGGGCCCCTTCAGGTACTGGAGGCTCCAGAGCTGGATGCAGCACTCCAGGTTGGGTTTCACTAGGGCAGAGGGGGAAACAACTCCCTTGACCTGCTGGTCACATGCTAGATGCTGAACAGACAAAGTCTTTCAGGTGAAGGTGGTCTTGAGGGAAGACTGTGGTTAAATGGGACTGAGGATGTAGGTTCTATCTCTTGTCAGTGAGAAAGAGACAGATCATTAATCTACTAATTGTGGCTAGTGGGTATGCACTTGTGGAAAAAACACTGTTACACAGCTGAGCACCAAGAGACACTGTGGAAGTGGCATATCCCTCAAAAATGGGATGCATTTTTGCATCTTGATCTTGATGCACATTTCTTTTAATAGGAGTAGGTTGCTGTAAAAGATGGCTTTCGTTGTCTCTCAAGATACCTGCAGTTCTTGCACTCTTGGTGTCTTGAAGCTCGAAACACACACAGAGCTCAGAGAAGGTTGTACAATATCAATCTATATTGAAGAGGTCTTTCATGATCGATACTATGGAAGGAGTTAAATAACAAATATTTAAAGTAGGATAATAACCCTTACCTCTGATGCCAGAGGAAATACATGTCTAGCATGTTGCATTGCACACAGATAGGATTCTAATGATTAAAGCCCAGCTCAAATCAACTCATCAAACTTGTTAATGAAAGCACTCCTTTGATTAAAATTGCTCAGTAAAGTGGTCATGTGGAAATCTTAATGGGCAGCATGGCTTGTAAAAAGTAAATTAAAAGATGCAAAGGTTTTGTCCAGTATTGGATTCAGATGAGAATAGTGCAGCACCTCAACAGATACAAGTTTGAGTGTGGCGGCACTGTCCCAGTAGGGGCAATGCAGCTGTTGAACTTTAACAGTATTATTATTATAATATTGCAGCAGTCTTGTGTCTTGTTCCCTGAGGCACAGGGGCAAAAGTTCCCTGAGGGAGAGTGTTTCCAGAAGGTTGCTGGAGGAGCCAGAGTCAGGAGTGAGCAGCTGGAGTAAAATTCAGCTGAGAATGTGTGGAGCTGTGCCAAGAGCCTCCGGGCCTGGTGGAATATTCATAGAATCATAGAATGGTTTGGGTTCAGAGGGCCTTTAAGGCCCATCTAGTTCCAAGCCCCCTGCCATGGGCAGGGACACCTTTCACTAAACCACATTGCTCAAAGCCCCATCCAGCACCACTGCATATTGTAGGAGAGCTGTCAAGTGAATTGCCTGAGGAGGCTTCTGCGAGAAGCCACAACCACAGAGGGCATGCAGGCTTGCCAAGGGTGGAGGAACAGATGAAGGTGCATCTCTGTGGGTTTTCATCAGAGCAAAAGTGAAGTCTTCCCTCTCATTCCACCCTTGGGGGTGCCTCTTGGGGTCCCTTTGGGGAATTGCTGTGCTCTGAGCAGTCTGTGGAGCTAGTCTAGACTGTCCTCTGAGGAAGATGAAAACAAGGGCTATTTAGGCAGCAAACCTGGATATATACCAGCAGCATAGCAAGTAGGATGCTGCCTAGCTCATTAAGAGGTGAATTTGGAGGGCTGCAGTTTAATGTGATGCTGAACAAGCTGCTTGCTGGGTCCCACATGCCTGGGGAAGAGGCAGTTGCTCACCTGAGATAACGCTGGTAAAGCTGCTGAGATCAAAAACCAACCCTTTATCCAGGGTTCAGTGAGTCACAGCTTTTGAAGTTGTTATCAAATACTCCCGAGCTTACAGTCCAGCAAGGAGTTAAAGTGGAAAATCAAGGGGGATGCATGCTTTTTTTGGACCACAGTTGATCTACCAAATCCAAACCAGAAAGAAAGTGTGTGTGTGTATAGGGAATAACCCCTCAGATACATTGAATAAAAAAAGCAACCTCAAAACTATCTTAAGCTTGAAAATCGATTTTAGTGGTGGTTTTTGTAGTTTGGGTTCTTGGGGGTTTTTCCTTTGGTTGGTTTTTTGATTGTTTTGTTTCGGGTTTTTTGTTTATTTGTTTGGGTTTTTTGTTTGTTTTTGTTTGGTTTTTTGTTGGGTTTTTTTCCTTTGGTACCATCTAGTAAAAGCTGCCTTCTTCAGCTATGCTTGGAGAGACAGATGCAAGAGAGCTGATAAAAAGAAGCACATGGCCACCGGTTTGCCATCTGAGGTGCAGTGGGAAGGGCAATTTTACTCAATCCACTCCCTTGGCCATGCAAGGGTAGGAGAAATCTTGTGTACAGGACTGGGGTTTGAAGTGGAAGGACCATGTATGGATCAAGACCACTCTTCAGCATCTCAGACCCCTTTTGTTATTAATAAAACCCATTGCTATCCTTAATTCCATTCCATGCAAATTTAAGCAGACATCTCTCCAGCATCTGGTTAATTCATAAAATACTGCTTGCAGTGAAGTTACAGCAACAGCTGAGCTACAGTAAGGGAGACAGTGGCAAAAAAACCAATTTCCCAAGAATGTTCTCAGAGGCATAACAGTGATTAACTAAAGGAGCAAAATCAGTAGTTAAGTGTGGGAACCAGTCTGTGAACACTCGCTCAAATACATCATCCTGAGAAAACTGCTGCACTTTCTTTCAAATTTTAAGTATCTTCTTCCTTCAATAAGATATTCTCAGTTAAATCCATATACAAGAAGGATACTGCAACACAAGCTTTGTATTTCATGGTCACTTCTTTGTATTTCATAGTCACTACTACAAAAAGTGCAGCAAATTGCTTCCTGCGTCCTCTCCTTGATTCGGTCACTCTAAGTGTTTACAAATCATTATCCTGCAAAATAATTAACTCAGTGTTGTTAGGACTTGAAACTTCGAACAAATGCTGAAATTACGAACACTTGAGATGTATAAGAGTAATGACAGTGGTCATTACCATCAACAAAAATAAAGGGAAGACAGATTTTACTGATTGAGCATTTTGCCTCAAGACTAAAGAACTAAGTGTGCTGTTGCAGAACAGAATGTTCTCTGGGCATTAAAAATGATGCATTTTAAATAAGAGGGGGGTGTTTTCCCTTTATTTTTCCAAGTTGAAACTAATGCAATGTCTCATACAATCTTAAGGCATGATACGAATATCTCCTTAAATACCATACTGTACCAGACTATGCTGGTCTCCTATATTCCCTTCTGTCTTTGGCTGGAGAGGAGCCACCATGTGCAATAAATCGTTCATGCAGTTTGGTGGCTGTACCATGCATTTTGGTAGCTTCCGTGTGTACTCCTCTGCATATATGTTGGGTCACCTTGCTGCTCAGGAAAAAAGGAAAATCATCCCAGCAGAAAAAAAAGCATTGTCCTTTGTAGGTCCTTGGTAAAGACACCAGCACTTTCCATAGCTGGTGTTTATGAAGTTGTAGGATCTTTATGTCTTGGATGCATCCAGTGCTCTGTGACTACAAGTTGCTGGTGGGCTCAGAAGTTAACAACTGGAAAGATGTACAGTGTGATTATAAATTTGAGTTTATTTAGAAAATCAAGGTAAAAGCCCTCTTCGTTTGTCCTACAAATAACATTCAAATTAAAGTACTTTTAAACAACATTTTGAGCCCATGGATTCCTGCCATCTTATAAAACACGTGACTGCAACATAAAATGACCTGAAGTACATATCCTGAAACACAAATGAGCATGGGATACCGCTGAAGGAATAAGTGATGAAGCCTGCTAAGACAACAACAAAGACTCTCTGATGTGAACAGTGCTATGAGGAACCTCAGAGTATTTTATTAAAAGGTCAGCTGTAATCATTGGGCTGTTTCTTCTCCTGAAGCTTTATAAATGTCATTGTAAAAAAGACAAAGAGCAAAAACTGTATGAACATATGCATTTCATCAGATATGTATAGTGGTCACAGATAGTAGTCCTACTCTCAAATTTGGGCAAGGGTAGCACAGAGTTTTTTCTAACACACAATTAAATGAAGAGAGACATCTTTTTCCCAGAAAACAAAAATAATGACATCACAGAATTAACATTAAACATAGCTCACCTTGAAAGTAAAGTTAAAGAACTGAAATTTCTTTCTTCCAATTTTAAGATGCCATGAGCTTTATACAGAGACCTGGACACTCCAGAAAAGAATCCAGCCAATATATTGCAGATGAACCAAGTCTCAATAAGCAAAAAGGGTAAACTAAGTCTCTGAAGCCACTGCTGAAAGGATGCAACTTGGCTACATCAGCTAGCAGAAATTATTCTGTCTAGTCCAGCTATGTAAGTACGTGTTGCTGGCATCTAGTATTATCAGTCTCTTGGAGGGATAAAACAACTGAGCAAATAAAAAATAGGTTGTATCAGGCTCCTTAATCTGTCTGTGAATTTCTCAAGTACATTTTCAGTTGCAAAAGTCTTGTAACTACTGAAGTTTAAAAATAGTCAAAAGACCAGTAATAATTCCATTTTAAATTCCATCAGTTAGTTGAATGTGACTGAACCTGAATCCATTAAATATGAATTAATTAAAGTCTGTGTTAAACCTAAATAAACCTAAGTAAACCTAAACCTGAACTCTTTCTTCCCTTATTTATAATCCCAGCCTCTGAATATCCCGGCTCAAGACATCCTGGCATCTATTGCTCTCAAGTGGAAACAGTTTGCATCCTTGATTGGGGTAGAAGTAAGATGGCTCCTGTGGCCTGCACTTATGTATTGCCCCCATGCAAAGCTCTCAGAGCATTTAACATAACTTTCACAGAGGCCTTGCCCTGTCAAGGTGCATAAACATGTCTTTACCTTTTAACTGAAGCCAAATTAACTTTGTGTAATTCGAGATTCCATACATGTAAGCCCTTTGCTCAATCATATCCAAAAGGGTGTGTTGTGTGTGCCGTGATTTCACCCCTGCCAGCAGCCAAGCCCCACGCAGCTGCTTGCTCACACCCCCACCAGTGGGACTGGGGAGAGAATCCTAAGGGTAAGAGCAAGAAAAGCCATGGGTTGAGATAAAGGCAGTTTAATAGAGAAAGCAAAAGCTGCATGCACAAGCAAAGCAGAGCAAGGGATGAATTCAGTGCTTCCCATGGGCAGGCAGGTGTTCGGCCGTCTCCAGCAGAGCAGGGCCCCATCACACACAACAACGACTTGGGAAGACAAACTTCATCACTCCAAATGTCCCCCCCCTTCCTCCTTCTTCCCCCCACTTTATATACTCAGCATGATGTCAGGTGGTCTGGAATGTCCCTTTGGTCAGTTTGGGTCACCTGTCCTGGCTGTGTCTCCTCCCAGCCTCCCAAGCACCCCCAACTTCCCAGCCAACGTGGCAGTAGGAAAAGTAGAAAAGGCTCTGTGTAAGCCCTGCAAACACAGCAATAACAAAACCTCTCTATATTATCAACCCTGTGTTCAGCACAAATCCAAAACACCGCCCCATACCAGCAGCTGTGAAGAAAATTAACTATCCCAGCCAAAACCAGCACGGTATGAAAGGGGTTTGGTTTTCCCTTTTCTTACTTTTAAAAAAAATTTTAATCTGAGCTTGCTGATGACCCTTAGGTTGAAAAGAAGACATTCTGTCCTCTTCCCTTCAGCTTCATTCGGAATCCTAGAGACGTTTCCTCACTGAACATCTGAGACTCAAAACTTGCACAGCCTCATATTATGTAAGCCCAGCTGGTTTGGTAGACTGGAGAAGGAAGGAAATTCTTGGAATTCCTGACTCCAGGTTCAACCAGCTGATTAGGAAGCAACGAGCCAAGACTTTGGACTGAGTGTAGTAACAGTTGTGTTAAAGAAACGATGACAGAACACTTAGTGTTAAAGAAATGGTGACAGACAGCAAATATTTTTGTCACATTCTTTTGCCCATACCTTGGTGGGAGGAGAAAGAAATAGAGGAAAATAGGAGGCATAAAACAATATTCCATTGCAGAGAAGTAATGAAAAGGTTATGTTTGCATCTTAGCAACTCATTTCAAGATTGATGCCTAGCTGGAGGGTAGCTGTTGACTTATGGCAGTATTTGACTGTGGCACTGAATTTATGTTACTTGGCAACGGTAACACACATTAAGTGGGAATTCAGTACACCTCCTGGCTGGGCCAGCCTGCATCGTTTCAATCATGCACACCAGTATGTGAGACAGGTTGGATCTGTGGCTTCTGCCAAATTCCTTGTAAAATTTATGCGCAGATGCCTCTCACAAAATTAAAGGTTATTTTAACTATATTTCTTTTCCAAAAATACTTGTCATAACACAGGGAGGACCCTCGATTTTCTTTCAAGGACGTGAAATGCTTAGAACATCTGAACTAATTCCTTTCTTCAGGGCACAAGGCACTGAGTTACACAAACTCTCAGGATGGAGCTGACCTTTGATGCGCTTTTGCCACCTTACAGGAAAATTCCTTTCCAGTGCAGGTGAGGAGGGGAATGTTTCTTACAGTGTTAAGGGACATTCATAGATGTATAAAGAAAGTCACACACACAAAAAAAGAGAAAAATAAAGAATGCTAATTAAGAATAGCTGATATTTACCAGTTTGTTCAATGAATTTTCCTATTTTTACTTTGGACCAATTTGCTTAGGTCCTATATTTTTAAATTTATTGCCTAAAGTAACAAACAGCAATCAAGCTAAGCTTTAAAAGACCCACCATTAGCAGGTACTGCTCAGAGCAAAAAGGAGAAAAGGAGTCCCATGCATGTCTAGATGAAAGCAGGTAGAGCAGGAGCCTTCCACCAACTCTCCACTCATCTCTCTGCCTGTGATGGGTTGACCTTGGCTGGCTGTCATTTGCCCACCAAGCTGCTCACTTGTTCCCCACCCTCAGCAGAAGGAGAAAATAAGATGAAAATACTCCTGGGTTGAGATAAGGACAAGGATGTCACTTAATAATCACTCTCATGGGTGACTCAGCTTAGGGATAGTAATTTAATTTATTGCCAGTTAATAAAAAAGGAGTATAATGCGAAATGGAACATAATCACCTTCCCCTGACTCCCCACCTCATTTTTCCCAGGCTCAACTTCACTCCCAACTCTTTCACCTCCCCTGTACTCCCCAAGTTTCACATGT
Source organism: Falcunculus frontatus (assembly GCA_013398115.1). Lineage (NCBI taxonomy): Eukaryota > Metazoa > Chordata > Aves > Passeriformes > Falcunculus > Falcunculus frontatus. The sequence goes on from VZRV01009905.1 coordinate 2,135,095, forward strand.
GAATGGGGAATGGGGACTGTGGTCTGTTGACAACTCTCTGCTTCTTCTCTTCCTTTCATATTGTCCCTATTATGTATAGGGTTCCACCTATAGGAGACAGACCTTCATCACTGTGGGTTCTTCCCGTGGGCTGCAGTGCTTCAAGAAGTTCTCTACCATGGATCCTTTCTAGATGTTCTTCGGGAATGGACTGCTCCAGTGTGGTGGGTCCCCTAGGGGCCACAGGTCCTGCCAGAATGATCTCTGAGCAGAGTATTTGGAAACAGTCCTGGGAAAGGTGTTGCAACGATGTGCCCTCTGTCTCTCTGTCATTGGTGGGAAAGAGCTGCCTGGAAGGACAAGTTGCATCTGACGCTTCGGATTGGTTCAGAGTGGCATTTAGGGCTGTATAAAAAAAATGCCCCCTTGAACAGCAGAGGAGATAAAATTCAGGACCTTTAAGCAGTGACAGATTCAGCAGCTGAGGGTATCCATGTCAGAGATTTAAAATGAGTGGGCAGAGAAAATAAATACCAAAAAAACTTCCACATGTGGAAGAGAAGGGGTATCCTGCCTCTCAAACAAATCTCATTTGAAAACATTTGAAAACTATTTAGTAGAGTTACAAGCTAAAAGAGGAGGAGAACTGCAGCTGAAATGGAGCAAGGGGTGCAGACCATTAGCATTTCTCTCTTGTGCCATTGCTTGAACAAACATATAAATAAACTACATTCTGACAGATTGGCTTATAGCAGTGGATTTGGAGAAAATGGAAAAGGAAAGAATCGTGACAACATTTATTTTGCATTTGCTTTGCAAAATGAGAAAACTATGTAGCAGTTTAATAAAACATAGTTTCCATTATAATTAACTAAGCTACATTTGCATTACAATAGAGTGCAACTAAAGATTTCATGAGAAGATCAACTTTTAATCAGCTAAGGTCTAAAGATCTACAGTTACACTGAGCCAAAGTTACATTGCCAAGGCTACTCAACTGAAGCTTTCTGAATGCCATTCCTATTACTCATTCATTAAAAAAACATTGCCTTTCATTAAAAGGAGTATTGAGCAAAGCACTTAAGAAACCAGAAAACCAATGATTCAATCTGAGGGACCAAAGAATCAGAATTTCTGGAGCTTTGGTGCATTATCTCAAGGAAGGTTGAGTGTGTCCGTTCAATTTAGAAAATCAACTCATTCTTAGTTTTATTTTCTTTTTTCAAATAAAGAATAAATATTAGTGGTTAAATTCTGGGTGTTTGAGTTTATGAAGATGCTCAGTAAATAAAATAATAGGAGCAAGACAGTTGCTGTGACACACTAGTTAAAAAAGCCTTCCCACCTCAAGTTAACCAGGAATGCAGTGAGAAAAAGAAAATAAGAGGAAAACAAAATGCCCCAGAAACAAATGATAGTAAAAATCTGATAGAAAAAGGTGCTTCTTGAATATGTTCTTAAGCTAACACAGCTTGTGGAAAAAACCTCTGTCTGAAAAAATATTGGAAATATGATGTGATTAGACAGAATCCATGTGGGTATTTTTTGCTTCTTTGCTGCAGAAGGGTATTGCTAGATAGGTTTACCTTACCTTAACATGATCTCCAGTTTGAAACTTCTGAAGAAAAAAAACTGGTTAGGAAAACTGCTGGAAAGACGATGCTTCATGATGTTAGAGTTAGGTTAAATTTTGAAGTTATGAATAGATAGCTTTTCAACTAATGGAAAAAATGCCAATCTATTTTTAAATACAGTGCTTTTTTCTCGCAATACTGTTTTTTTCACTGTGCTCTTTCTTACTCTCTGGCTGACTTCTCAGAAAGAAAAAGAGAACAGAATAGGAGAATGGAAGCTGAATAACAGTACATCTTGTTCTTTGGGAAAGATAAGTGAACAAACAGTTATACATTAGCTACAAAAACAGGCAGAAAAGAATTGTCAGGAATGTGAAAAAATCTATTGCAAAATACAAACAATTTAAGAAATGTTATAAAATTAATCAAACTTTTAATATTTTTCTTTTTTAAAAAAATTTCTGCTAGATAATAGTTTGTAATTGGAAGATTATTCATTATGGTGGCAATTAGGCACCGACAGAAAGCAGCACAATGTGCTGGTGATGTAACAGTGCTGTTATTGTGTTTCGGGGCAAATAAAAGGTCTTTGATGAAGAGCTCTGAAGCTTATACAATTGGTGTGAGTTCTGGGAAAGCAAAATAATACTGAAGTTTTCTTTCCCTGCTCAAAAACCTGTACCTGCCTACTTGCAGTGCTCGTGTGAAAAACTCTCTTTGGCCACTAGCAGCTGTATAACAGTGACACTGTGGCAGGGCAAGGGTTAAGAGGTAGAACTTTCTGATATCCTTGCTGAGATGCTTCAGAGCTTCACAGCTGAGATGCCTTTCACAGCTGTCCAAGTACAGAAAAGATTCCCTGACTCATCAGAGAAATTTTTATGTCAATAATGTGCAATAACTGGGCTGGGTGGAGGTAGAGGAGGCATGCACAGTTTTATCTGTTAACAGTACATTAAGTAGTGTTAAAAGGTGCTTCCAAATATTTTAGTGGTGGGTTTTGTTGGGTTTCTTGGATAGTAAATTAATATCTCTCTCTCTATCAGTGCCTATTACTGTTTTAAATTCGAATAGTATGTATGTGGAGGGATTAAGAAGGATATATGTGTCTAAAACCCGGTGAAAAAAACCATAACCATGTGTGTCTAAAACCCTATCCATGAACCCAGCACTAGAAAATATCTTGATTTCTGCAGTATGGAATTGTCATCCTACTGAATTTGCTGGGAAATTTTCCATATATTTCAGAAGGCCCTTTAGCGCTTTTTTTGTTGTTAGAAGAGAATTCATATTTTAATTCTAGATCTCCTACGAGATGCAGATTAAAAAAACCCCAAAATAAAAAATATCCAAATCCCTTCACATGAAAAGATCCAGAAGAAGGATGAAGCAGTTTGCGTAAAGAGAGAAGACCTAGATGGTGTCCTGGATTAAAATAGCTTTTTTTTGAAAGGAGGAAAGGAAGTGGTTATGGAAGTGATTTTTGGTAGCATAAAACACATGTTGAAAGATGCAGGATTTTCAAATAGAATTTACAGCTTGAATATAAACCTGAAAGTTTGCTCTGTTTAGATTTTGATCCAGTATGTGAATGGAAAAGCTCTAAATTGAGTAAATTTGAAGTCAATTGCTAAAGACGGAAGAGGGATTAGGAAGCATGTCCCTTTCAGTGCAAGACAGAGAAATTCAATAAACAAGGATTACTAGCCCATCATACTTTTGCTATCAGCAACATTCCCTCTAAAAATTAAACAGTTCTATAATGATCTCTAATATTTCTGTGCTGCTTCTGGGTGAAAACTGTCAAATATGTACATAGGTTGTGACATTTAAATAAAATGGCAGCACATTTAAAATGTATCCTGAGGTATAGCTGAAGAAAATTACAATAATATTTTTCTTATTGGAAAATAAAACACTATTTATTGAATTAAAATTAGATGCATAAGGTATGCCCTACTTGCAGGAAGGTCAGCTGCTGAGGACAGTGTCACTTCACCTAGATAATTTCAATCCTGCTAGGACTGCCAGGCAAAGACCGTTTTTACAGCTTGGTATAAATAATAAATGGGTGGTAAAAAGCCCCAGATGAGGACACAGCAAATCTCATTGTCTTCTCTTTGCAGTGTGTTGTTTTGTGCAGCTGTTCAGAGCATGTAAAAATAGCTACCATGCCGTCCTGGTTGTGTTGTACATCACTTCTGTCGCGTCGGTGTAATGGGCTGATCAAAGCACCAACTGGTGGAGAGGTAATGTCTGATAGTTGAAGTGTGAACCTTTCTGTTCATTGCAAAAGCTCTTCAGAATGCTGCATTGGATTCTTTCCAGGGTTGCAGACAAGGTTGCAGGCTTTGGTGGCCGGAGTCCTACAGATTCGCACACTGAACGAAGAAAATTTTGCTGAAATAATTTTAAAATAGGGCTAGTTGTAATTGCAGCTGGAACAAGTTTACTAGAGAAGTACCTAGCATACAGCAGATATGCAAAACTGCCCCGAAGGTATTGGTCTTTAGCTAATTGTTCACAGAAAACTGAAAACATGCTAAGCCCACAACTACTTGGTCTTTATTCTTCATTAAATCAGTATCACTGACTTCAACTGATATTGGAATTATGGCCGAAAAGCCTTCTGAAATTAATTTAATATGAAAGCATAGGAAAAGCTGCCAACAGAAACCTTACTTGGCGCCTAATTCTGCTCTGAAATACTCCTGTTCTTACATCCTCAGGTGTTGTGTCTTTGAGGGGAAAAGGTTGCTCATTTTATATTACTTACGCAGAGCAGGACGCCCTTTCCTTAATTGCAACCAGAACAGCAAGGTAATTGCAAACATTTTCAGGCAGGCCTGTGAAGAACATATTTTTTGTTCCCTTTTAAACTTCACTGGGTTCAAGAGATTCACATATACCTGTGTTCTTCAACTTCTAAGGGATCAGTGGGAGTACTAAGCAAAGCAAAGCTATCAGCAGAGGCTGAAATTCACTGAAGACAGTACACAGCTTCAATGGAGAACTTTTATGGGGTCTTCAAACTGAAAAATACCAGTGACTTACATCAAAGACCAGAAAACATTTTCTCCTTCTGGCCATTTCTCATTTGATTCGTAGAGTTCTGCTTTATTTCTGTGCAAAGGAGGCTGTATACTCAGATTCATTATATAACTGAGTCTGAAACTCATTTTATGACTCACACTTTGATGCTGACCTCTGCAGCTGCTCGAATTCTCGGCATTTAAAGAGGGAGTATGAGTCAAAAGGCTTTCATTGCGAAGAAGCTGTCACATTATTATAGACTCAGGCTGAAACTAATTTAATGAATGAGGATGCTCTGTGTATCAAAGATTGCTTCCCACGGTCAGATATATTACCTTACATCACCAAAGACCAGCAGCAGGCTCTAGTTTTGCTGAGCTAAATCATGTACGTATATGAAAATGGCAAGGAAACCTAAGGTCCCTCTTGAGCAGAGAGCAAGCTTCCAGTAACACACAGGAGGTGCATTTGCATTTATCTTAATGAATGGAAATTACCTAGTGGCTGTAGACATCTGTCAAGTTATCTGTGGGAAATATCTCAGCCTGTGCCAGCTCTGTGGGGTGTTTTGCAGACTACAGGACATCTAGGCAGCTGATTCCTACTGCCGAGGTGATAAAAATGTGTGCATCATTAAGGGGTACTCTGAAGAGCCACAACTCTCCAAGAACAAAGCAGCATCTGTCTCTTCAGTCTGGCATAAAAAATTAGAATGATTTCTCCTCCATTTTCCTTTCTCTAATGCTTTCTACTTAAATTTTGCCCTGGAATTAGAAAAAAACCCTACAAAAAATGGATGAACCACATGTCAAGAGACCTGTCTCCTATCCTCATGGCAAGACAAATTTATTCCTGAACCCTTCTTAAGGGATGTTTCATTAACCGATGTTTCATAGCCCTGGGATGGGCTTACATTACATCCCCTCTGTCTCAGAGATTTCCATTGCCTTATAACTAGAGACTCTTCTTGTCCCTAATGTCCACCTTAAAATCCTTGCTGCAATTTGTGTCCATCATGTCATGTCCCTTCCCATGCTGATGGATTTGAAGTGTCTTTATTCTGTGTCTTTCTTCACTCCCTCTCCTGATTAAAATGTTTTTGTGTCTTTGCATAGGCCACATGCCCTAAGTTTTTGATCATTTCTACTATTACAGGTTTTTATCTTCAATCAGTGAAAAACTAATTATTTGTATAAAATAATCGTGCTAAATACTGTAAAGACCAGATCCTAATGGCTTGATGAACAGAACTTTTTTAATGAAAGAGATGATTATGGAGAATTCTTTAGAGAGGTGCTTAAATGTTATTTCAGGCCATACAAATGCATGCACGCACACAAATACACACAAAGAATTCCACACATATGAAAATCATAGGCAGTCTGCAAACATAGAGAGCAAATGTATAAATTCAATATTTCATTCCTGACTGTCTTGAATTGTTGCCCTAGAAAGGCATGAGAATAATGGGTAAAGAAGAACAGCTTATCTGTAACAGCTCTTAGATATATTTAAGTCTCCTAAAGCAGTTTTTCATGAGCAAAAGCACTTTAGTGGAAGGTGAAAAATGAATGCTTACAGGAATGCCACTTATGCAATCTGAAAGGAATGCTAATAGAGTTTATTTTGTCAGTGATACTTGTTGTTATCAACTGAGATGTGCCTATGTGTTTGATGGCTTTATGAATTTCCCTGAAAACATCGTTTATCCTGTAGACTTGGATGGAAATCACCATAAATGTCATCCTCCTTTAGATCCTGACTCTGCAGAACAGTTAAGAACATACTTAATTCTGAATAAAAGCTTCATTTTCACTACTTCAGTAAGAAACAAATATGTACTTAGCATTAAGCACATCTTAAAGGACTTTTGCTAAATCACAGTGTTATTTTCAGGTAGTTTCATTTCCTTTAGCATTCAATGATTCAGTGCTCTATGATTTATTGCTTGTTACAATGCATCTTTCATCACTACCTTTCCTGCTCCTTTGTTGTTCAGATGAGCACTGCTACTATAAATAATGCTGTTGTGAGAGTAAGAAAAAAGGGTTGCCTGCAGCAGCTATCGTTGTATGCTGTCACAAAGTTTGTGAAGGTTAAAGATTAATGCTTAAATAAGGTACTTTATAATGTTCAGATTATATATCATATATCTTCTATGCATTGGCATTATTTTTTCCTTTTTTGCTAAGGGAAGGTGTGTTATTGAATAATGATGGTTGCAATAGCTATTTGAAAACACTGAACAGTTGTTTTATAGCTGCAAATGATTCAGACCTTTAAAGTTTGGACCATCTACTGAGGAGATGATGGGCTTGTCTTGCTTTGCTCCTGTCTATCACACAGATTTTCAGGATGGAGAACTCATCTTGTTACGTGCTAATGCTCTGACTCTTACCTACACCTAAAGGAGGGGCATCAAATTTTAAATTTCCTGCAGCTGAGAATACGTAAATGTAGCTGAGGTTTAAGCAACACTCTTTCCTCTCAGTTGACCCAAGTGTTCTGTCATTTGTTTTGTTGACTTTTAAGATCTTTGCTCTATGCACCTATGTCTCCTGTCACAATATGTATGGACCTTACTGCTGAAATCAGTGCTGTCTGCTCTCCCAGCTGGGTATCGTATCGGCTGATGGAGAACAGCAGTGCAAAGTCTTCTTTTGAGTTGATAATTGCTCTGACAAAGCTGGTTTATTTTTGCACTGAGTATGATCTATGGATGAGAAGATGTTTCCAGCAAACCCCTGATTTAGGAGACACTGCCTTTTATGGCATTGACATCTTATGGACAGTGAAAAGGATCATTACTGACTGACAGGCAGAACTTGACAAAACAGCTGCTGGTAAAGTAGGAGGTAGGATTCTCTTTTATTAAAAGGCATTGATTTATTTGAAGTACTGGGTCTCACTCACATCAGGCTTAGTGTGTGTTTTCTGAATCCCAGGCAGTTCCAGCAGAACCACGCAAGAGCTCGCAGCGTCTCTGTTTGAGTTTAGGAAATCGAAAGCTTATTAACTTTTGGCTCTCAACAGACAGCTGCTCAGTGAAGAGCCCTGTCAGACCTTTGGCTTGTCAATTTGTACAAAAGTTTGGAAACATGAAGTGGAAGAATAGGGACTTGGGGAATGAAGGGAGGAAAGTTTCCACTAGCTAGAAATCCTGCTCTCTATCTTCTTCTATTTCAAGCTAGGATAATGAAATATATCTTTGCAGCAGCTGGGAATACTTGAAGGTGTAGGTATGCCCATGGATATGAGACAGTGGAAAATTCAACGATATGGGAGAACTAGCTGTGCAGTAATGTGACTAATACTGTGATGGGCTTTATGTAATTTTTCAGCTGTGTCCTTCCTCCAACTTTTTGCTGGAACCATGTGGGCAGGATCGATGTGTCAGTAACCTGTAGTCACCTTGAGAAACCCACCCAGCTGCCCTCTGCATCTCTAGGATGTTTTCTTCTGGTTCCAATGTGCAGCATGTAGGGCTCCTGCTGGAGATACGGAGGATGAGTGCTGTTGCTGATTTTTAAACACCAGCAGAGACAGTTTTCTTTTATCTTTCTCACAGGTAATACTCAAGGAGTACCTGCTCTTCCTGCTGTCGCTGATGCTCTGTCAAGCCTCTATTAACTTTTCAAGGCAACCCATCAAAGTTTAGCTAGTTTTTATATGCTGGATTTGTCCTCAAAATTCTACCTGAGTTTGGAAACAAGCATGATGCCTCACACATAGGGAGTAACTGATTTCTGCGTTTTAAAGTGCAGACCCTGTACCATGTCCTTTATTTTCAGAGAATGCATGGAGTTAAAGTGGTCTTTGGAAAGCCATTTGGAGGGAAAAATTGTCACAATATTGCAAAATGATCTGATCAGCCACTTGCAAGCTGCTTTATCCAAGGTTTCTTATACCTGATTGTAGCAGTGGGCTTCTGGGAAAGTTGGTTTTGGGGGCATCAATGTACTTTACAATAAAGGCTGGCCACAGAACATCTGTGGCTATTGGTTTTTTAAATATAATTATGGGACAATAATCATGCACAAATGAAATTTCATCTTGTCTCTTCAGATTGGGGATCAAACTGAGTTTTCACTGTGAGATGGGGAAAAAAAATCACACTTGCTTTTGTCTCCAGAAGAAAGGTACATGTCAAGAGGTGCGATGCTTCATTTTAAAGTCATGTTAGTCACATGCAGCATTTTTCCCACTGCAGAGATGTGGGGGATACACCAGAGCAAATTTGACAATTTGGATTTTGTTTGTTCATTCCTACAAGCAAGTTCCTTGTCCCCAGAGAGTCTGCCCTGCTGCAGCTGAAACCCTGCCATCAGCAATCGAAAGCAAATGTGTTAATTAATGAGGAGTCTTTATGAAGTGAAGTATATCACCAGAATGTGGCCACTTGGGCAGTGTGGTCACTTTATAATCTGGCTGCACTAGCAGGTATTACCTTGGGTGGCTTTCAGGGTGCTCCATGCTATAAAATTAACTGTTGCTCACCTCTCTCCTTTTAATTGCTGTTGTCGAATTATTGGGTTCACTCTTCCATTTGAAAGGCAGCAGAGAAGGTGCAGAAACCACTGATAGCTGAACTCATTATTTATCCACTTTATAGTGTTCAGGAGGGGCATTCTGTGGTTTAATGGTCTCTGCTATAAAAAAGCATTTAAAAACCCAGTCACTACATTGATGCTGGAGGTGGTGGCCAAAAACCTTCCTGCCATTTGAACTATATCCCTAACCTTGCCTGAATGTGTTCCCTAAGCTGGGAAACTTGAGCCTGCTAGGGGACACCCAGCACTGGAGGTGGGCTGTGTTATGCTGTGGGCAAAGGGGCTGAGCCCAGGTGAGAAGGGCTCTTCTTTCCCTCTTTGTTATCCAGCTCTTCTTATCCACCAGCTTAGCTGATACTGGGAAAGAGGAGAGGAGGAAAAATATTCTGCCTCTGACCTGAACTGAAGGGTGTTGCTCTTAAGCGATAACATGTAGATCAGATCTGGGTTCATCTGTAGGCAAAACGCTAAGAACCAGTAAGAGGCCAATGTGATAAAATCTCAATTGCTTTTTGCTTTCACAAGTAGTGTTCTACTCAGCAAAGCGTTTCAGCTAAAATAAAAGGTCAGAGAAATTACAACTTCAGCACTTTCCCTGTGGGAATATTTAATTTTCTTCATTTTGCAAGTTTTGAAACATTATAGCATCATCTACTTGTAGTTAAACTAAAAAAACCCAAAAAAACCAGTTGCCGGACCTAAAGCAACTCAGCTGAAATTTTCTCTTTTCATTTCACTCTATGAATGAGCTTGCACCTCCTGTCCTCAGAGTTTATTAGCACAGTTCCAAAAAGTATTGTAGGGAAAAAGGTACAGAAGGCGAAATGCATACCCAGTCTCAGCTAGACAGAGCCATGGATATGCTATGATGTTGTACAGGCTCAGGTTAATTTTGGGCAGGTACCACAAAGATTTCACTATTTAATGTAATTGCTGACCTAATACCAAGTATCTAGAGAGTCTGGGATGAATTAATAAAACATATATTCTTCTTCTTTTTTCTTCAATTACAAAAGTGGAATGAGAAATTGTACATATATATTATACATATGTATAATTTACTGTTCTGTCTTTGAAGTCTAATCTATTTGATAGTCTGGAACAGTGATTTTAAATTCACCTATGCCTAATTATTTGATCTTCTCCTTTAGCTCTCTCAACCTTCTTCAAATAGAAGAGATTTATCTTTGGAGCATATTGGGATTTGAACAGAACAAATTAGATGTTGACATGACTTTTTTTAAGCATAATTAAAATGCAGGACCAAGTCACACTTCCATACCTGTAGAAAACCATTTTATTACATTAAATATTTAATGCTAAGACAGTTAATCCATATTCATCTTACTGGACCATGCAGTGACTCTAAAGTTGCAGGCCATCAATCCTTTCTTGAGCTCCTTGAATCTATGATAAATATATGGGCTAAGATTGCCTTGTAAAGTTCGGACAAATACTCCTCGAAGTTGAGCCATGTTTAAATCAGTAGATCAGATTATCCAATTTTGTTCTCTACTCCATCCGAGAGACGCTGTTCCCTGCTATACCAACTATTTGGTAATTACTTGAGTGTGCTCATCAAGAGGAACATCACCTGCTTTTTTTGGCCTCACCTATGCTGTACTGCAGGGCAGAGACCTTGACCACCTGAACAAGGGACACTGATGCTCATCAAACAGGGCAGCAGAAGCTAGCAAGCCTTGGCCTTAGACTTCTTGCATGTTGGGACTGAAGAAATGAGATAGATGGAAGACAAAAAAATCCAGTTGTTCAGGCTTTTAAGGACAGAAGCTGTACCAGAAAGTTCGCAAAGTTCTCCTTTGTTTTTGTTTGTTTCTTTAGATATTACTTTCAGTTTGTAACTCATTGCTTCTTACTTTCCCTACCCTTCTGGTATGGGTTATACATTGATTACACAGATTTTTGTGTGTTTGGGAATTTTTTTGTTTTATTTTGGTTTGGGGTTTTTGTTTGTTTTCTTGGTTTTGTTTGAGTTTCTTTTCATTTGGTTTTGTTTTTTTTTTTTAACTAACTATCCATTCATTGTGTGTCAGTGATTTTCAGAACAGGAAGCTCTGAAATTTAGCCTGAGTAATTTAAATTTCTACCTATATTTTTATACATATATATGTATACATATATAAACATATGTATGCATAAATTTATGTAAACTTGCCGCATATTTCATTTTGAGAAATGGTACAATTTAAGGATTGCAGGTGTCAAACTCCTTATAAAAGGGAAGGTTAGTTTTGACAAAAAACTTAAAAGCTATAGCTTTTTTAGTCTTGATGGCTCAAAATGAATATTTTTAGCCTTTTTTTAAATTACATTTTTTCAGTAAAATACCTGTTTCTTTCATATCAGTGCTGGATGGAATTCAGACATGTCCACTGGCATTTCTATCATGGAACAAATAAAGGATGATTTTAAATTTTTTTTTTTCACTGCAACTGTCATGGATTGCTGCTTTATAGAGAGGAAGAGAATGGTGGGGGCCAGGCACCAGCAGGTGTCCTATGAGATGCTCTAATCTGTGTCATTCCTTTCACAAGGTGGTGAAAGACATTTCCAGACTTTCACACCCTGAGGCAGGGCCAGACTACTTGGATTTTCATCCAAGTTCTCTAAAACACCAGCTGCTAAGGTCTGCAAATAAACAAAAAACAATCGTGTGTGTGCACGCTTCCACTTTTTGATGACAATCGAGACCTTTTGTAGAAAGAGAAGTAAAACGTTTCACAATATGATCATGAAATGAAACATGCAATTAGGTCTGTCACTAGCCAGTAGACTTTCTAATCAATTTCACTGTTAAGCATGGTAAAATATGTAAAAAAAGGACAGATTTTTAGTGATGTTCAAGCAGTATTTCCTTAGCTCCTAACAGCAGATTTTCAAAGTTTCCTAAAGGAGACTCCCATGATTCAATTTTTTTTTGACATTTTGAAAGCATGGTAAAATCCCTTCAGCAAGTCCTATGAATAAAAATATAAATTTATTCCTTTTTATGAAGAAAAAGATATGAAACGAGAAGTCATCAAATACATTTCATAGAGAAATAATGCAAAAACTCTATATGCATATGAAATTATTTTTGTCATCACCTTCCCAAAGAAGACAGATTTTAATTAATCCTTTCTCTGAGAAAGATATTAAATCCTCATCTAATCCCCAAGCAGCAGTTCATATAAAGTCTGGAATCTTTTTGCATGTTCATGACCACAGAAAACATTATTTTCTCCTGAAGCAAATTGTGCTACAAAAGCTTTGAATGCTTCAAGTGTAGAGACATTTCCCTTTTCCTTCATTTAATCTCTCACTGGCTTGATACATGTGGATGCATAACAATAATTTTTTTCCCTTCCAATTTTCTTTCTGTTCCAAAGATAAAACCTAAGTAACTCTTGAACAATTCTGGTCTTTTTAAAAGTTCTGAAAACTTAGCTCTGAGCAGCAGGCACAACGAAAGTCTCCCACACTGATTTCTGGTTTGTTTCTAATGGCTTTAGCAAATTAGGTATTATATTTGCTATTTCATATATTCCGCCCACACCGCTGTTATGCACTCGACATTTCTCGCACTCCTGCTTCCTTGATGATACTTATTATTTTATCCTGTGCTGCTTTATTACAAGAACAATATTACCTGTTTCAGAGGTATGTTTGGACAAGGACTGGAAATTTCTCAGCTAACTACAGGAGATGTTGTTTTATCTGTATAGACAGTAAATCATCTCTGCTTATACATATAAGCATATCATCGCTAATGTGAAAAAAATCCCCAGCTTACCTCCCAAATGTAGTCAGCAAGCCAGATCAGCTGCTCACATGCTTGGGCATGACCTGTGAGCTGAAAAGAGCCGAGCCCATTTATTCGCATGAAGGTCTGGCGCTGCTGGTCCACAACTTACCACACATGGAGCAGCTGTCCTCAGCTAGCTTGTGAGGGCTGCCTGTGTGCCATCGTGAGGGTGATCACACCCACCCCGAAAACGACACTCTAGTTCACATTTCTCTGATCATTTGTATCATAACAGTCACGATGGTGAGCAGAGGATCATTAGCGTGAGATACCCACATCATTGTATCCTTACTGAAATGCGAAGAGACACAACAGTCCATTAAAATGCAGGGGCATAAAAATACTGGACCGAGTTAATTTGCCTGGTTAGAATTTGCTGCATGTTCCCTGGGGATGTGAATACTTACATCAGCTGTATCCACAACCTTAAGCTGGTTGCTAAATTTTGTATTTTTCTTTGAACAGTCTTGTTTCTTCGAACTGTGCTTTCTGCGTTCAAGTCAGCATGTGAGGCAGTCCTGTTTCACCTCTCCATTGGATTGGAACCGTAATTGAATGGTTTTATTTGCACAGAAATGGAAATGATAGCAGTTCATTTCCACATTTTTAATGAAAATATATTTCATAGTGTGATCAGGAACATCAATGTACTGCTAAAGAATTCCAGATAATATCCAAAGAAGTATGTCTGAAAAATATATTAGCAAAAGACTATGGTGTTTTGGAAATGAAGGTTTGTATCACACCAGACTGATTTACATCAATATCATAGTATAAAAAGAACTGGCTTGCAGAAGACTACTTTTTTATATACAAAATATATTTTATAAAAATTTTATAATTTTTTTTTGATTCTGCTGGATCTATTTTTATTATTTGCCCAACACAAAAAAAAAATTAAAAAAAGAAATTTGTTTTATGGCATTTGGTCTTCTGGCCAACGTAAGTTATTAAACACCCTGCTCATGCCAATGTGCAGTGGCAGATAAGCATGAACAAAGCCTTGGAGATTTGAGCCACATGATCTCTCTGTGAAGCTGGGACAGTTTCTTCAGCAGTTATTTCTTCAGTTCTCTCTGATTCCTCTTCCTTTCCACTGCTCTGCAGTTCAGGGAATTCAAAACAAGTGTTGGCACAAAGCTGCTGGGGTTTGAACAGCTCATCCCTTTTGCTACCTGAACATATACATAATCCTGCTTCATCGAGATGACCTGGGATGAAATTGCTTATTATGGCCAATATTATCTTCTTCACTCCAGCCACATACTAGTTCTGACCTGGGACATGTCATTTCACAGGTTTATTATCTGTCTGCACACTGATTTTGTATGAGAGAGCAGGGGGTAAAGTGTATCTTTTTCTGGAGATGGAAAAAAACTGGACTTCAGTACTAGATGATGTTACATTGTCCAAACTGCTCTTCAGGTGCAGTAATGATAGCAGTACAGTACATTTATTTTACTTTACCATAGGCTTTTTTAAAGGGAAATTGGATGTACCTTGTTCCCCTTCCATACATCGACTTTTTTTATTTCTCTGTGTGTGTGTGTATGTGTATGTGTATCCATGTCAATCTAGTGAGAAAGAAGCCTGCTACTGCAGAGCGCTTTTAGTCTGACCTGTGTAATTTCTTCAGCCTTTTTATAAGTGGAATTAAACCAAAGAGCAGTTAGAATTCAACTGGCTGCTTCTATATTTAATAAATAATAACTCTGCCATGAAATTGCAATTGGTAATAAAAAGTCCTGCAATTCATCTAATGGCTTTCTACCTCTGTTGTAAATCTGTAATTCCACTCTGCTGCTCATCGCCACAAGACAGAGTGTATTCATTACTTCAGGTACAACTTCTTCCACAGAAAGGAGAGCGGGGATGCAGGCATTTAAAATTTTTTCTTCCCACACTTTCTTTTCTTCCCACTACCTCTCTATGGGCACATTTTTTGACCTACATTGTGGTTTGTGTTGGTCTTTTCTGAAGCTTTTAGTGTTGATGGATTAGACTAATTCCCTTTGTTGCCCTCTTCTCTCTCTCTAGCATCTGTAGTACTATTTGATCAGAGATTAAAGCTGGCAATGTAGGCTGAAAACGTGTTCTTATGTATTAACTACCCTCTTTTTGCTATGTTTTGAACTTTAATTTTAAACTTTACCTAGAATTTCAGTTTTTTAAAACCTTCTGCCCAACAGAAATTCATAGCAAAAGTTCAGTTTGCTGTGAAATGAACAGCTCATTTATTGTGTGAGTTTACCCCTTCTTTGCAAAGGAGACTTGGCACAGTTTTAGCTCACTGCTGATTTCACTGGTTCCAATCTCGCACTTTGAATAACTCATCCCTTTTGTTGCCTGAACATATAAATAATCCAGTGGTGTGGTCTTTTTAAACAGATAATCAGGTCCCTGTATATAGAGGGTCTGTCAAAATTTATAGTTGAACACCCAGCTGGATGCTGCAAATGTTCTGTGTGTCCAGAGCTGGGGATAACTACGCAGGTAGGAGCATCCAGGTGAATGAGGAATGACATTCACAAGGGTCTGAGTTTCCGTCACATGTTCACTTTCCAAAGCTCTTCCTCATGGGAGAGGAGATCTCTTGGCAAGGATCAGAATGGGAATGTGCAGAAGAGCAAGGTGCTTACTATCTTCCCTGAAGTCCAAGCCTGAGGCTTACCTATTGGATCATGCCCTGCAGAAGAAGAGAGAGGTTTATCAGATCCAGGCATCCTCTGAAATCTAACAGGGGAGTAATTCCTATATCAATGCAGGCTTGAATGGGAATAATGGAAACGACCTCTTGTGTGCACTCACCAGAGGCAGCAGACAGAAAGGTAAGGAGTGGGAGGAGAGGAGTATTTCTCTCCCAGAGCAGATATGATGTGATTATCCATACTCTGTAGATTAGGACGAAATGAGAATTGGTATAGAAGAGACTAGACCAGACTATTTTCAGTTGGAAGGGACCTACAATGACCATCTAGTCCAACAGCCTGATAAATTGTTTTTGGTTCAATCAAACATGGGAAAACGAAAGAAAAGTGCTTCTAAGCAACAATGTGAAAACAGAATTGAAAAGGATTCCTATTTATATATGTTAAATGCATTATGTATCAGTAGTGGCTCAGAAGTTGGCTTGTGGAAATCCTGAACCCGATTTTCCTCTAATCGCCTTCCTGCACTGTGTAAAACAGAGCTCTGGACTGCTGAGGCTTTGGCTTGTGGCTCAGAAGATTGTACAGCAAGCTGCTGATGCCAGCTGTAGACAAAATGGGAACTAGTACCTGTGTCTGCACAGCCTCTTGGCCCTCCTCTCAAGGTACATTGGCGCTCACTGTAGTTAAATGGGACCTCAAGCAGAGGGAGGAGTGGGGCAGGGCAAGCATATGGTCGGTGTTTGGCTCCCCGCAGTTGCCTCGTTAACGAGCATACGGTGCGCAGGGCGGTGCAGTCGGGCGGGCTGGATGCATTCCTGCCGGCTGTGCTGGCAGCTGGCCAGGGCTCACCTGAAGCCACCTTTCCCTTTTGGCAGCTTGGCTTTATTTCTGTGCTCCTTTCCCTTTCCAGCTGCGGTGCTTTGGGAAGGGCAGACAGTACCTTGGCAGTTGGAAGCAGAAGATTTTGAAGGAAAAATCTTTCTGGTGGTGATGTGAGCTGTGAATTTATTCTACCTACTTACTGGTATCTGTACACATAACTACGTGCCAGCACCTGATGGATGCCATACATTTTGGCCACCTGCTCAGCTCCTTAAAAGTTAGAACACTCCAAGTGACTATGTTGACTGCCTCAATATTTTATAGGAATGCACATTCATCAGGCATCTGTTTCAGTTCGTGGGGCTTGGCTCTTTTTCTGTGGAAGCTACTTGCCATTCTAGTCACAGAACAGGAAGAAATTCTGCTCTGCAACATGCTAAATGAATGGAGAATCAGGCCCTTGCAAAATATATGATTTCCTTGATGGTTATATTGAGGGGAACAGAGTGAAGGGATTTGAAATCTCAGGGTGTCTGACAGTTCCACTAACACAATATTCATATTTAATGGCATTCCTCTCCGTGTTTTCTTTATCTGCTTGCTTCTTTTCAAAGATAATTCCTTAAGGATTGCTCATTCTTCTGCAAAATTTCTTAACAAGAAATGAGAAATGGCTGTGTATCCCTTTTGTAAAATGAACCAATCCGGAATAAGACTACAAACAGTAAAAAAGATGAGGAAAAAATTCCTCTTTAAAAAAATTGTTTAAGTTATGTAAGAAAGAAAAACAACCAGCTCACATTTTATCATTTATTATAAAAATGTTCTGTGATTTTTACAACTCCAGTGTTTTACTATGGGTAAAATCTAGGCATTTGCAAAAGATCTGATTCAAAACTGACATTAAGAGGAAAATTCAACTTGCTGTCAGTTTGGATATCTGATTCAAAACTGGATAGAGAATTGACAGGTGAGAGATCAGCCTGGAGCCCAGCACAGAACAGTTATCTCATTCTGTGATGCTTTTAATATTTCAAAATTAAGTTTGTTCAGATTCTGCATGAAAATGAAACTCAAATTTTTATATAAAAGAGAAGGGCTCTTCAGCTGTAGTTGCTAGCCTCCAACTCCAGAACCAAGAAATTTGGGGATGCAGTGAACACAGTGTGCTGTGTCAGTTGGCCCTGTGGCCCAAGGTGATCCATGTGGCACAGATGGCACAGACTCATAACCCCAGAGTCTCTGCAGAGGGTAGCTGAAATTCACACCTCACAAAGAGCAGCCTGGGAATGGCTAAGTTTGGCAGTGTCAGCATGCTGCTGCCAGGCCCTGCTTCGGGATGCAGATCCTGAAATAAAATGCTTGGGAGGAGGTTGAAACCAGCTTCTGAGATCTTGCACTGACTCCTGAATTTTCAAACCCTAAGTCACAGCCACTTCACTCTGTTAGGGGTTTCTGTCAAGAAAATTCAGTAAGTGTATATTTAGCCTATAAAAGATCACTGCTAGTTCAAGTCTTTGAAGACTTAGAAACTTGATGTCATCCCCACCTGGAGGGACTAAAAACATTGTATAAATGTGAGTGCAAATGTGTGGCAGAATACTTGCACCCTAAGTAAGGCACATATGGAGCCCTCTGTTTCACACACAGCGGTGACCTACAAGAGTCCAGAAACACGGGCATCCCTTCCCAGCCACATCCCTGGCACTGGGACCACATGAAGACATTTTTGGTTCCAGATTTGAGGGAATCAATCCAGCCTGTTTGGGTATTGCCTATCCGTGATGCCCAGGTCTGCATCCCTCTGGAGGCACAGTCCCAAAGGAAACCAATGTGTGTGCTAAGCAGCTTGGAAGTTAAAGGAGAATGAGTTTCTGACAGACAACAGGAATTGTGTCAGTAATGTGTCAGTTCTGTTCTCCTGTGCAGCAGGGATGAGGTAACAGAGCTGTAAAGTGATGCTATGCTGCCAGAACTGGCAGCTGAGTCCCTCTGAATAGCCCCAAATATTCAGCTTTTGGGGAGAAGAACTGTGCACTGGGAAGAGCAGGCTAAACTTCCTCTTCCAAAGCTGGCATATATGGATTGGGGCAAGCATGTTTTTTTACAGAAATACAATTAACTTGCTGCTATTTTAGAAGTAAGAAATATCCAATTCTCTTTCTTCTTACAGTCTGACAGAATTATTTGTTCTTTGCATTTAATATGATTATGCCCAACTACTCCAGGGTGCAGAGCTCCAAAGAGCAAAAAACCAAATATTTTTTCAATTTATTCCAAATGATCCCTAAATACACCAACAGAAATCTACCATAAAGTCTCAGTAAAAAATAACATAGACCTTTTTTCTGCCCATTTCAGATGTGCCTAATCTTTTTAACAATTAGACACATATTTACACTGTCCGACTTTTGGCAGATTATCAACATCAGGCACAAAAATACTGTCACACAATAGTTTCTGTCAGGGAAGTCAAGATACAGAAATGGATAGCATAGGAGGAACCAGGTATTCCTGCATAGTCCCTGCTCCTGCTGCTGCTGAGTTTTGGAGCGTAACATGCCCCGTGACACCACCTCTGCCTGCCATGGAGCATCCACAATGTGGTGTACAAAATGATCCATCTCCATCTACTGCATTTCACAGCTGTTGTGTAGGAAAGACCAGACTTTTTGCATGAGGAATTTCAGGCTTAAATAATCAAAATCTCTAATTTGTACCTGATTTTTAAAAACTTTGATTCATTGCTTCTTGTTTTTCCTTTTTTTTTACCTTTTCTTTCCAGAGTTACCTACCTTCGTCTATCACATCACATCATCACATCACATCACATCACATCACATCACATCACATCACATCACATCACATCACATCAATCTCCTGGTTTCACTTTCTGCAGTTGCACAGGGTTTTCTCTTCTTTCCAGTGAGGAGCGCCATGCCACTGTGAGGAGATAAAAGATAGGCATTGCATGTCTCCCCCCATGTTTCTGCACATGGAGGTTATCAGTTTTATTGCACACAGCAACCACAGCACGGTCTCTTCACCTTTCAGCAGAATCACTTATGCTCTTAGGTTTTCTGGTTCTTCGGTTCAAGGCTTTATTTAAGAAAACTAAATGTGTGTATCTTCCGAGACCGAGATCAAGGGAACGGCAAATTAAGGGGTCTCTAAAGCAAGTTCTGTCTATTATTCTTCCAAATAATCCATTCTTATTGCTTAAGGACTTTTTCAATATCTTTCCAACTTATGAAGCATGCTGTGGTACAGTTCTGCAGTAGAGGGACTTAAAAAAAAGTTAAGAAGGAAGAAGTGTATTTTATTATATATTAGATAAAAAATTGTCTTACAATAATAATTGGAGAGCATTTTATATTAAAGCAGAGAGAAGACTCAAATTCTCTCCCTGTAAAACTGTCTCAGTCTCTTAAACCATTGAAAGTTCTCAGAGACTTTTCAAGGTCCCAGCTGAGGAAAACAACAAAGTCGCTTACAGAAATCAAGTAGCTCTTCCTTCAGCACAGAGGAGTTGTTAGGATTTGATCTTGCCTTTTGTAAGCTTTTGAGATTCAATCATAAAAGTATTTTATTTTGCCATTCATTTCAGAGTTTGTTTAATCTCAGCATGGAGAGTGGGGTGGGGAACAAATTATGAACACCAAGTTTCAAATATTTGTATTGACTTGCAGTGGTTTAAAAACAAAGTATTTTATTCCAGGGAATTAGCTTAATTCTAGATATGGTACCATAGACAGCCCATGGCTTCAAATTCTGTGGCTAAACAGCATTTTGACAAAATGCTCAACAAAACATGGCAGTGACTGTAATTGAGAAACACTCACTGGCAGAAAAGCTGATGGTGATGGAAAACCTGAATTACCCCTGTGTAGACTGGAGAGTGCCGGAGCAGGGCACGGTATTACCTTCTGCAGCACCATAAGCACTACTTAGAGAAAGTAGCTGGCAAACCCACAAGACAAGTCACTCTAGGTTAGCCCTGAGAGCTGCACATGATCTGGTGTGTGGTGTAGATACTGAAAAGCCTCTTAGTGCCTGTAATATGCTCAAGCTTAACAGCTCTGTAGGAGCGAAAGCGCAAAAAAACCCACAAAACCCAAAAGCTCAGTGTAATAAATCTTAACTCTAGCAAAGAGAAGTCTGTAAATATAAGAAAGAAAGGTAAGAAGAAGGAAGAAGAGGAAAAAAATGGTAAAATGTTTTCAAGAAGCTTAGATACTACCTAAATACTTCTTAGCAGAGTTTCAAAGTCAACCTGTACAATCAGTCAGAAAAAACTTCAAAAATATTTCCCCTATCTTTTATAGAAGATATATATGAGCATTTCCCCAGTGTTTTTCAGCAAAATATGGTGGTTCTATAATATTTCTTTTCATCTGAGCATGTTCCAACCTATGAATCATTTTCCACGGTTAAATATTGATCACTGGTGCATATTAGTCAGAGTTGATTGCTTTGTGACTGGTACTGATTATCTGTATTGGTCTAGACTGATTCCCTCCTCTAAATGACTCCACTGAATGACTCTGATGACTCCAGCATCTTCTGGAGAGTCTGAATATTGCTCAGACACTCAGAGATTTCTGCAGTCTCTAGAACAGCCTGGTCCGAAGCCTTAGATCAGACATGTCCTAACTTGGGAGGGTTCAGAGTCAAAACTTGGACCTGAATTTCCCCTGCTTTTACAGGCTCTGGGAGCTGGAGGGCCATTTAGTGACCTCTCTCTTGCAGCCTTTGTAGGCAGGGGTGGGCACAGTCCCACACGGATCAGGGATAAGGACAACGTGGGCAGGTTGTGGAGACCCCTGCTCCAGCAGCTGGGGAGAGGGTGTGCTGTGCTGGCAAGAGAGAGGAGTTTAAAGACTCCCGAGCTCCCCCATAGCCACCTGCGCCTACACGATCACAGGACTGGGTTTTGCCACGAGCAGGTAAGGGGAGATTGAATTGGTGGGGTGTGAGTGTGAAATGCATCACATTCTACTTAGGATTGCACTGTCATTGAGGCAGAGCATCTCTGCAAAGCTGAACAAGTGCTGGATTTACAAGCGACTTTGAGCTCTAGTCATGGAAGGTGAACGTACTCTCATCTCTCACCTTGGGGTAAAGCTATTGTAACGCCACTGGAGATGAGTAAAAACATCTGAATAAACAGAGGATATGTAGGATCAGTGCCTAGAAAATATGTGAATAGAGAGATAGTTGATTAACTTGTTCTGAAGAGTCTTGAGCCTCTAAGTCTGTGGGAGCTGTGCCTTTCCAGATAGGTTTTCCATATGGCAAAGAAAGCACTTCCTTCCTGGATGTGCAGCACACTCCAGCTCTTTGCAAAAGTGAGGGAGAGATCTATTTATGAAGTCAGGTAGATATTGATAGGGAAACTGTGGTAGCTTAAGCCCACAAACTTAATAGGGTTTTGCTAATACAGGAGAGAGTGTTGGTGCTTGTTTATGAATATACCATAAGACTGCAGGTAATCAAAATCATAGTGAGTTCAGGTAAGGTAAGTAAGCAAAGCTGCTGAGTGTAATACCCAGGCTCCTAGGCATAGTGCAGGGAGGAGGTCCATGCTTTTATGGGTGTGCCTGACTCCAGAGCTAACAGCTTGAGGTGCAAGGAAATCCAGAGTCAACAAAGCACATGGCGGAGTCCATGTGTGCTGACTTTTTTACCAGCTGTTGCTGCTGGAATGAGCATGTGGATGGCTGTCGTCAGAGTTATACCAAAAGAAAGCTCAAAGGGATGCCAGCTTGGCTTTGGTTTTTTTTTTTTTTCTATCACTCAGCTGCACTGAAGCCCGACACCTCTGGTAGCCAGTGGTGGAGCAGTGAGAAGCTGGTTTTGTGCTGCGCTTTTACGGGAGAAGCCTGGCTGCATTAACTCTTACTAAAACAAGCACCTAGACAACTTAAGCAAAATCCAGTGATGGAGGTCAACTCCACAGAAGCCAGCAGCAGCTCCCAGGAAGGCACAGGCTGGCCGGATCTTACCTTTGTCACCTGCACTGAAACGGTGACTTTCACAGAAGTGGTGGCAGAAGAGGAGTGGGGATCCTTTTACTATTCCTTTAAGGTATTCTTTTAAGTCGTGCATTAATTTTCTCACATGCTTGCAGCTTTGGGGCATTTTCAGCACATATGTTGGGAGGCAACTAAGATTATCGAACTTTTTTTTTTACCAGATATTGGCATTTTTTTTCCCTGCAAACACAGCTGACAGCATGTGTGAGGCATTAACTGAAAAGCAAAATACTTGTAGAAACCGGACTTCAAATTTACATGTCTTAGCTAACTCTATCCCCTTCCAAGGGAGAACAGTACTGTTTTTCTGTAGAGCTATTGTAATTATACCTGCATCTTTAGTCAAAAGCTTGTATTATTTTTAACACATTTTTTTAATGTAATTTCTTAGAGGCATCATCTTGACATAAGGGATTTCTTTTCAATTTTCCAGCTGCAACAAACATTGTACACAAGTGAGATGGGGTTTTTGTTGTTTGGGGTTTTTTTTAATCATGAGGGACAGGTTCTAATTAGTTAGTTAGTTTGTTTGTTTGTTTGTTTGTTTGTAAGTTGAGTGGGGGTTGCAGTATCTTTTGAAAGCTGTTGTTAAGAATGCACTGGATGAGTCATTCAGTAGTGAATGCTGTTGAATTGAATGGGAAGTGTATTCAGTCGTCTCCAAAACTAAACATCACCCTAGCAATATGTGAATGTAGGAAAAAGATTAGAGAAGTTCTGAAGTTCATATTTCCTTCAGATTTCTATGCCTGTTGCCATTGCTTAATTTCCTTCTGAATGCCATGTCTCTCTTTACTCTTACGGCATGTTGTACAAGTTCAAGTTATTAAAAAGTCTGACTAGGAGTACTCTGCCATTCCTTCTGGAGCTCGGGACCAAAGAGATCAATTTCAGCTGGAAAGATACAGGCACTTATATCATTTGACAACATGTGAGATAAAAGGGGCTATATTCAGAAGCAATTTTTTAAACTGTGAAATTGGCAGTGCTCTGACACAATCTTACTGGAATCAGTGGAATTACAGCAAGTTTCCACCCCGATAAAGAAAGAGGTGATCTGTAGTGCTAGTCTTAATTAATGAGGATCTCTTTTAACATGCTGCTGATAATTGCTAAAATAGCACTTCCTACTTAGGATTTCAAGAGTGAAAATAATTTTTTATTCCTTTTTTTCCCTCTCCATGTTAGACTCCTAAAACGCTCTTGCAAAAAAAATCAGAAGGGACTAGCAAAATTCTTTTAACAACTTTATCTCCTGTCTTCTTTTCACAGTTGGGGCTGTAAATCTGAACAATGTCGTGGGAGCAGTATTTTATAATGGTAAAAGTGACAATTAATTCCATGATTAGAAAGTCCCCAGGCAGAAAAATGCTCGTTAATAGGAGAGGTTGAGTAAATTACAATAATTAGGAAACCAAGGATAGTCATGCATGCTCATCCATTGCTAAAGGAAACGATTCTGTAGCTGAGAGCTTCTCATTAGACTTGCACTTGAGCCTCTGCCGGATGCCTGGCTCTGGCACATATAGCATGAACTTTGCAAGGAGACTCACTGATTTCACATCAATTACTAGCTGTTGATAGGCATGGAAATATTTTGACTCTAGAGACGAGTGACAGCTGGTGCAGCTGTAGGAAAGGAAGGAAAAAGCATCTGCTCTGATGACTACAGTGCAGGGAAAGACAGGGCTCCCTGCCAGCAATTTCAGCACTCTGTAAAACCCACATGTGGAAGGTACTGCTGATACCTGTTGACTTATCTGGCTGTCTTCCACCAGCTCTGCCTGTGTTGTGGCTGTGTCCTTGCCCACTTCAGAAAGCCAAGCTGCACCACCTTCCCCATTACAAGGCTGTAGTCAAGCAGCTAAAACAGTAAAAGTTTCAGTTTGGAAGAGGTTGAATGACCTTGAAAAACAGAGTTCAGTGTTCAAAATGTAGCTTAGAAGTAGGGGTTGGGTCTTTTATTGGGATTTTCCAACACACTGTAGCCTGTGGCTGACTGTGAAGGCAAGGTGGGTGAGTGGCCACTACACAGGTTGATCCCAGAGCCTGTGTGCCAGGGTGCAGACAGAGCACATAAGCTATTTCTGCTTGGAAAATGCAGGTGTAACCTATCTTATCAAGGCAGTCCTAGGAAAACATGATCTAAGCTGATAAATGGAGACTAGGGAGTGACATCCCCTACTTGTGTTAATGGCTTTTTAATGATTTTACCCAATGAGAGCTGTGTAGGGTATCTCACATGCTGCTCAAACTACATGAGTGTGCACTGGTGTCTTCTTTTCCTCCCAAGATGCAAAAGGACAGCCTTTGCCCACCCCAGGTAGTGTCTGTGTTGTACTCTGGTGGCAATGTGACAAAAGTAAAATAATGTGCCTTAGAGCATTTCAGTGCCAGAAAGTCCTGTTACAGGCTGAGCTGTGAGTGCTCCTCTTTCAGAAAAAACTGAGCTTCTGTCTATTCCTCTGCTTAACAACTAAACCCTGAACAGTTTCAGATTAGACAGTGTTTTGCCAGTTCAGGTTTTTGTTGATTTTTTTCTGGGGGGGTTGTTCAGTTGATTTATTTTAGATCAAAAAATGGAGCATTTCCTCCACTCAGAGGAACACAGATTCTCTTCTAGTAGTCATTACTATAGAAGGGCCAGCTGCTTACCAAAGCTTCACTAATGAAGTCTGATTTGGGGCCATGTGAGCTAACTAAACTGACTCTTGGCATACAGAATTACAGCTTTTGGGGCAGTACTGGGTGTATCCATTGTAGCCATGCACCATTCAGCACACAAGATGAGCTGGTGCTTCCCGTGGCAAAGGCACTGCCTCATTCCCACAGACATTTAAGTCTTGCTGCTGTGTAATGGCAAATTGTCCCTGAAAACCCAAACCATCCTTCTTCCCGGGTGCCTTTCTATGAGGTATCCAGGTAGGTTACTGTCTTAAACTACAAGGAATTCTGCTGGCTGTTTCAGCACCTAATTCAGAACAGATGTGCAAATTGGTATTAATTACAGCTCCAACCTCCCAGACCAAAGGACAGTTCATTACATCCCTTTACAATCTCCTCCATATGTGCTTAATCCATGTGTAAAAGGGCTCTAAGTGAGCATCAACTGCACCTGCCAAGTACAGTAGTCCAGAAAGAGCAGAAGTCATCTGAACACCTGTGGCCTTCCTCCACTTTAGGACCTTCTTAACTCTGCAAACCTGACAAAGTACAAACCAGAAACCTGCCTGGAGAAAAGCTGGAATCTCAGAACAGGTTTGGCCCAATTTTCAACAAGGTTTGGGAGGCTTTGTCAGGGCTGGAGGAAGCATCTCCTCAGGCACTCAACAGCCCAGACACTTCCACAATGGTAGGAGCATGTGCTTGTCCTCAGAAAGATTGGGTAGGGATCATCTTTATTTTAAGACCTCTGCTGAGAAAGGAGATGCTCTGCTTTTATGCAGGAAAATAAAGGTTGGAGTGCTCAAAAGGAGAAACCTCACAGTTGCTGTTCCTTTCTCAGTGGGACTGTGTCCCCACCATAATTTCCTACCTCCCAGCCGAACTGGGAATCCATCAAGTAATAATTTTTGTTTCCTGCTGTGTAGAGCTGAGTCCTCATCTGTGCAGCAGGACACAAAGGTTTTGTTGTTTACATCCAAAGTTGTTGGGAACCCCAGTGTCTCCCCTGCCAGCTGGGAACCCCAATCACTGGTCCAAATGTTGACACGCCCCTGCCTCTGGCCCCTGGAGCCCTGGTCCCTATGCCATGCAGCATTAGCACAGCAGTGACACTGAAGTGTTACAGCTCTCAGGAGGAACTGTGTGCCTGCCAAAACCATCAAAAAATTATTTTGAACACATGCCTTTGACTGTCCTCCCCCCACATCGTAGCATTCCCTGTAACTGTGTGTTTTAGCCCGTGTAACTCAGATATTAAACAGGACAGCACAGCCTAGCTCAAGTAAGCACAACTCTAAGAACATGGGCTCCTTATCCATGGAGTTAATGCTCTTTACAAAGGTTGGGGTTTACCACCTCCAGCAAAGAGCTGAGGAGATCAATATTTTGAGAGGTTTTGCAGGACTATCCAGTTACATGGATTTGGCTCCAGGTGTTCTCAGAGACTATTGAAGTCACAGTCTGATGTCCCTACACTTTCATCCAAATGTGGGAGTTGCTTTATCTCCTGAAAAGCATTTGCTTATGCTATTGCTCATTCTGATTTTCGAGCAAATATCACAGAGCATCCCATCATTGAATACATAATCGGAAAATAATAATGGGTGCTGTCAAATTTCTGGAGTAATCTCTGCAAATGCAATCACACATTTTAGAAAATAGACATATCAAA
The DNA here is from genome assembly GCA_013398115.1 of Falcunculus frontatus. Taxonomy (NCBI): domain Eukaryota; kingdom Metazoa; phylum Chordata; class Aves; order Passeriformes; genus Falcunculus; species Falcunculus frontatus. The sequence goes on from VZRV01009905.1 coordinate 2,161,880, forward strand.
TAATTCAGAGGTAACTCTGCAATCTTTCAGTGGGGGGAGAGGAGGAGAATTAAGTTTACACAAATAAGGTGTCAGGGACTCCTGAACACAGCCTCTGCAATATGCTGTAATGAATGTTGCTATTCCTGAGATGCTGCGCTGAGAATGATCTCCTTGGGAAATTGCTGCTGCAGTGCTGTCGGCCAGGCTGGCCTCGTCCAGCAGCTTAAATCCAACACAGAAGTGATCTGGTAGTAGGACAGCCCAACTGGGGGCAGCTCTGAGCCAACAGATTCGGGCTGTTCTACAGTAGCCACCCTCATACTACTGTCCCTGTGCTCCACACAGGCACATGGTTTGCACCTGTCTGTCTCTCCTACATAAATATGCCTAGAAAGTATATTTTTTTTACATTTTTTGAGATATTTTAATTTTACAGATTAGACATACTTAATCATTTTAAGTGATTAAGAAAACAACACTTTACAGTTTTAAATAGGGCTGTCAAAATCAGGCAATTATGCATGGACCTTTGAGTGACCTAATATTATCTTCCCACATTGAAAATATTCTACAAAAAAAAAATAGATAGGTACAGCATTAAAAATTTATGTTTCTTGATGACATTTAAATCAGGAATATCTGTCTAATTCTGTGGAAGTTTCCTAGAGTGCAATGGGTAAAACATCCTGCAATAACTGAACAGTACTGCTAGCATTTATTATCTGTCTTGTACCGAATCACGACAGAATGGCAAATAAGAACTATTTGGTAATAGAATTGGTCACATTTGTTACTGACTGTCACCATAACACCTATGGAGAATTTTGGGGCAGGGTGGAGGCTTGTTCAGCTGTTGAGGCTGGAAAGATCACTGCAATTAGCATGCATTAGATTGTGTGCACTGAAGGGACCCTGCTCATCCGTGGTGATGAAGTCAGAGCTAAGCAATAGGATTTTTAAAAATACAGAGCTTCACACACACACATGCACAAAAAAAGAATATATATACAGCTTTGCTAGATTTCAAAAAGATGAGAAAGTAATCTTAATAACAAAATTGACCCTTTCCATGAGAAAGTGTCCTGATTTAATGAACATACTTTCTCAGCTTGTCTGTTTCCCTAAGTCTAAAAGGAAGAAAACATTATAGATCTTTCCACTATGTAGCGCATTAACATTCTAGGCTATGAGTGGAATACCATATTGATACAAACTCATGCAAAACTGCTTCTCAAGTTCAACAGAACAAGAAAAAGCCCATTTGTGTTCCTTCCAGCTGTGTGTTTTTTCCAATGATAAGGACTCCTTGGGAAGTGACTGCTGCCAGCACCTTTGATATGTTGTGAAGGTTTCATGCGGCAATGCAACCCAGCATTGCCAGAATGTCCCATAACCTTGTGCTGGGAGGATAACCTGGGAAGTCAGTTAGAAAGCAGTTCAGTGAGGCAGCCCCTGCACGGGGAATAGGAGGGCTATCAAGCACAACCAATAGCATTTAAATGAGAAAGCAGCAGTCCCAGAGTCAAACCTGGGGCTGAACTAGTGTTTATGCACTTTGAATCAGGCTCCATGCCAGACCACACTAATTAAAAAAAAAAAAAAAAGAACTCCTAGAGGGCTTGTTGCCTGCCCAAATGTATTTCTCTCAAATTCAATCATAATGGAAGCACTTTCAAAGACAGCATATAAAACTTAGTTTTGAACTTTCTTTTTTACCTTTTTTACCTTCACATGAGTTTTCCCTCGGCTTTTAAGTGTCAACCAAATTGTTTTCCCAAAATTTTTGGGAACATATTGTGTGAACTCTGTGTAGAAACATCTTCTCAGTTTTGCCTTGCTGGATGGAGAACCTTCTTTCAAAACATATTTGTGTTAGAGGGGTGGAAAGTACAGCTTCCTGCTGCTTGTGACAGCTAAGGCAGAAAATTTCAGTGACCTTCCCAGTTGTTTGAGCATGTTTCTTTCTTATTGAGACAAGGCCTATCAGGAAATGAATCAAGAATGTTTCAGCCATTTTTTTCAGCTTTTCTTTCCTTGAGCATTACGAGATGACTTGAATTGATCATCAGAATCTTTACATTCAGGTGATTAGCATTTGCTGTGTGAAGCTTGCTTCTAGCCCAAGTATTCTGTTTGTTGTGCCTCTTCTTGTAAGATATTTGGTGCCCCTTACTTTTTTCCTTCTTGACAGGCAGAATTTTTATCTACAACTAAAGTATACACAATGCACCTACAGCTTTTCTTCAAGCAGGTTGCTGTTAGGTTGCAGGGCTTTTTTCACAACACAACTTGTGTAGAAAGTTTCAACACAGGAAAATATATGGATGTTTCCTTGGCAGTTTAATCAAGTTTTTTCCTTTTTTTGTGTATTAAAGAACCTTTATTTTGTAGGTGGTAAGTGTAACCATAGTCATGACCCTTTCAGCGGCATCACACTTCATTTCTGAAAGCCCACAGTTTAAGCTGGTCACACCTGGCAGAAATTCTTCATCTCAAGACTCCAAAGAAGTATAAGAAAAATGCCATCTTATACTTTAAAGTCCTTTTCCCTAAGACTTATATGTTTGTGCCATTTCTATGCCAGTAGCCTTTACACCCATATTCTTTACTTGCAGAGAAAACTTTAATTTACATAAAGATTCCCAGAAAGATCTGAGCTGTTCATGCTTCTGTGATTAAATAAAAACTATGCAACGTGTACAAATTATTCATCTGATTATGTCTGTGTAAGTACCTTTTAGTTTTAAGAATATTCCTTAAGAATATAGGTCTTATGCATACTTGTATGTGTGCATAATAATTCAAGTAGAGAAGAACTTCTGGAGGTCACCTGAACCAACCACTTGAAAGCAAATTCAAACGATGCCAGATTTCTCAGGGCAGTGTCTATTCAAATATCTCCAGGGATGGAAATCCCATGGCCTCTCTGAGTTCCCATCCCAGTGCTTGACCACCCTCATGAAGAACACTTTTTTCCTAGTGTCTTATCAAGATGTTCCGTGTTGCAACCCTTGTTTGTGGACTCTAGCCATTTCATTGAGCGCATCTGAGAAGAATCTGGCTCCATTTTCTCTGCACCCTCCTGCTAGATAATTGTAGGCAGCACTCAGACCCCAGAAGGCTCCTCTAGGTTTCTGCTGTGGAGAAATGTGGCAGTATGGAAAAGAGGTGTTTTATTATTTTTGCTTTGTTTGCTTATTTAAAAACTCTATGAATTATATCAGAAGTTTAGCCAGTGCCTTAAAAACGCCCTAATTGAGTTAATGAGTGTATTTCTGTGATTCCTTTCAATGTTGCAGTCCAAAGTGCAACTTGCCTTAGAGGTAAGCTGATTATAAATCCCTTATGGAAATCAATCAAACTGCATGGCACCTGTCTGCCTCTGGAAAATTAATTTTCCTGGTTTGGGTTTTTTTTTTGTTTTGGGTTGGTTGTGGTTTTTTTGTTGTTTTGTTTTTTGGTGGGGTTTATTTTGCGGGTTTTTTTTGGTTTTTGTTTGGGGTTTTTTAAGCGTTTTAACTTTCCATCCTATATGGGGGATGTTAAAATAGCAAATCTGTCTTGAACATTTTCAGTTTTCAATGTTCAAAGCTCCAGATCTTCTACAGCAGGATCAAAAAAAAGAGCTAATCTAGACTACTCTGTTTTTCTACATGGTCTGCAATTAATGTGATTATTTTAGAGAGTGAGAAAAGATTTTTCTGTTTGTTTTTCCCTCCTTCAAGAAAGTGAAATGCAATCTACTCGTGGTGAACCTGACCATGAGCAGTTACCATATTTTACAAGGGGATTTATATATTCTTCTTATGTGTTAAGAACACTCTTGCAAAATTGTTTGGCTTGCTCCATGATTGCAGCTCTCTTACAATCTCAATTGCTGCAATGCTAACCCCACAATTTTAAAAATATACCAAAGGCAAGATCATTTGTGTATTCCCAGAGTTTATCAACTGTCAAGAAAAAGCTGTTCAGAGACTTAAGCTGCTACTGGCTTGTGATATGAGGGATCAGTGCCTCTTCTTCACCCAAGAGACCAAGAACATTGTGCAGGAAGACACCAGGTCAGCAGGGCCATGAATTTACACAGTCGTGCTGTCCTCATATTAAGAGGCCAGTCAGCCACTCTAGGGATGGAGTATCTCTCCCTCTCTTTTTTTATTTGCTAATTTCTTACCTGGAAACCTATTTTTTCCAGGTTGTTTCCCAAGCAGCCTCAGCAGCTAGAGCTAAACTGTTTTAGGATTGGATCCCTGTTCAAGTACAAATAAGCTTTGTCCATTGATAGTTGAACCTCTTCTTCTATTAGGCAACTTCTCTAATCTCAGTACAAAGGCTTTTGCACCTCAAGACGTGAGGAACAGCACCTCCACTGGAATGGGCTGTCAGGTATAACCCCATTCCACAGCCACAGCTGGTGCTCCCCAGCAGAAGGGATAAAAATCCTGAGAGACGACAAAGCAAGGAAGTTGACTGGGGAGAATTGGAAGGAGGGATGGCATTGTGGTACCAAAATGCCACCCAACATCTCCAAAAGGATTTAACTATGGTCTTGATTAAAGGGGTTTGCAGGGGTGATCTTTGCCCCAAATATAAAGCAGAATACACCTCTTGTTAGACTTATTCCAGCCTCTGGATTCAGAAATTTTATCAGAGAAACAAAAGGACAAGCCTCTTTTATGGCCAAAGGAAAATGCACGCAATCTTCAGTCAGGTTTTCTGGGTTACATTTCAGCCATGAAGAGGCATTTTCTTCATTGACTGAAACTGGTTTTAATCTTACAGCAACTTAGTAAAACACGAATATGCGCTTCCGACGTCAAACATTTCCATGCTCCCAACACAGCAGCCTTGTGGAACAGCAGCATGTGCAGTGGCTCTAGTCAAGCCAAGGAAATCCTCTTAACTTTCATTTGTTGGTGACCTTAATAATGTCAACAGCATCTAGCTGCTGTAACCTGAAATGACAGCTGTATGACACTAATCTCTCACGGTATTCTCATGTAGCATAGTTATCAATGCCACTGCAAAAGAAGCCCTTTTCCACAGAGGTTCGGGAGATATTATCTTGCTCTTTATCAGGATGCTTCTGATGTTTGCTCAACATGTTATTGAAGAATGTCTTCTGTAAATTACCTTGTCCAGGACTGCTACTAAGAAATGATTTTTGTTTGATGAATGAACAAGACATGAAATTAAACACTTCTATGTCTAAGCAACCTGAAGATGATGAATAAAACTAGAGAAAATTCAGCTGGAGTGAAATTCAAGGATCTATCAGCTATCTCTCTAATCTAATAACTATTCTTAAGACCTTCACAGATGGAAGTTTTACTGGCTCAATCAATCTCTCTATCTGTGATATCTTTTTAGGCCTTTTTTTCTTTTTAGATTTTCATCCTGAATTCTGTGCAGTAGTTTTGATTTTTGTCCGGTCTGCAGTGCATCTAAAGAAGAGATGAGTCCTTTCCTTTTTTACATCAGTCTTTTTGTGCCCTCAAGGCTATGTTCATCTTTTCCTGCAGTCGGCTTTTCCTGGATTTAGCAACTGGATTCACTCAGTTGTTTTGCCTGACGGTATCCTTTACATCAACTCATCGCTGTGTGTCTCTCTTGAAGCACTGTGCTGAGGAGTGGGCATGGCCCAGTGGAAGGATTAGAGCAGAGGCACGTGAGTGTGGTGTTGATCCCAAAGTGGTGGTGGCTGTTGCTCTCGTGGTAGGGTGATGTCATGATGTTCTGGGGCACTTTGCACACGTGCTGCGCGTGAGGGTTGATGTTTCGGACGCTGGCCCAACCAAGTGTGATTACACTCACTACACCACAGTCCTGCACTTCTCCTTTGCTGGACAGCATCTTGCTTTTTTCCCAGTACACGTTTCCAATTCACAAAGATAATTTTGAATTCTAATCCTAGGCTCTACAAAGGCCTTTATCACAGTGGGCATGTGATTCCACTAATAGCCATGGAAGTTTTCATTCTGCAAGTTAGTACAGACTGAGAGAGGCTGTGGTGATTTAAGTTGCCTATTGTTATGGCTCCTTAATGCCCAGGAATGAGATCTTTTTCCCTTTTGTCTGAATGGCAGCTCCCACAAATAGATTAATAGAAATTTTGGCTTTATTTCTTTGTCTATGGCTTTTCAGACTTACCCTGATTTTCAGTGTTTGCATCTTTTAAGTTATCTCTGCAGTCTGGTTTAATTTCTGGAGTCTAACACTGCTTAAAAGCATTGCTTTTAAATTGGTAGAAGGGATTTAAACTGATCATTTGTGCTGTGCTCCTGTAGTGGGGAAACATCTTTCTAACATAGTCTCTGTTGCTCCATAGCTATTTCTTCTGTGGGAATCATAAGAAGGTTTGAGTGTCAGATCCTTGTTCTGTTCCTATCCATATCAGTATAATACAGGAATACAGAATTCCTTTCAAGAAAATGCTCTTCTTCTTTTATACCAAAGAAAATGGGAACAAGTCTAGTCGCTTAGTTTTCTTCAGGTTTTCTGAAATGGAAAAAACAAACCAAGTCCTGAGGAGAAATCACTGATTTCAAGGACAAAAATTATATGAAATCTTACCTTTTATGATTTTACTGTCTTCCAAAAAGACATTTCCTTCCAGTTCCTGTACTAAGAAAAGCACCCCCATAAAAATAGCTTCACCATAACTCTGCCACACATTTTGAAGGAAATTTGTTTCCAAGAAACTCGAGAGATTTGCAGATACCCCAAAAAAGGTGGTTTTTATTTTTTAATCTAAAAGATAAGTGTCTAGCTCACACAAGTTTTCTCATCTAGGTGACTCTAGAATCAGTGGAGACAAGCCATCCCAAGGTAGGTGAGATGAGTGGTGACTCACCTCTGAGACACAGCTACTATCTAGACAATACTATGACAATTTAGAAGAGTTGTGTCTCTTTGGAACTTTAAAGTTAGGTGAGATGACATGAATGGTAGACTGTGCTGGTGAAAATCCTCATGCTGTGAAAAGTGAAATCCTCTCAACACAGCCTTCATTGTTTGCTTAAGCTGATCTCTGGGCTCAGGCACAGAGTGCAACCCCAAATTGCCCCTCATCAGGTCTTGCTTTCCCTGCGTGACTGCATAATCCACAAGGTAGTGTGGCTCCCTATCTGGAGCAAAGCTGAAGCTGGTTCCCAGGAGAGCCTGCCCAGGGGGACAATGGGAGGGACGAGGAGGGACGATGACTGCTGGCCACGAGGGGGCCAAGAGCCGAGGAGGCACTAAGGCAAATTACAAAGCAAAAAGCTCCGTGTCCCTGCTCCATTACTTTCATTTCACCTTCCCTCCCCATGCTCACAATGAGCTCTTTTGTTTGCGAGCAGGAGATCTGGTTTCTGCTCATGCACAGTGGCTTCCAAATGTTTTAATGAGTATCCTCTTCTGCTCTACCATCAGCCCAGTCTGGTAAGTGGGGTCTCACTTACAGCATCCTTCCCCCAACCTGCTCAGGACAGGTCCCTGGGGTCAAGTCTGCAGGGCCAGCACCTGGCACCCCTCCTCAGCTGCATCCCTCACCTGCCTCCTCCATTTTTCTCTAAATCCCACATTATGGGTTTGCTGTCAGGAACTGGAAGATCCCGAACGACTGCATTGACATAACCTAAAACTCACCCCAGTTGCTAGTATGTAAGGATTGCGTGTGCACTCACCAAACAAGCAAATGTGGACACATATCCTGTTGATCTTGCGGCCAGAGCGTCCTGATGCTTTGAGAGCGGGAACAGCTTTCTTACTTTGTTTTCTTTGTACACACACCACTAGGGGACGTTTTGTCATCACGTTTCAGTCGCTACAAAATTACACTTTTCCTTAGTGGGTCATGCTTCCCTTTCAGTCTTGGTGCACATCTAGATCATGGAGTGGATGTCTGAATTTCACAGGGCTCGTGAATGACCCAGACTCACTGAAGTCGGGAAAGAGAGAAGTATTTATTTCCCCAATTTCTCCAAAGGAGTCCATCTATCAACATTCCTAATGAAGTGAGGCAGCTGGTTATTTCACAGCTTGCTGGAGCAGCACAAGAAAGCTGAGAGCTGACTCTCGTTTTAGCACTAACTGTGGAATACAGACACTGCTAGTGGTTTTGTGAAGAGAGAAGTAAGATACAGCCAGTGCAAACCAAACTGGAATGAACATCACTAGCAGTGATGCACGTTAAGTGTTTTCTGAAAAAAAGAATGTCCTTTGGACTAAATAGTTGAAACCAATTGGCAAAACTCAAATTTCTCTCCTATTTTCCATTCTCATCTCATTTGTCTGAGAATAAGTGACTATCTTAACCGAAGTCACTATCCACCCACCAAACTATATGCTTTTTCCCTTCTCTCTAATGCAGACAGAGCAGCTGGTGACTCTTTGGATTCTCTTTATTGTCACAATTGCTGGAAATGCCACTGTGCTCTTCTCTACCTGGAGGAGGAAGCGGAAATCTCGAATGACCTACTTTGTTACTCAGCTGGCAATCACAGGTAGTGTATGGGAGGGGAAAGGGCACCTGACCTACGCAGGAATCACTGTTTAAATGACAAATAAGAAAATGTGAGTTGAGCGGTGAAGAATTCAGCTGCCACCTAATGTCCAGTTGCAGTTTGCCATAAAGCAAATGGATGGCTATTTATCTTAGCGCTCAGTCTGATCTAAAAAGATGTTGCTAGATGTAGTAGTATGCAGCAGCTGCAACTCATTGATGTCACTAAATCTTATCTTCCAGCCTGAGTTTGCATCCGCATTTCCCAGAAGCTATGTCTCCAGCTGTTGTCATGGAACTGCTTAAATTAAACTAGTTTAAGATGAATCTCTTGTGTTTTTCTACTAAAACTACTCCATCAATTATGCTCCTGCAGTGAAGAGTGAAAACAACTTCATGCTGTCCGGTTTAAGAAAGTAAGGGAAATATAACAATATAAAGGTGGAGAGGAATGCATTTAGATATTTTTTTTAATGGAAAAAAGGATGCTGATCCAAGGACTTTGTAGTTTTTAAACAGAATGTAAAATATACAGAAGCCTGGTTTGTAAAATGCCAATCTCAGCAAGAAGAAAAGGAAATGAGCATAAGCAACACATTGTTTCTCTGTGGTATTGAATGGACTACATTTGTGGGGGTTTAAGTTTCCCAAGGGAAAATATGTGCTGTTTCTATAACAGTGTCCTGCTACTAATCCCTGCATACAAGATATCTGTGTTGTACTGTTTGTGTATATAGGATATACTTACATTCCTTCTATTGCCTCTCCCCCCCCTACCCCCCCCCAAGCTATGGTAGGAATTACATCAGTTTTTCACTAAAGAGCCATTTAATTTATGATTTCCCAACAATACTGCCTCCTCCTTTGGTTTCTGTTGTACCTGTGTTTTAACTGGAAAAACAAAGGACTGCACTGCCCAGCATGCATTTTTGCAAATAAATGAACTCCTGCTCGTGGTCTCAACCACATCTGCTCAGGAGCATGTCCAGTTTGAGGAACTACTCTCAGCTGAAACAGACAGACCAGGGTGTGCAAACTGATGCAAAGAGGCAGGCCTGTTACTACAGGTGATGTCAGAATTCTCACAAGGTGAGGAGGTGAAGGTTTGCACTGACTCCTCTTCTGAAGTGCTGATAGCTGGTTTTCCTATTTGCCTGAGTCATCTGTAATAAACGGTTTTACTTCTTATCTCAATTGTGACCTTTATGTCACTTCCTTCATGTGCCAGCGGTATTTACCATCAGGTAAGGCAGGTCAATACAGCCTCACCCCCAGCCTGGAAGCATCAATCACAGATCAAACATTACAGTGTTCACAGGAGTTTCAAAATAAATAGTCTCTGCTCAGAGAGTTCCCAGTCCGAGGTGAATGGAATGCTCAGGCAACCAAGCAGAAGTGCAGGCAAAGAGCAGAAGAGCAGAGGAAGTCCCTGATGGACACCATCCATTTTCTACTTCCTGTCAGGTATACTGGGGAGGCTGCTGCTGTTGCTGTGCTGGGTAAGGGTCTGAGTGGGAATTTTGCCATTTTAGACCGATAGGAAAGAGGACTTTTTGTATTAGAATGGAGGTGTATGGAGAACTTTTCACTATGGTTTTAAATACTGTCTACATGAAGGGAGAGGAAGGCATTGCAAGTGCAGTTTTGAGGGAGCTGAAATAATCAGTGGCAGTGGCAAAGACAATGAGGCAAATATACCATTAGATGTGGGCAGCAAATAGTGCCATACAGCTGATGTTATAATTTGAGGTCCATGTGCTCCACTTGCTGATTCTTCTGACTTCCCCTTCCCTAAAATTATCCCTGATTTTTAAAATTGCCTGAGCTCAACAGTCTGTTCCATTTCATATTACAAAAATTCACATAGAAAACTCACTTGACATTCACATCTGCAAGGTTAAAAGAAGTAACTCCAGCTTAAACAGCAAGGCTCCTTTTAAGCCATGTCGACTTCTTTTTTGTGATGCAGGAGTCAGAACTCTAATTTATCTTCCCGCACCAAGACTGCCTGTCAGTATTTTGGCACAAGGAAATGACTTAATTCCTGAAATGGAGCCATTTCACTTTCTTATCTTTAGAAATATTATTAAGAACAAAGCAAGCTGGCAACAGCCATCGTGCTTTCACAACAAGTTATGAGGTAGACACAGAACATTATGAAAACACTGACTTGTCACATTGCTTTGACATGCCAAGCATGTTTAAATCCTACCAACTAAAGCCTAATCTCCTGGCAAACAGTTTCTGCTTAGTCAATATTACTACTTCCATCCATTTTGAGGTTCTTAAAATATTTATTATTTCAATCCCAGTAGCAGAAAGAAGAACAATGGATATAGCTTTGTCAATGCAAGCATTTCAAAACCATTTTAAAACTTTTTGTCTATTGATCTGTGGCTCAATAGTTGAGTAGTGCCCTCAATTCTCACATTTTCCCACTAATGTAGTACCAAAATGAAATTAAAATACAGCCTGCGTGTTAGAATAAACAAGGTATTCAAAGCAAAATTGTGCATAATGCATGAATAGGAAGTGAGCGCTGTTGTTCTTCTTGACTGGTTGCCAAGCCAGATGCAGATGAGAAGTAACTAATTGAGGCTTCTTTCAACACTGACAGAACTCAGTGGTTCAACCCACTTGGCAAATCTAGAGGAGAGTCTTACTGATCCCTTACTACATCATTATTCAACGTGGTGCTCAAGGTTGAAGGAATCTGTAGGAATGTGAGTAATCCCTTCAACTTCAGAATGCTTAGGGGTGTTGCTGAAGCATGGATTCACAGTATTTCACATTAAATATACACTTATACAATGCTTGTGTCAGTACCACATTTAAGTCTATGTCTAACTCTCAGTTCATGCATAAATCTCTTTGAAATTATATGGGAATTAAGCACAAGGAAATCAGCTAAGAGTTAACAGCTGAGCTGAACAATAGTACTAATCACTCAGCATCAGCTAATTTAACGAAGAGGAATATTGCCATATTTGCCTTGTGTTCAGTTTGCAGTTTGCCTTTGGGCATATTCCTCTTCTGTAAAAATGTTTTTCTTAGAAACAAGTTCGTCTGTGCAGACTGAAACTAAAGCTAGGTTTCCTACAGATTTCTATCTCCAAGGTAATTTAGTTTCTCAGAAAGAGCAAGGTCTGAAGATTACCCTGTAAGGAGGGTATTTCTAAACACTTTTCCCCAAATAGATTTCTTCTGAGTTTAGCACAAGCTATGCTTCTGGCGTAGCTATTTCTCCTGGCAGGAGATATCTCACATCTTCCCCTACCTGATGCCATTTCACATAACTTCAGAGTCTTGGTGTCTTTAAGATGTTTGCCTCCAACTGAAATCACCAAGTGGTTCAAGATCAAAGAGTAGGATGAGTTCACAGGTGCTGTATAAAGCTGGAAATATTGAAGGGAAATACTGTTGTTTTCAGAAAAGATAGTTTGTCCACACATTTATATCTGTCTATGTCAGTTTACCCAGCTCTATTAAATGAAGGCCTTCTTAAGTTTACTCTCAAAATGTAAAAGCAGTGGACATGAGCATATATCAAACTCAATTATTTGAGTAGTAGTGGGTAAGAAATGTAATTTATGGGCCAGAGTTAATTCAGTAAGAACTGTTATTATTTGACCAATTCCAAAACCAATCAAACAATACATTAAAAAAGCTGCTGAAAGAATTTTTCTTCTCACTATTTTCCATTCAACTTTAAGTACTACTGACAGAGGAACGTATTTATGTTCCTTTTATTGATCAGAAGTAGGTAGTTTATTCAGATCTTTTTCTCCAACATTAACATCTGGAAAGTTGGAACTTGAAATGTCATGACCTTTAGCTGAGAGTGTTTCTCTTTCTCTTCCACCATTTAGCAGAGATCAGTACTTTAGGAACAGTGTTACATTTTGTCCATTGTAAGGGGTAGAAATACATGTAGGCACTCTACTGCATGCCAAATTTTAAGCTATAGTCTGACAGTCTTGTTAGGAAATACTTGCTCCTGCAGGTATTGCTGTGGCTGTAATGAAGAAAGAAAATAGAAAGAACACCACCTAACTTTTATGGTAGCTAACATATAAACAGGAAAACAACATGTAGCTACAACCCATATTATGGTATAAATTCCAAATCCTAAAGGGTGACTGAGAAAGACATTAAAAAGAGACAAGGAGGTGATTTAGAAAGTGATATGAAGATATTTGTATCATTGCCATCTTCTTCAGTTGCTCCCAGAAAGCTGGAGGTCTTGGTTCTTACCAGCTGCCCTCATTTTGTTCAGTGTTTGGTAAAAAGCCGATACACTGAGAACCTGCTACGAGAGGGCAGTGCAAGCATATGGGTGGAAATGGACCCTGCTAAAGCAAAGTGTTGATTTCTGTGCTGCTTCTGCCCAGAGAGAGCATGACTGGGAGACTGAAACTGGGCTCAATCACTGACTTCTAGGATGACTTTGGATAAGATGACTGAAGGCAGAGACTACCATCTAATTTTCTGGTTAAGTGCACTAAATGAGTGCATTTAACTGTGCAGCTACAAGAGTTGGACAATTTTTGTCCTTCTTTTCTTCCTTTTTTTCCCCTACACCAAAACCACTAGGGCACTGACTGCTTTAATGGACTGTGCCTGTCCTTCAATAATTTTCTTCACTGTTCTATATGACTTGAAGGAATGAAAATGACTTGTTACTCCATGACCTGTGGAAAAGCTTAATATAATAACACCATTACCAAAATTAACATGTAGAACATTATTAACAGATAATGGTCTCTGTTCCAGCTTTTCATCTGGAAAATGGTACTTGGAATATTTCTGAACTTCAGAGAAATCATACATTCAAATTTATCAGTTTTACAAGTACCTTAGACATCACAGTGATTATGAGCATTGGAAGTTAATTGCACAGAGCCAATTAGCAGCTAAATCAGCAAGTCACCTTAATGGAGGTGGACTGTTGGCAGCCAAAAAGTCTATAGCATTCCCAGTTATACTGGAAAACTTGACTATCTTGCCAGCTGGGTCTTGGCTGGAACTTGACAACATGATTTACATGATTGTCCACCTAAGACACAGAAACCTAATGCAGAAAACTGAATGAATTCCCAGAAATCTGTCTTCCTCTTCTTTCCACACTAGTTGTCTGCTAATTTGTGGGAGAAACATGAAGGCTGAGGAAAGGTGAGAGGTTTTATCATCCTACCTGCAGAAAAGAAGACTTGGAGGGAGTTATAATTGTACTGCAGAATTCATTGCTAAAATTTAAAGAAGGACATGTGCATTTCTTATATTCATTATGCCATAAAACCTCTTGAAAGTGTAATTAATGTAAGGAAACTGTCTCTGCTAATGGATCAGCTGTGTTCTGCACTGCATGCTCCCATCACTGCCGAAAAGGGTTTGTCAAGACTGGGAAGAAAGAGTATAATTTGTTAATATTCCCTCAGGCACAGACACTGATACTTTACAGAGTACCCAATGGCATCCAAATTCCCCACTTTTGCAAGTAGCTTGATTCCCACACACCTAGCTGGAAGTCTACGAAATCTGCAAATCACCCCACTGTACACACAGCTTCATAAACAGGGAAAGAAATAGATTATATCCACCTTTCCTCCATAGGCTACGAAAACCATAGCATTTAGTAAAACTTTCATTCTGCTTTCACAGAATAAATGTGATTCAATTCACCGAGAGCAAAAATGGTCTCTGGGAGTAAGCACAGCAATATTAGTATTGCTTATTCAATGCATCCCATGAAACTATGTGAATAAGAAAATTTGTTGCATGGCTGCATTAGTTGAGTGGAAAAGAAGCAATAATTTTTCCATCCTCATCCTGCCAAGAAGACCAATTCAGTAAGAGGAAAGCAACATGGGACTTACTTTAGGTTGGGTATATATTAGTGTGCCCCCACAAACTGAGACATAGTGCAGGAAAAGATAAATGTGGTCACAGCCTGCAATACCCTGTGGCAGCACAAGGCAAAAAAGATTTGCTATCCCTTGCCATTCCTGGGGATTTAATAACATCTAAGGGAAACTCAAATTCTCCTTTGAACTTTTACTCAGATTTGAAGATGAGTCATAGTTCCCTAGTTTGTAATAAGCAACTTGGACACTGGTGCTGTACAATTCCAGCTCGATATTATGAATCATCTTTTACTATACTCTAAGATTTTTTATGTAAACAGCCATGAATATTTCTGCATGTCTGTATGCATTCATTTATCTCTGCATAAATGGTTAGTCAAAACATAGTCTCCTTTTTCCTGAGGAAAATATCCAATACATGCATCCCTCTTAAAACGTATTTTCTCCCAAACTAGTCCTGAAGTAGATGGGGTAAAAAGTGGAATATCCTCAGAAGTTAGGAAAGGACACCAGAAGTGAATTTCAACATCAAAACTGAGAGACAGAAAGAAGCTTTATGTGAAGGAGACACGTTCTCTTTAGGGGTATTAGGATCTCCATTTCCCAGTGTTTGATCAGAGAGCCAAAGGAAAATGCTCACAGAAAGCAGAGTACATTTCATATTTTAGAGGTGAAATCATGAAGGAAGCGGTCTGACACAGAAAACTTGGTGTCCTGAAAACACTTTGTTCCAGTCCAGTCTAGTAGTGTAGGAACGTTGAATCTGGGACTAGCGCGCCATGGGTTCATGGAGTTACACTACTTCCCTGTGACGTCTAAAGCAAAAGGAACTTCTTTTGGTGCAATATTTACCTCTTTGAACAGGGAAAGTTATGATACCACAAGACTGGGACTGTAAGAAAAAAGGTAGGCTTGGAGACTTGGCAGTAATCCTGGGGTCTAAGGCAGTTGGATTGCCTTTGCCTTTAGAGTACGTGCCCAAAAGGATTGGAGTCAAGGAAGTATGTGAGGAGAGACAAAGAAACAACAATGGATCCAATCTTGCTGCAGTAACCAGAGAATTTTAGGCCAGAATGAGGTACCCCAAAAACCTGGCTGGGAGCTATTGTAGAGATCGGACATCTGGAGAATGCAGAAATGAGCTGTAGGTTTGCTGACAACAACTGTTTTAGAATCCAATTCCAAACCAAATCCTAAGTGTTTTTAACCAGCCTACAGATGGAAACTTGTTATGCTATATTTTTCTTAATGCTCATATAGATTTAGATACTTGAATACCTTCTCAAGGGCTCACTGGAAAGTCCAGGGCTGGACACAGTATTAGTATTTGCTAAGACTCTATGCATTGGAGCTCACTGCAGTAGGAAACAGCAGCACTAACACAAAAAAAAAAAAAAAAAAAAAAAAAAAAAA
>VZRV01009905.1:2177632-2287411 GCA_013398115.1 Falcunculus frontatus
AAAAAAAAAAAAAAAAAAAAAAAGCTGAAGTGCTGTAACTATAAGGGTAGAATGCAATATCCCTCCCATTAGTGGCAATATAAAGGCAATGAGCTCTCCAAATTTGCTACAGGAAGCAAGAATGATCATCCCCTTAAAAACCCTATAATGACTTTTATTAATGTAGCCTGGTTAAATCTTACAAATGCAGAAACAAGATGTCCATGATTCATGATTTGTAATTAATGCAATCACAACCTACTAGGCAGACATCTTTAAAACAGTGTTTTTCAGTCTGTTTTCTGTGAACAGTGGTCTCCAGATCCCTTTCAGGTAGCAAAACCCACTCTGCAGCATAACCCCAGGTACGGATCTGAGGTTCATACAGGCAAGGACAACTCGTGAAAAAAAGTCTCCTCTTTCCTCAAAGTCCAGTACCTAAATGATTTACTAAATTGTTCTGGAAGGGGACAGTTTGTGTGTTCATCATACAGAGGGACTCAGAGTGGGATTTTCAGAGTGCTTAGGGATATAAACTGTATCTCCCTCTGCTACTGCAAAACAGCAGACACGCTCTCTCTATTTGTCAGTAGCTCCAGTACCACTTTCAGTGTAGGATAAATATGGTCATGTGGTCTTTTTCATGATGGACCACCTGGGACCCTGAGAATTTAGCAACAAAGATGATATGCCCTCATTTCATCTGCATCTCAATCACTTTAACACTCTGAAGCCAGATATATCTTTTTTTAGTTTGTATTTTGTGGAGTTATAAAGTATTTTCAGTAGATGTGTTGATTCTTGTACAAAGAATTTGAGTATTTCCTTATATAGCCTTTAGGGACTTAATAGGCTTTAGTTCATAAATACTCTTGCTTCTAAAGCAGAGGGAAAACTAACTACAACATGCCTATAAATATGCAATATAGTGTGCAATGATTATTCCTTTGCAGCGTATACGTATGTTTAAAATCACAAGCAGCCACCAGACTTCTGTTCCTAAGTCATCCAGGAGTGTTTTTGAATGCCATCCCTAAGGTTTGGGCCCCCCGACGTCCCCGGAAAGGATTGTAACATATTAGTGACAATCTTATCTCCCCAAATTCGACCCAGATCATGCAATTTTAAACTAAGATGGAATCAGTTGTTCTATTTGCTTTTCCTGGCTAATAAGTCATTTCTGAAAGCATTAAAAGTGATGAATGGGCCTTATATGCCCTGTCTTTATCAAAGGCATAGTTTGTTCATTTCAATAGACACACACTGCCTGAACTTGATTCCACTTACCCACCTACAGATTTCCCCATAGGAGGTCCACATTTACCATTACTATTCTTTCAAAAGGAGCTGTCATTCCTTAAGATCTTTGCATACAAATGTTTTTCCTGACTAGACATCTGTGTGACTAAAATGAAAGCATTTCCTTTCAGCTCTTTTTTTGCCAGTAGCTTTTTACTCCCCCCTTTCACCTGCAATATAATTTCTCTAACCCTGTGCTGAGACTTGCACTGTGCAGCTAAATTGCTGCACCATCACAGCTCTGCTGATACCAGTAGGGCTGTGTGGAGATTATAAAGGTTTGCATCGGCAACTACAGCACTTTGAGGGCTGTAAGACAAAAATGCGGTATGGTCAGGGCTCATATGCTAGAGTGGCCATGTAGTATTTGAAAGAAAGAGCAAAAAGAACAACAAAATTCTAATCTTGGTAACTTTTCTAGTCAGCCAAGTGAAATGCGGACTAGGCAAGTATCTTCAGACACCTTTGCTCTCTTACAGATGAGTGGTTGTACTTAGGTGACAATTTACATTTGCAGGTCTTTGAGCCAAAGCAATTTTAATCTGTGACCTTCTTCACCTGAGGCAGTTACTGTTATTTGGAACGTTACACTGTCTGCTTTAAACAGCATCATTAATACTGAGATTAGCTCAGCTGGTGAGAGTTTGGTGTTAATAATGCCAAGGTTGTGGGTTTGATCTCCATATCGGCCATTCACTTAAGGGTTGGACTCAATGGTCCTTGAGGGTCCCTTTCAACTTAGAATATTCTGTGATTCTGTGTAATAGCAGGGAAGGTGGAGGGCAAATGCCCTGTTAGCTTCTTGCCATGCGTACAGAAGTAGGTCTACAGAAAGTGCACATCTTCACATCAGTCCTGGGAAGAAAAATGGGACATAACTGTCCAATTATACACATAATTGGATTAAATTTCATGACTGCATTCTTGCACACTGATATTCATTTTAGGGATTGTTCATTCCATCTATTTTAGGCTTCTTGCTGTAGGTATGTCAGGTACAAAGTCACCCTCCCTATGCTCAATTAATAGCCAACAGAGCAAAACACTCCAAGCAGCTCTGTACTCGAGCTTAAGTTTCACTGACTTGTACAGAAGGATTCAATTCCTAATTTAGATCTCTAAAGCTGACTATACAAATCCCTCCACTGTTTGTATATCACCAGATATGTCACAATTACTATTATTTTTTGACAACTAAGAACCTAATCTTCCTCCATTTCAATCAGACCTCAGAAGGCTCTGACTCGAATCCCATCCCCAAACACAAAGTTTTACAGAGAAGGTGTTTCTCAAAACCTTTCCATTTGTTTATTTTTAAGTGCAGCAAGGCATAGCAACGTTACCTGATGGAGAGTGCAGGATTATTTCTTTTGTGCTCAGATTTGTTCCTTAATTACCATCTGGAACTTGTCCAAGATTTTGTAGGCACTGCCCAAAAGACAATTTGTTCATAGAATCACAGAATCGTTTAGGTTGGAAAAGATCATCAACCTAATGCTGCCAACTCCATCATTAAATCATGTCTCTGTGTATCACATCGACATCTCTTTTAAATACTTCTAGGCATGGTGACTAACCCGTTCCCTAGGCAGCCTATTCCAATGCTTGACCACCTTTTCTGTGAAGAAATCTTTCCTAATATCCAAACTAAACTTCCCCCGGCACAACCTGAGGCAAATTTTCTCTCATTCTGCTGCTTGATACTTGGGAGAATAGACTTCCCCCCAACTTTGTACAATATCCTTTCAGGTAGTTGCAGAGATCTAAATGGGATCTGGAATAAAAGTGTAGTTTAAGTGACAAATATTACTCCAAACCTGTGCATTAGCAGTACAGCTGCATGATCAGCCTTAAAGGGGTATCTTAAGGATCATAGAATCGATCAGGTTAGAAAAGAATTTCAAGACTGTTGAGTTCAGTGCATATAAGTGCTGTGCCTCAATGTGTTGGTGGAAAAAACCACCTGAAATTACTGAAGGATGCAATATGGATCTGATTCTGTTCCTGCACAGATGTAATACACACATACACCCACACACCCACACACCCACACTACAGCCCTGAAATACAAAAGAAACTTGAAAGTAAGTCACACGTTTCTCCACTACTATTATGTTAGCAGGCAGCAGCAAGAAAAGAAGAGTGAAGACCTGCTTAACAAAAACATGATCAGTTAAAATAGAATGGAAATTACATATGGAAAAATCTCCAAACATTTAATTTACAAGTCAGACTTCTTTGCTACTTCTTAAGGAATAGGGATAACAGCATTGAAAAGCAGAAGTGGTTGATTATGCCAGTTTCTTAGAGGTTACTGATAACAAACAAGAGGAATTTTTTCTTTCAAGACATTTTTACTTTCGTTGTAAACTAACAAAAGAGAGCAATAGACAAAACGTTATTCAAATATGCCAGAAGCCTGCACACTAGAAGAGGGGAATAAGGTGTTTTCTGCATGAAGAAACACTTTACTTTGAAATTGTGGGAACTTGAAAATATGTGACAAAAAAGAGACATTTATTTGTTTCCTAAAAAAACCCGAACAAAAACCTGTATACATTTTGAGATTGTATTGGTTTTTTGATGGATATTTTCTAGTCTTGAATGGAAGAACTGATTTCTATATATTTTCATTCCCAGCTCCCACAGGCAGGGAGAAAACCAGGATCTGATGCCACACACGGAAAGGATGGAGAGCCCTCTTAGAAAATGGTTTTCCAATGCTATAGAGATAGGGACTGTATAATCAATCACTGGTTTTCTAATGTGTTATGAGAGTGCTGGAGTTACTGCTACATTTCTTGTAAATCCAGAAAAGAAATTTAGGTTATATTAAATATGGTAATTTTAGTGCTCATTAGGAAACTGTCTCTCCAGTGATATCTGATTAGTCAACTGAAAAACAAGAAATGTCATTTGCTGCTCAGTCTTCTTTGTTTTAATGAAACATGCTTTTAGAAACCAAGGGGACATTATTATTTAAATCCTTTTCTCAAGAACTGTAAGGTCACATCTGTTTGCTCACGGAAGCTGGTAGAAGATTCCCTCCAAAAGGGCTGAAAAGCAGAGTGGTTTTTCCCCTCATCCTTAGCATGGAATTCAGTGTCACTGCTCCTGAGGACAGCTTTGTACATAACCCTGGTAAAGTAAGGGTCTTTCAGTGCTTTGTCCATCTTTCCAAAAGGAGGGTACCATGAACACTTCTTCCATGCTTCATTCAGAGAATCAATTTAAATTTGGATTCCTGCTCATCCCTGCCAGAAGCACATGCAGGCACACAGCAAGCTTGACATATTTTAAGTACTGAGCTTGTAAGATGGCACACTCCATTTGAAGTAATCCTCACAGTACTGGGTGCATGAGACCCATGAAGACTCTACTACAGCACCAATCCACTCATGGAATCCATGCATTTCCAATCTCTGATGATCTGCTCTGATGGGGTTTTACAGTGTTGTGATACTCAAACATCAAATAAGTTTCTTTGTGTCATAGAGTTATTAGCGGCAAATCTCATTAAGACAGAAACTCTAATGAAATTTCAATGCACAAAAGACAGCACAGTGATACAACTACCCACCTGAAATCCTTGCTTTGCCAAAGTGTCTAATCTAATATTAATAAGTGACAACCACATCAGTTGCACATCAGCCTAGTTTCTCTGAATTGTCCTCTCACAATATGCTGTAAAATCTTCTCTCTCAAACAGTGAAGCTTCTTATACAAACAAATCAGTAACATATCCTATGCCTTTGCAATCTGGCTGTAAGTGAAAACTGTCTCTCACTGCATGGATATGTTGGTACTTACAGCTTGCCAAGCTCAATGGGACACCACAACATGGTGTTCATCAAGTGCCTCCCAAATTCCTAGTTTGCCTTTTATGCAGTAAATAAACCAACTAGGTGTGTTCAAAATAGAGCACCTTTTGCATCCCTCATGCATTTCTCAAAGGCACTCACATGTCTACCAAATGCTTGTTAAACCAGAAGTTTTTCAGTAGTGTGGGCATGTAGCACCTCAGCTTACTAGGACCTGGTTGTAGAATGTGTGAGACAAGGTTCAGTGCTGGCCGTCTTCTGAGGCCTTGGAGAAAATGGATAGTTGATGGAAATCAGCATGGAATTGTTTTGCACTGTGTCTGGGGCAGGGAAAAGTGTGTGTATATTGCCTCGAGTATGGATTTTCTGTCAGTAATGGCATTAAAATAATGTTTTGCACTCTGAAGCTACCTTGCTGTAAGTACATACCATGTCCAAAGGCATGGAGCATGAAACAGCTTGTGTACTTACAACTGAGTTTCAGCCCTCTGCCTACTAACTTCTTTTGGTAAAGGTGGAGGCATAAACTCCACCACTGAAAGTAACTTTTAAGTGCTCTTTTTGGGAGGAACACTCACACTCCTATCTGGACCAAAGTTATCCAATTATCAAATATCTACATTTAGAGCAGGAAGTGGAGGATGGGGAGGGGAGCAGTGGAGAGGAGGAAATGAAGGCAGTACTGTTTACTCACTATTAAAGGGGAGTCCCTAATACACCAAAATACACCAGAAGGGAAAGTAATTTCCATTTTAGGGGAAACCGTGAGCCAACAGAGAAATTGTTATTTGGGATAAATATCTTGAGGCCTACTGAAAAAATAAATCACATGTTGACAATTTGATACTGACTAGAATGGTGCCTATTGTCTGTGTGAAGGTCTTAGATGTTCCAACATATCCTGCATCCTTTATAATTGCAATTTGTGGAAATATTTCTTAAGGCCACAAAACCTGCACCCTGTAGACAGTATAAAGTTAATGTTTAGTTTACACAAGAAATAGGCAAGATATAAAAAAAAAGATGAATACAATTACAGGAAAATTTACAGAAAATAAAAAACAGTGAAAAAAATTTCCCCAGCACACTATCAGGATTGGCAGTACTTATTCAGCTGTCGAACTCTACAGCAAGTCTTGTTGCTCTCCTCTTTCTGGGGAAAGCTGCAGGTCACCTGCACATGGTCTGATTTTGAGAGAAAGCAAATCCTCACATGTGCTCCCGCTTCTTCAGGTAAAGGAGAAAACTCATATGTCTGAACATAACATTCATGGATGTTGCCGGGCAAGAGATGACCTTAGGAGATCTTTAAAATGGTTCCATTATTATTCTACCTGGTAAAGCATACACAGCACATGGGCACAGAAAATGCTCTTGCCCTCTGTGGCCTTCACAGGTCTCCCAGAACTCTCACTTTGGGCGCAGATTCACATTAGTAGGTGAGCCAAAGTACCTTTGCAGGACTGAGCATCTCCAGAGCCTCCATGGTTTGGAAGAACACCCATTAGCAGAAGGGGAATGCTTCATAATGCTCAGAAAAGCTTTGTTTTGTAGGAGAGGAGAGATTACTCCAGAAAGAATGTATGTGCCACCTGCCAGTCACTGAGCTTCCCAGCAACTCAAGCTCAGACTGCTGAGTTCTTGAACTGGAGGGAGAATCAGAGTCAAACCAAACCACAGTGACTGGCAGGAGAGCACAAGCTGTCAGCTGCAAAGCCACGACACCAACTCCAAGAGAGCACATCTCAATATATTACAATGCATTAGAAGTATCAAGGCACTTCAGCTTATGTAGTTTGGAAGTTATGAGCACAAAGGGCATTTTCCTTTTAATAATGTTTTTATGAGCTGCCTGAGTGGCTTGCAAGCAGTTCAATATCCCCTGCTGCATACCATTACTGCTGTATTTTCTAGAAGACTGCTTGGGAGACACAAGAAAGAAAATTACTGTGATCAAAGTCAAATTACAATACACAATTGCATTTCTGTGAATGCTCTACCCAGCTAATACAAATAGACTGGAAAAAAATCGATTCAACAAGATCGTCAGAAAAACAAAGCTGTGCTTCCAAAACCATGCCCCTTGGAGGTATGCTTTTAAATAACTCTGTGCTTCACTTACATGGTTTATAATGTCAATGTGAATTTGAAAGGATCTGTAAAAGGAAATGGTTTTGAGTTTGTCTATTGGATCTCTTTGTGTGCAGATAATATCATAGACAAAATATTTTGCTCTTGCTCAAGACTAATTTGATCATTCTGATATGTCACAAACGAATGGACTCCTGCAAGATAGAGTTTTGCATTTTCAACTATGTTTCCAGATCCTTAAACACCCACTCATTAGTATACCAAATACATTTTCAAATGAATGCTTTGGTAGGTTAGCATTGTTTTCAGCTAACAATATTTTCACAATACATATTCTGTTCCTTGCAGAAAACGTTCTTGAAATGATAGTGGTTACAAATTCTTCATATTGCTGAATTTATGAAGTCTGTGGATTATGCTATTTATTCCTCACAAAGATTGTTCCCAACCTAAATAATTTTATGATTCTAAGATGTTTGTAAAAATACTCACATCCTTTCTTGACCATTCATTGCTTCAGAAGTAGATAAACATACTTGGATCTTCATGAGGTTTTTTCCACAGTCACATTTTTGGTGTGAATTGCAAATAAACACAAAACTTCATAGTCATTCA
This sequence comes from Falcunculus frontatus, assembly GCA_013398115.1. NCBI lineage: Eukaryota > Metazoa > Chordata > Aves > Passeriformes > Falcunculus > Falcunculus frontatus. Next base: position 2,185,438 of record VZRV01009905.1, read on the forward strand.
TTATTTGGGAAGACATTCCAATTTCAGAAGTACTTTGCTAGGATGCTGGCTGACAGGATGTGGAAAAGGCACAAGTCAATTGATTTTAGCTTTCAAATTAGAGTTGTTGTTTACACTCTTTATAGTCAATCAATCTCAGCGAATTACCTGCAGGGAAAATCCAAATATCTTGTCAATAATCTCAAAGATACTCATGCATTTTTGGTCAGGAAAAGAAGCCAGACATTTTGAAAAAACTAGTGTCTTTTATGATTTTAGCATGCTGGGGTTTCAAATTTTGGTTGTGATTGCAACCTTGACACAGCTGCTGGATGGCTGGCTTAGCCCTTAAACCAAAATTTAGAATGAATGCAAATACTTTAGACACTGGTGGGAAACTTTGACTCCATTATAGGAAAGCTCTGTGTAGGTCTTGGAGGGTTTTTGTGCCCTCATACCGGTCTCAGGTGGAACTCTTTGGGAACACAGGGAAGGAGTGTCTCCATGCAGCACTGTCAGAGAGGTCTGACTCGGCCACACTGGCAACATCTGATGCACCAGCTCAGTGCAGTGCCACAATCCAGACGTGGTGCATGAGGGGCATAAGCACAGCCTTTATCCATATTAGTAACATAGTTTGGGAAAACAGAGCAGCAGCATCTCTAAATCTGGCTGGAAAAACAATGGTCCTGTTTAATGCATCTTTTCATAAATTACTTTCTTCAAAACACCACATTTTTCAAACAAGGCAGAATGCAAGAACAGGTGGGGTTTTATTCTTGTTACATATAGTGAGGCACAGGGAAACATGAAGGGCAAGAGGTGAACTCGAAGTTTTCCATGGGGCTCCAGAGCAAAAGCAGACATTAGGATGGTTTAGGAAGGTTATTTTGATAACCCTAGGAAGGTTATTTTGATGGCCTTTCCTGTGGCCCAGTAGTGGCCCAGAGTATGTTTTGTAGATACACTTGACAGTCACCGGACTGAGCCATGCATTTTCTACATTAGCAGCAGTCAGCTTTTGCTGTGCCAATTTATGTCAGTTTATAGGAAGCCTTAATTCTTGTTTTGACAGCTACAGAATTGTTATGTGGTCCTGGAGGACTGATTATGGTTTTCCTACCTTCAGCCTGTTTCAGACATTCAAATCCTAATGACAGTTGTGCTATGTTTGTTTTTGGTTTTGTTTTTAATAAAAGGTGCTTGGTGGATAAATTGTATCATCCTTTGGGTCCAACATTTCAGCATTAAGAGGGGAAATGGATTTCTTTCTGAATTACTTGGAAAACATTACCTCTAAATTTTATGGATTCGTGTTTGATTCCCTGATGGATATCTGGGCAGGATTGTCATCTGTCATAGAGGACATTTATTTCGCAGTTACTCTACATGAGAGTTTGACTTCTATTGTTAGATAAAGGTAGGCGTGTGGAGTTTGCTATCTGGCTTCTTCATGTGCTGGCAGTAAATGCTGAGAAACAGGATTGCAGGAGTGTGGTGCTGCCAACAGCATGGCCATGTTGACTATACTTTACTTGGAATCATTGCTTAGGATCTCATTACCTCCCATTAAAAGACATGACTTGTAAACTTTTGACATTAGATGTACAAATACATCATTAACACCTTTTAGTCCATCATCTGTACTGCAGCACTTCTAGTTGCAATCAAAAAGAAATTATTCAGGAAATAGCCTTTGCATGCGCTGAAGTTACATTAAGAACATTGGGGTTTTTCTATTCCCCTCTTGCATATTAAAGCAGTGATATTCATTTACTTAGACTGTCTTTGGGTCACTAACAATAACACTGACATGCTTCCTTTTACCCATCTTTGCAAAGGGCTGTAGGATGACACGTCCAACATTTTCATGCGGTACTTCATCACCTGCCAATGTGTCTGACTCACGTTCATATGTTTTGCAGGTTTTCTCTGGAGAGTTGCTTCCTTTAACTCCATTGCCTAGCTGGTTACCAAATGTTTACAAATGATTAACAGGATTTATAGAATTCAGGTCAAAGATATCATGTGGCGCTACAGAGACTTAGTTGCTCTATTAAGACCAAATGCTGAGCAGTCCGTTTTGGTCATGTTCAGCTCAATTATAGGACTGAGATCCAGACCACATGTAATGAATTTTCAGCCTGCGCTGGCATCGCAGCACATTTAATGAAAAACAGCTCAGTGTGCATTTGCCTGATCTACCTTTCCACATGATGATTTTATATGGGAATTTGCCAATGAAACTTACCAGTATGCTTTTGTTCATGCTATGAGGAAACACCAGGGGAGATAAAGCAGATACAAAAATGGAAATGAACGTTGTTCTACTATTCTGTAATGGCAAGCCTACGCTTCAACAAAAATTGATCTGCAGCATGCAATATCACTGCTAGAGCACCATGGGAGTCTGAGTTACAGTTTGCCGTGAGGGAAGAAAGAAGGCTTTATCCTTACCATTCCTACTTAGACTAAAGTATCTGCCTCAGCAGTATCTGAGCCAACTAAGGCAGCATTGTAAGAAGTGTAGGTAATCAATGACTACAGTGACCTGGGTGCCTGAACTACACCAACAGAAAATACTCCTAAGATAGTCCACAATTTGTAGATGAGAATAATCATGCAGTTGCTGTTGTGACCAAGATATGAACATGCAGTCCTTCAAATACTTGAGCCATAAAAGCTGGCAAAAGAATCTGTATAGAGGATTCAGAAGAAATAGCAGAAGAATCTATATACAAGGTGTTGCAGAAGGAAAGAATTAAGATGGTCTTGTTTCGTGCTTGGTATCTTAGAAGGTTTTTTTTTTTCTGGAAAATGCTGCAAGTACAGGCACCACTTGAAATATACAAAGCAGCAATGAATTTCAAACAATGTGATTCCTACGTCTTTTGAGGAAGCATATCCTTGTTTTTCTGTGTTTAAATAAGACAAATTGATCCACAGGAGTGTGCCTTCCGTATTTACACTGAGACTCCCTTATCCAGGGCTTTCTCTCCCACTACTTTTGTTCTTTCTACCTGTTCTACTTTGCCTGAATGAGAGAAGGGGAGTTAAATTACTGAGCTGCATTTGAAATATTCTTTCCCAACAGGTAAATAATAGTGGTGAAACACTTGCTCTTGCTTTATCATGCCATATTCAGGCATGGATAAGTCACATCTTCGTATACCTAGAGAAGCTTGATTCTTATTTCAAAACCTACAGCCACAGGAATCAACAGAACCTTCACCATGGTTTTTGTAGCTTTGCTGTTAACTATTTCACACACAGCTGCTGAAACTCTTTGTCCACTCTTCAAACCCCAGTGTGAAACTGTATTCAGGTGATTTTATATTGTCTGTTAAATAAAAATTCTCTCTTTACACAGAATGAATCACTGAGCAACTCCACGCAACAAAATAATATTTCATCTAGTAAACAGTGGTCTCATCTATGTGCACGTAACACAAGATGGAAAGAGGAAACTTTGTCCTAGGGGTCAGAATTCTCATCAACTTTATCTGCCCCTGCACATTGCCCCTAAGGGCAACTGCCAATCCCAAAGCACAGTATCTGCAGAGGTCTGAAGAAAGGGGCATTTAAACGAAAATTACTTGCTTTTACTGTCCTGACTAGTTCATAAATTTTACAAGAAAACAATTCTCCAGTCATTTCTTCAGCTTTGTGGGAGGAACCAGTTTTTCTGAATAATGAGATCACTGCTGATGTGGTGACCAAGCCCTCTTTTTTGCCCACCCCCCTCACTGTGTTCGATCTGCTGCTGCTGTTCCCCTTATCCTGCCCTGTTTTGGTGGGTGCCATGCTGCTTCCTGGCAGAACTGCTGGATCAGTCCAGCCCACTCCAGATGTATCCCCAGAGCAATGGTGTGATAGGAAATAATGGTAGGAAGAGATATATATTAATAATGACAAATTAGGCAAAACCTTAGTGCCTTTCACAATGGCAGGGCATGTTAAGTTTTAATTCCTAGAGATCTGATCTCCAGCTGTCTTGTAAGTGCTGTTTCTTAAGAGGTTGGTATGGTGCAGTATATGCTTTTCTCAGCCCTTCATCTATCAACCTGGATGAGCTACGGAGTGAGGCTGGGGCCTCACTGCATCCATCTTTTATAACATCTAGCCTAACAGGGCCTGCCTCATCTCATGAGAAAGTGGATCTCAGAGCAGAAATATAAGAAATGCAACAAATAAATTAGATGCTCACACAGTTCAACAAAATTTCCTGTCACTTCCCGTGAGCCAGAAAGAGAAAGAAAGCACCACTTCTGCCACAAACAAATCCACATAGCTTTAACAGGTCAATTGAACAGGTTTTCTCTTGACAGTTGTCAAGTGGGTTTTGCTTCATCCATTACATTTGGTGTTCTGTTCCAGGCTGCCAGATTTGAAGGACAAAATGCCCAATAGCAGCACAGTACACATTGCTGGTACCTGTGGTAAAACTGCTGCCTCACGTGTGCTCCAATGCAGGCACCACAATGGAACAAAGTGCTTTTGGGTGTCCTTGCTGGTTCCCCACAAAAACTTAATGCACCCCAAATTTTGGCTCACACTTTCTATCCCATTGCCAGAGATTCTCTGGCAAAGAGCTGGGATCCTTGCACTGTATAAGCACAATATCTGCTTCACATCAACACTTCTAAAATAGTTAAATTCAGGGTTGGCAGGTTCATGGCAGCTCCTGGGGTTGCCAGCCATCCTACCTATCGGCCCCATCTCCAGCATGGTACCTGGATGCTTGCAATGCTGGAGCAAGGGGCTACAAACCACCATAAACTCAGACAAATGCATCTGGAGGGATTGTGAAGAGGAGGAGTAGGTTGTCAAAGCATGAGTGTGTGACTCTTGCACCCAGGCCTCCTGTACCCACCCTCCTCCATGTGCAGCCCCTCACTGCACCATGACTGCATGGAGAGGCCACACACCAGGCTCTTGTGGCTCTGCGTTTAAAGAGCTAAAATGTAGTAATTTGAAAATGCATCTTCTAAGTATCTTACAAGCATCTTGTCCTACAGACACCCAGAGCCGGGACACAACCTATTTCACTATCAGCTCCTCAATGAGAGCAGAGGGCTGGGTATACTTTTTAGATAACGTCGTTATAAAATTATCTCTAGTGCAGTGAATACTTGCAAAGCCACCTGTGAAATTTTCAGTGGAAAGCACAGACTATGGGAAGAGTGGGAGAAAACAAGTTGCAGGGGTGTCTGCAGGAGCTACGGCAGCTTCTCCTGCTCTCTCTGCCCTGTGCCTGTACTCAAGACAATTTCAGGACCCCTAAGAACACTTAATTTAAATTGCTTGCACCCTCAGGCCTCTAGAAATATCAGATATGGGTTTTGCTAACTTGCAAGGCAAGTTCACAGCACTGACTCTGATTAGCTGACAGTATATCAAGTGTGATACAGAGCAGCAAGATGGCAGTGGTTGCCTCATCAGTTCAAAAATCATGGACAGGAACTTATTTTTGTCATAGGGCAATGATGCCACTTTTATTTCTAAGGGTCTATCACCCTGTTTGTCACCTGTCTGTTTCAGGCAGGTGTTAGTGAACCACTGCTTCTGATGCTTCCATAAGATATGCTCCTTGGGGAGTGGTAGATGATGGGAATGCACATCATGAGGTCCAAAAAAAAATGAGCCATATGAAATGCTCAGCCCTGACCAGAAGCTTGCATCCCTTGTGTTGACCTACAAAATGTTGTGTTGCCTTGTGCAGCTTGGTGCCATCTACAAAGCAGAACAAAATATACCTTGTTAAAATGGAATCACTCTGTAAGTGACATGAAAAGAGAGAGAGTATTTTAGTAAGAGGCACAGCTTCACCAAGAAGTCATGGATCACCACATCCAACTTAATAGAACTGTTCTCATCAGGGGAAAATGAAACTGCAGCTGAGATGACATGTGGAGCTTTTTAACCCTTCACAGCTCACCAGCAATCTACTCTCCACTTCTGACAGAAAAGACTTTCATCCTCAGGGTAAGTGTCTTGAGGGAAGAGTGGTGTCAGTACTAATAATCAAATGATAGAGATATTTTCTTCCAGACTTGCTAGCGCAGATTTTTGTCTGAACCTCCTTAGTTGTAGCAAAAGGAATATCCTGAAGTCTGCACAAGGTACATCCCTTTGGCAATACCATCAAGTCAATGAATTTCTATGAACATATTATCTGAGACAGTTGTAACCTGTCTATTCCCATGCCAGATCCCTATTTACCTCCATTTGCTTTCTATAATGGACTTTTTTCTCTGTGGAGGGCTTTTTGACACAAAAATTTGTTCCACTCACAGCAACTGCAAGCTGATATTCAGATTTGTCCCTCCAAGGGCAGGGATTTCTCTTTCACATTTCTGAGATCAGTCATACGAGGCAGTCTCCACAACCCAAGCTACTGCAATCACCTCCTGAACCAAGTGGTGCCTGGGCTCAAAAGTGTAGAGGCACTCAGTCATGGCCATAAAAATATCCAAAGGCATTTCGCTGAGCATGATGGAGACCTGGGTTATGCTGGCCTTTAGGACCCAGGATTTTCACAGGTTGTTTCAGTACCTGACATATTTCCCAACAACAGATGCTGTAGCTCTATATTCAGCATGTTTCTGTCTCCTCTGGGAACAACAGGGTGCTTCTCCTTCTCAGGCATTTTCTTGGCCTTTTAGATAAATGCTGTCTAAAAATGCTGCATTTTGAAATGCTGACGAGTTTGTAAAGGCAGACACTAGTTCTGCCTTTCAGGACTGGCTGTGGCCATGGTGGCGACAGGGAGGAGGCAGATAAAGGTTTGCAGACCTGTCCAGTTGCACAAACCCCACAAGGCCGTTCCTCCCTCCCTCCACCCAGGCAAAGCCATCTTTATTCCCTACCTCCGTCTACTTTTTCTTATTATTGAAATCTCATGGAATTTTTCTTTTACGTATGTTTATAGAAAATCCACTTCCTCTCAAGAGCAAACTTCTTCCATTCTTATCACACTAGTGCCATGTCCTCTCTTCAACAAGGAATTGTTTCATCTGTATCCTTCTTTGAATATATGTTTGGCTTAAAAGTCACAAATTACCACTTGCTGGCATCTTTATTTTGTATCAAAAGAGAATATAGCTCATTAATTGAATTTCTGCTTATTTTTCTGAGTAATTAAATGAGCCTATAACCCCACTGTTGCCTAGCAATGCTGACACAGAACCTCAGTAAACACACCACTGCTTACTGCTTAGTAAAAAAAATGCAGAATACAATTAAGAAGGCAGTGGCAATGACAAGCTTGCACACAGCTATGAGTGAAGGTTGTTTAGGACGGTTTTCAGAAACGATCTTGCTGCTGTTTGGCCCAGGAACACTCATCAACAAAAAAACACAAGTATCTAACGTGCAAGCCACGAGCTTTGTAAGAAGTGGTGAGGACACTCAAAGTAATGAGGACACTGTGTTTGGAGCAATGTATTGGCTATGTTAGCTTTCTGTACCTGACATTCACCCCTTAGGATGGCAATGATGCAATCCAGTGACACAGTTTGAGGTGTAAGCTTGCCAAAAGCGGGGAATGTGTGATCTGCTGAGATCTCATTGCTGATCAGATGACTTCCAGGCACTGACCTCTATTACAGCAGTTCAAATTACATGGCAAATGAGGATTTCAGGATGCTGTGGTCATGGATGTAATTGAATCTGAGATGATACAAGGGTGAGGAGGATTCATTTACCAGTGGCAAAAGGTCTGCTGGCAACTCATGATCTCAGGTTTATAGCGCTGGCATGCTGGGGCTTTGTGTAAAAAGGGGCTTGTAAGATAAAATGTTGTAAAGGTGTGAAAAATATAAAGTCTAATTGCTGAGGGTGTGATGAGCATAAGATAACAGAATAATGAGCAGCACCTTCAGTGTCTAAATCACTAATAAAAGTTTTCACTAGGTACTTGTGGCTCTGGAGAGTATATAGCAATCCTTTGTCATAATTTGTAGGTTTGCTGCATTTTCCCTTCATGCTGTCTGATCACTGGCACAAAGCACATTATTTACTTGGTGGCCCTATACAAAGTCTGCAGGACAAATCCTCTAGAGGTGTGTGGTTGGGTCATACTAAGAAAGCCTGGTCCTTTGCAGAGATGGGATAAGAAATACCCTCTGCAACAGGCAGCAGAGGACCAAAGGATCTTCTGAGAAAAGTCTGGTACTTTTAGGATCAAAAAGACAAGAGATATTTCTAAACCCTGAGGAAGGCATGAGGACACTGAGTGGGAGAACATTTCTATAATTAAAGGGCATTGAGAAATCTGGCTAAATTTGGCCCACAGACACAGCTGGGTGCATTGGCTTTGGTATGCGGCTTGTGTGTTGTGTTCAGGGGCACGTGCTTGGAGGCTCGTGCCGAGCCCTCCACAGCAATTCTGAAGCTCAGCACAGAGAGTTCTTAAAACATACTGCTGGGGAGAGGAGCTGAGGCTGCCAACACAAAAAAGCTGTGAAGTTTAAGCCTGATTTAAAAGCTTCTGCAGTCACCTGAAAAACCTCACTCAATGGCTCTCGAGGGAAAGACAATTCTGAGTGTTCTTTAAAGCTCCTGAAGTACGTAAGGCTATGGATATATTTGTAGGTAATGACATGCAGTGGGAAGAGACCTGTAGCATGAAAAATACAGAGCTGATATCCACATTCGGTATTTGTGGAGAGGGGTCTGCTTCTGCTGCATAAACTTTGCCATGGTTCCTGAGCCTGAGCACTGGCTGGCAGCTGCATGGGGTGGGATGCAAGGAGAGCAACCTGGAGAGTACTTTTGGGTTGAACATCAGCTGAGCAAAGGGTCATTCCCCTGTGGCTCTCCATCACACGAGCCAGGGAAGTGGGGGCCATCCACAGGTTAAAAACCACATTCCTGATGCAAACGACAAAGCTGATGTGGGCATAAGCTGTTGTCTGGGACTGCTAAATTGCTTAGCTGAAGGAAACCACCAGGACACTGTCCCATCTCCCACCACAGCTGCAGGATGCACCTCTAAAGCACTCTCCCGATGCACTGAAAAGGAATAGGAGAGTGGCAGTGAGAAGAGGGAAATGAGGAGATAGCTGAGGTGCTGTTGGCAGGAGGGAGGGCAGACTTTGTGCCCTCCCCCTCCTGAGGAAAACTGATTTAGCACCTGCTTGGCAGATGCTCAGACCATCAAAAGCCGGAGGATACCCTGAGGTGAAGCTCTACTGATGTGTAATACTTTGAACCAATGTATATTTCATTACTGTAGAGAGAGAGAATATGAATCAATAATTCAGGAGTAAGGAAAGGGGAAGGGATAGGTTGGAACCACTGCTGGAGGATGCATTTCACTTTTTGAAACATTTAAATTCTGTGTTTTTTCTGAAGACCACCTTAATTACATACCTACAGTCTTTTCAGTAAAGACTTAAAGCCACTGTACTCATCAGAGGAACAATCATTCCTTACTCCATCATCCTAATCAATGAACAACATAATGTTTCAAACCACAAAATTCCTTCTGGAGATTGTCTCTGATCCAGCCTCTCTCTGGAGGCAGGGGAAGAGAGAAGAGGGAGAAAATGGGGCTGGGAAACACTGTGAGGATAAAGATCAAACCAATATTAATTGAACAGTAGTCATAAGGAGGGAGGCAATGTAGTTACACTAATTTAATTTTGAACTGAGCCTTGAAGAAGAAGAGAAGATAAATTAAAGAAGAAAATGAGGAGATAAAGGATTACTGATACAGAAAAAAATAACCCTGATTTTTCAGTGAAGCAAAACAGGCTGCTTTCTCTGAAGAATTAAGCTGAGATCTCTATTTCCAGCTGGAAGTATCTGGAATTTCTGCGATTTCAAAGGGCTTAGAAGAAAACTATTTTGTGAAACATGTGCCTGTTTGCTTGGAAATACTGTTCCAAACTATTTATTTCTCAAAACATTTTTTGAAATTGTTGAAATGCCTTGTTTCCAAAGGCATAAATTTCAAATAAAAATCTTCTGATATGGGGGTTAGAATATCCTTATCACACTAAACTTTAGAGACGGTTTTTGAATTGTTAAATGGCGGTATCAAAATGAAACACTTTACCTCACCACTTTAGGGGTTTTTTTAAATATAGATTAAAGCTGTTTCTTCATATTTCTTGGTTTTGTCCTAAAAAATTGCACAAGAAGTTATCCTCATCTCTTTTCTCCCTTTGTGGTAATCTGTGCAAGAAGAGCAATATGTTGTGTTACTTGAAGGGGCGGGACACTGGATTTGTACACATTTTCTTCCATGGGCTGCACTGAAAACATTTATTTTGTCCAAATGAGAGAAGGTGATTTTAAAGACAACTTAATATCACCCATATGTGTAAAACAGGAGTACCAGTTCTTGTGATTCATTTGTAAAATGTGCATCTCTGTGAGCACTTATTTGTTCAGTGAGAAGCAGAAAAAAGGCTGGAATATATCTTTAGATTTTCTTATGGGAGAAAAAAAGAAGAAGAAGAAAAAAGAAAAGATAGCCTGAGGTGTATTTAATTTGGCAAATATAAAAGTACAGGCGTAAGTAGGTTAACTTTAAGCTGACAAGGCAGGGTTAGTCATTAATTAATTAAGTTTGCAAATTAACTCCTGACAAAATTTCCACTAACTTTAGCAGCATTTGGTTGCCGCTCCAGGTGCTTTCACAGGAGACTTTTTAAATTGAAAGACAAAGAATAAAGGACATTAAGTAGTTCGGTATTTGTTACAGCTGGAATCAAGCTGACACACTTCGACAATAACATTGGAGTGTTTTCTGAGGCTTTCCCAGCTCCTCTAGCATACTGGGCTGACTGGTCACGGCTTGACTGCCCTCAGGACTAGGTAGCTGGTACATCCCAAGGGTCATACCTGCCTCTGTGGTTCACCTGAAGTCATGTATTCACTTCTTTTAATGCTTCTTCACTTAATTTCTTTGTAGATTCATTCACAGGACTCATCAACATAATGACTGACATCATCTGGCGCTACACTGGAGATTTTATGGCCCCTGATATCGTTTGCAGGGTCGTTCGCTACTTCCAGGTATAAAAACCTCGTGCTTTGTGTCCCTGCAACAGTAAACTCTGACAAAAAACACTGTATAGAATCTTTTCTAGCAGCAAAAGTGCTAAATGCTGGAAATGTTCATTTAAAGGTGAAACATGTTCGTTAAAGCATATTAAATCTATTAAATTTTGTGGAAAAGAAAAAGGAAAAATGCCTGGCTGAATATATAAGGGGGTTTTTTTGCTTTTTTTTTCTCCCCATATGTTCTGAAACACTCCTAGTTCAGAGTTCTCGCTGACATCACCTTCTGAAATAGATGCATCTCAACTGCTGTCTCGTTATACTTTCTGCCCCAGGTGGTCCTTCTCTATGCCTCGACTTATGTCCTCGTGTCACTAAGCATAGACCGCTATCATGCCATAGTTTACCCCATGAAGTTCTTGCAAGGAGGTAGGAGAATTTCAGTACCTTGTTATTGCTATAGATACTATTATTATTTTTCGTTTTCAAAATTCTTAACCTTGTTGCTATGAATTATTCATTCCTGCTCTAGCTACATGTGATCTCTGTAACAGTTTTCCAAATGATGAAGGAGCTGGGGTTTCAAGATTTATTAAACTCCACTTGGCCCTCAGCAGTTTTTATAAGTATTGTGTTAGCAAAGAATGAAATGACATTTTAAAAAGTATACTGGTTTTCATTATCTTCCAGCATTTTTAGAAGGTTATGAGGGGCAAAAGCTATCCCTTGTTTCACTATACTCACTGTAGGAGCTGCAACATCTATACTGTCTATTTATTCACATTAAAAAATAACTCGGATGTAGGGTGTGGTACTTGAATTCATACAATAGTTTGATAAGTTTGATATATCTTCCAAAGATATAGCATTTAAGTTTGAAAATCTATAGTTTCTTATAATTTCTTCTATTTGTTTGGTTTCAGGTTTGTTTACAGCACTCAGCTATATCCTCTTAGCAGTACAGTTTAAAGAAAATTATTTCTCTCCTACAGAGCCAAAGTGGGACATTAAGTATGTTGCACTGAGTGAAGAAACAGAAATAGCAGGAGGGGAGGAAGAAGAACAGTTACAATAACCATGAGGTCTGGAGGATGTGCTTTAATCAGATGCAAATATAATTCTTGTTTTGGAGTAATGATGGCTTTTGCCAGACGGCTCTATTCAGGGGATCAGATTAATGGTCCTTCCTGGCCTTAGAAACCCGTGAGTCAATCACAGCTGAGACAGTGGTGCAGCTTTGGCAGATGTTAAGGTCTGAAAACTTCAAATACTTGTGTAAAATTTAGCTTTATATTCCCCAGTGTGCAGATCAACTCTTTCAGAACGGGGAGATGGATATCAAGGTTTTCCCAGCGGGCTTTGGGAGGGGTGGCATTGCTCGACAGCTCCTGCAGGAGGGCTCATGAACCAGGGAGGGTGGGGGCTCATAAACCTGCTGGCTGAGCAGGATGAGCTGTGGGACAGACCCGATGGCATTTCTTCCTCGTGCATGGTGCAGGAAAAGCAGCACTTGTTAAATCACCGCCTGGGCATAGCAAAGAATTTGATGGTTAATCTTTGAAAAGCACTTTGAAGTTGAAACAAAACCACGACAAATCACTTCAAATCTTCATAAAAGCTTTTTTAAATCCCATTTTCTAGACCTTTACTGTAAAGTTTTTTGGGGTTTTTTTTGAGACTGGCGAAGAGCAGACATTGCCCCCAGTCATGGGTAGCAGAGTCATCAGCTGGGTGCAGCTCTAGTCGGGGGAAAAAGGTCACAAGCAGAGAGAACACTGACAAAACCCACCTGCCTTTTGCAAGGGCTGGCTATACACTGTTGCACAAGCAAAGATCATGTTCAAAGGAAAAAAGAAGGCAGCTGTAAATCCAAAAGAAGGCTCTGGAGAGGTATATTTATCATAGCAACTTTCTGGAATTTCCATAAAATAATCACCTTTTGCATCCAGCTATTTCTCGCAGAGGTGCTATGTGGGATGCTTTTGAAATGCCCTCTTAGCTATTCTGCAGATAGAGAACAAAGAGATTTACAAATCTTTGTCGTTGGTGATGACACAGAGGAACATCATGAACAGTTCTGAGTCAACCTGTGGCAAATTTCTTTCAAAATGAAACACTCATCCCCCCAAAATCCTTCAATCAAGAAACAAAGGAGTTCTTTCTTCTTACTGATTTGAAAAATTATGTTTCTGTGTAGCCTTGAAATATCATTTAAAAAAAAAAAAAGAAACATTTCACTTTGAAAATGTCAAACAATCTTTTTAATTGTGGTTTAGTTACTAGCCTCAAGTCCTGTTAAAAAGCATTTGCAACGAGCTGTTCTTTGCATGGTTTTTAATAAAACAAACTTCAGCAGCTGAATATTTTATCATTTGCAAATACATAAATGACCACAGAAAGTGCAGGATGAGAAAGAAATATGCCTTCTAATCCTAAAGCTTTTACTATGAGACACCTAATTCTACAACCAAAAGGGTATTAAGAATAAATTGTAAAATAAAGATCAAAAGGAAAAGAAACTGAGGAGTTATAGCAGAGAATATTTTGTGAATACTTCCTCATGTTGAAAAGGTATGTGCAAACAACATGCAAACTAAACAACAGGTGAAAAAAGAACTGCTTAAGTAAAAGACAAAACCCGAAAAGATGTAAACTGATCGTTGCATAGCTTTGGGCTGAAAACAATGCTATCACTGAGATTCTGAAACAGCTCTGCTCTCTCTGGGTTTAAAACCTAATTTTAAAGTGGCACTCAATTTCTCAAAGGATTGCATAGCATTGACATTCTTGACGGCAGGAAGCAAAGATTCTTCCAAGAGGTGACTTTCTGTCCCAGTTGCTGGGAGCAGAGAGATGTGCTCAAACCCCTTGTCATGGATGGTGGGAGCGGAGCAGAGGGGACAGTCACATGGAAACATCTTTAAGGAGAGTCAGAGCCAGAGCTCACAACTGAGATTCCCACCCCAACCCTGGGAGCTTGTCGTGGCCACCCTGGTGTGAAAAACTCTAAAGGAAAATGCTCAGACTGGTTGAATAGAATATTGTATTTCAAAAGTTGTTATTTGATTTCATTTGTAAGTGATATAACTCTAGTTGTGTAATTTGCTAGCATTTAGAGCATATTAGAGCAACCAATAAAAATGCAGCATAAAAAAAGCCCTGCTGGTGAGGCAGAAAATTAACATTATTCTGATGAAACAAAAATCTGCTTACCTATCAGAGCCCTGTAAAGCCCTTTAGACTAGCAAGACCATATTCTACCAAATGCAAGGGACATTTAAAAATAAGAATAAATCAACATTGCAGGAAATGTATTATGAAACACAAAGATACAATACCAGTCTTGCCCAACCCAAATTGCCCAGTCCTGATCAAATTAAGGTCTGTACAGTACAAAAATTAAGGTTTCTTTTCCAGCTCTGATCTTTTTCAGTTAGAAAAACACAGGTGGGCCCCACTGAGGCTTGCATGATTGTAGTTTAAGTAGATAGCTCACATTTGAAATGTCCTTTCCGTCAGGAAATATTTTGCAAAATTTATTCTTAATATTCCTTTTGCTAAGTTTATTCTGTTATGCTTTGGGAAACTTCACAGTTCTCTTTTGCCTGTACAATATTTATAGCCTTAATCTAACCCTCTCACTTACGCAGATATCATTGGAGTTCCCTTAAGCCCTAGATTAGCAAGACCATACTTTGCTGAACGTGGGTAGCATTTAAAAATGAGCAGCATAACTGAGTATTTGCAACTGATGTTTTATAAAGCATAAAATTACTTTTTGAATGTTTCGCCCACATGCTTTTGTACTGCTCTTCGAGCTTCAAGGAGGAAAGACATTCTTCTTGATATGCATAATTTAAAGTGATTTTCTATTTCACACACAACCTCGGGTATTTTTTAGGACAATAAAGTATTTGAACACTAAAGCTTCCCAGATCAAAAAAAATCTGTCCCCATCTGTTCCTCTCGCAGTCTGGCTGAGGAGGAATAACTGTCACTGAGAATCATAGGTACTCCACAGATCAGCCCTTTCCCCCCACATTTTTCAGCTAGAGCTAACTGGATTTTAGCCAGAAGATGCAGGTTTTTGAGAATTAAAGCCTTGGGACTTTTTGCTCCAACTCATTGATATTTACGAAATCCCGTGGGTGCCACTAGGCATCACTTGGTTTCCCACTTGTTTTTCCCCACCTGGCAGTGGCCAGAAATCATGAGGATGCAGTAACCCAAACCTGATGGAGGTTTTGGGATCCTTCAGCTCCTGTTCTTCACCATGAAGTCCATCAGGATCTCCCAGTTCTTGCATTTTGCAGCAGATGAAACAGGGCTGGGCACTTGAGCACCATCATCTGCCCTGTCTCATGATTAGCAGTCCACTCTTGGCGTGACTTGGGGTTATCAACAGGAGTTGGGTTGGGTCCCCACCATGATACAGAGAAGTGCAGGGGATGCCCAGGCTCTTCAGGTCCACGTTTCTTTGGGACAGTAAAGTTGCAGCTGGAGTTAAAAGCAGCTGGTTATGCAGTCTTGTTCCGATCCTGAACTGAGGCATTTTCTTTTTCGTGGTAGGAAATGTTTTGCAATCTTTCTCCCTTCAAGATGCATCACTAGACATGTAGTAGGGCAGGCCTGCAGTCCTTTACATCCATTCATGATGTTCTCTTGGGGACATAGAGGTACCATTTGTATTTCATGTTTCTGACTTGCTGACCCTGACCAGTGCCTTTCTCATAGTGTTTTAGATTCAACAGGCCCTAAGCATCCTTAAATAAAACTTGCAAAATACAAGCCCATAATGACATGACAATTTATCATGAGAAAGAGATGAAATCCCTATTCTCCTTTGAAGTCTTTTCAGCATCAGCCAGCTGTAGCCTAAAATTCCCTTTCTTCACAGAATTTCCTCCTCCTCCCTGCCTTTCTGTCAGTAGTGCTGCAAGGGTTCACTCACACCAACAACCCCATTGACACTGTCTGTTTGACTCTGTTACACAGAAAGACAGGCGAAAGTGCTTATTGGAGTGGCCTGGAGCCTCTCTTTCCTGTTTTCCATACCAACTCTGATTATTTTTGGGAAACGGCAGCTCTCCAATGGGGAAGTGCAGTGCTGGGCTCTCTGGCCTGATGACTCCTACTGGATCCCCTACATGACCGTGGTGGCTTTCCTGGTGTATTTCATTCCTCTGATCATTATCAGGTAAGCCTGAACCCCAGTCAGCAAGCATGTGGTGAAAACTGTCAAGTGTGCAATCAGCTTAATGCTTTAATTTCTACTCATTCATTACAATTTCATTTCCATACCTGCTGCATAGCTGCTTTGGTTTTTATCACATAATACTCGGGTCGTTGTACTTGCCCTGGGTGTTCTCCATGTGGTATTAACAGCCAGAAACATTTTCTCTGAAAAAAGGAATGAATCTCTAAATGTGTCCACTTATCTCCACAGCTTCAGGCTTGAAAGATATCTTTATAAACCCAGTATGAATATTTATCCGTTATTACAAAAGATAATTTTAATAGAAGAACAGGAAACTACACTTAACACCAATTAATCTAAAATTAACTTGAAGTGCTCTTAAGCTTCACAGTACTCGACAAGTGTTCCTTCACCAGGATTGGAAAGAAATCTCCAAGCATGGATGTTGCCAACCACTCCTAAAATATGAACAAATGTAATTCTTCCTGTTTTGTAATAGGAAACCTAAGCTGCAGATATTTGAGACTGATTTGCCCCAAATACCAAAGACAATCTGCAGAACCTGTATTAAACTAAGGTCAACCAATATTGCAGACTATGCTTAGTGATCACTGAAGTTTATCGCCTCCCTCTGGAGCACTGCCATCAGCTGCTGTTAAGCAGAAGGTAACCAGCCATGAGGAGCCACCAATGCAAAAGAGCAGTCAAAATCAGATGTGGAAGGGGAGTGAGGCTCCTTAACTGCCTCAAATGCTGCCAGCGGCAGTAAGAGTTCTCAGAGCCCTTATTTTTCTTTCTTGCACTGACAAGATTACAATCATATTTCTTGGTGTTCAACTCTTCTTGTTAGCAGCAAGAAAGTCTTGCAGGGACTTCTTCTTTCCCCCCATAATTGGGTGACAGGATGCTTGGACTCTGAGAGGGGAACTATGTTTGCAGTGTCCCTTGGATTTATCTCTTAGTCCATCTGCTTTTCCAGCAAGTGATGAGCCATGAGACTCACTCAGTTTTCTGCTCATTAGTACCCTGGGTGAGAGTGGGGTGGGCAGAGGCTGATCTTTTCTAGATGATGACAGGACTGACTACATAACTTAAATAAATGCTTTGAAGTTTATTACTGTTTTATCACATAGATTAAGTTCTGCAGCTTTTAATGGTAACAAGTTTATCTCTGATAGAATCAAAAACATGTGGTACTTGAACTCCTCTAGCTGACTTTTTGATACGGATTCAAAACGGACCAGTGTTGCTCCCTAGAGAGAAGGGATGATTTTTACACTTTGCTCGGAACATGTCAGTTTGCTAAACCTTCCATTTTTGTGCCAGATTGCATAGGTATAATAAAAAAAAAAAAATCAAGAAAGGTTTCCTTAAAGAAAGGACACGATGGCAAGAGAGGAAAAACTACTTCCAAGTTGTCCAATAGCTCTTCCTAGGTAGGATCATTTCTCTGCATGTTTTCCTGTCTCTGAAAGCCAGCCTAGTTTTCAGAACACAAAAAAATATTCTTGGGAATATGTAAATAAAAATGTGGGTAGATCTGCAGCCCAGCAGTAGCAGCAAAAACAATAAACATACACTGCAGAGACAAAAAACAATTTAACAGCGAAAAGAAATGGCACTAGAAAACTTTCAGGATGGCTGTTACTGTGAAAGGGGTTCTTTTATGAGCTTTCTCAAATAGGCAGCAGTTGGGAAATTCTAGCCAGCATCTTAAGTGTTTCAGGAAAAGAAACCCCACAGCCTGCCCAGTTACAGTCATTCCATAGGTGTGTGAAACATCTCTTTCACACTCAAACACACAGATTTGCATGGTTTCTATTACAGACCAGCCACTCCTTTTACACGCCATCTATACTTGTCTGGCAAGAAAAGGCAAGCTACAGAGCAATAAATATTTCAGAGCTGTTGACATTATGTTCCCCTCCTCCTTGACAAAGAAAGATATTCAAACCAGATCAGCTCTGTGACTTGCTTTACAGTAAATCCTCAGAAGCAAGAAGGTGATGAAGACATGAGGGGAAAGAGAAAGGCAGTGAAACTGGCATTTCATGAGATTGCCCTGACATCTGAGACATGAATAAAACATCCTAAAAGTTTTGTGGCTTTAACCTTAAGCAACTTTCACACAAGAAGTTTATGGCAGGACAGGAACTAAAACTGCTGGCTTTGGAGCCAGGGGCAGCACAGTGTCCGTCACCTGCCCAGAAACACTCCTGGTTTCAGTCTTTATTAACACAAATGTTCCTGTGTCCTTGCTAGCAGAAGTCAGATTTTTGACAGGTCCAGAGTGGTGTCTGGCACTGGAAGGAAGGAAGGGGAGTGGTGCAAGGAAGGATTTATTTTGTGCTTATTTATTTCTAGTTGTAAGTGATACTATTTTCTTCAGAACAGAGAGGATTGTCTAAAACCACAGAAAAAGAGGATTAACGTCAGGGCAAGGTCAGCAGAGACATTATGAAAAAATGCCATACAATTTGGAAGGAAATGGCTATTTTCTAGAACGCTATTTTAAATCTCAAGCATATAAGTGAAGGTTGCAGCTTCCCAGCTGATTTATCCGTAAAACGTCTGTCAACACGGCCTGAAGGTGTGACATCTATTTTTTTAAAAATTATTGGCAGTCCAGGAGTTTAAAGCTAATCCACCTGATGTGGCTGCAGCATACAAATACTCTGGGAGGCAGTTTGTGGCCCAAGAAGAGCAGGAATGGCTGTTAACATCTCCAGGGACTTGGTTTCTCTGTAAAAGTTTCGTTCCACCCAATACTTTCAGATGGCCAGGAGGTCTGATGATAAACGAGATGCAGTTTCATAAAGGTGAGAGAGATCATGTACATCCCAGTTATGTGTTACTCTGTCAAGAGATTATTTATAAAAATGAAAGGCGATATTTAATAAATGTAGGAAGGCATTTTGTGATTTTTTTTAATTTAATGAGATTTAGCCGAAGAGGTTATTTAAAAACGGCCACAGCATAACAATGGAGAGAAGATCCGTAAATATGCAGCTGAAAAGTCAAGGATCAGTAGAAGAAGCCAGGAATACACATAAGCAGAAGCCCAGGCATACGCCACACTTAGTGAGGAAGCAAGGCAGGGTGCACACAGGGAAAAAAAATAAAACCTTTTCTTCAAGAATTCATATTGTTTGCACAGCTATTTTATTTTCTCTGCTGAAGCACTCTGATTTAGCTGCATGGCAGGTGTCTGACGCAATGTGGGACACTGGCTGGCGGAGTTAATTCTTAATTAGTTCTGCTGCCTGAATCTGCTGAAAACCTAACCTCTAGAGCAAAGCAGTTCACTGATGACAGCACTTTTTCTGGTGCTGTTCATCTGAAGTGCGTACAAAGGATAAAATCTTACTTTTCAGGTGCAGGACTTAATTCCACACCAGATATGCTGCTTTGGCTGAGCTGTTTTCACTTGTTACAGTCCAGACACCATCATCTTTGAAGCTTCTCTCGCCCAGCCCTCAGCTCTCTCAGTAGAGCTGATTTCACATGTTCCTGACAGCCTTCAACTAACTTGCAGGAGTTGTGTTATTCATAACACTGAAGCCCATGGAATGAATTATTTAGCTGATAACCTTATGCTCACTCTGGAAAACCCTTCCACCGAGCAGCTAAACCCCCAGATGTGGTGTGAGCAAACCCTATATATTCCAAGCCAAGACATGAACCAGAAGAAAACAGCATTCTCTCCCTATCCCATCCTCCTGCCCTTTTTTAAAAAATATACATATAGAAAGGTAATTCATGAAGAAAACTGCAAAAACCTGAAAGATTTTAATACTTCTGAAGTCTATTCCTACCACTTCTTCACAACTAGAGAATCAGCAATCTGTTATCAAAGAGCTTGTGATTTTTCAGCAAGTTTTTTTATCTGACTATAATACCAATGAACAAGACCTGAATAATGAAAAGAAAAAGAAAAGCTATGATTAGTTTTTTTAACCCAAATGTGTGGATATCTTTGAGAGCTGAAAAAAGTGGAGAATATTTGTTCTTTTCGTATTAAAACTTCCCTTGTCACCACTGTCTCAGTGTAGTACAGGAAAGGCCACAGATCCTGAGTCAGTTATTTCTTTACAGCGCTTAAAAATTTGGCCTGTTCCCTCTTATTTACATTATTCTACCACTTCTTCTGCAGTTGATATTATCAGCCGACCAAACCCCAGAAAATTCATAAAAAGTAATTAGGGAACCTGCAGTAATTAGTTCTCTCCTCTTCTGGGACAAGTGTCATGAGCTATAACCAAAACCTTTTCTCCTATGCTGAAATACACCAAGCAAAGCTCAAATAGTATCTGTGATGATTGAAAACCTCTGGGGCACTGCTGAACAGAGGTTAAACATGGGTTGAATCAAGATTACACACTGCTCTCCTACAAATATTTGCACCTGGACCCCTCAGAACCTGTGATGGGGAGACAGAAGAGCTACGGGGTTTCTATTCTGCATTGCTACTCTGTGCCAGAATATAATTATATTCCGGCACTTGAGTATCCAGAAATTCAGAGGGTTTTTAGCTGCTATTCATGATTGCTAAATATATTTTTTATATTTTAACATTATAAATATAATACATAGACATTTACCTAATATAATTGCAAACTCATGTTTTAAGAAAAAAAATGCTAAAACTCCTCTAGAAGCACAGAGGGAAAAGATATCCATCTGCGGTTAAAATCTAAACTCCAAAGAGAACATTTGCTTTGGAGCAGCTGAAAAATAATTAGAAGAGAAAAAAACCCCAGAATCAGCTAAAAGGAAAAATATGGAATTAAACCCACGGCATTGCAATGAAATAAGAAATAGGTTAAATAAAAAGTATTTCTCTGAATTAAATCAAATAAAGGGACTGAAAATGCCATTAATAAAAATACCAAAGGTCATTTTTTGAACTAGATTCTGTGAGCCCATTCATTTTTGCCTGCAATTTCCATTTCTAAATAAAAACCCTAGATCTTCCACATATGTTCTAATATCTGCCCATCTCTTCACTTAGCCATTACATGTGCCTGCAATGGTTTGTTCAGATGAGGTTACTTTTCTCTTTAGACAAATAGTGCTGTAAATTAGCTACCATAAAACAAAGCAGCTGCATCACTTTGCACAAATAAAGTATAAGGAACAATAGGCAATACTGGATGATAAATAGGAGTAATTAACGGGGAGCTTAAGTGCACTTTTGCCATGGTAGAGGCTCATTTTACTAGAAAATACTGAGGCTGTGTGGGACCCTGTCATAGTGCAATTATTTACTTTTAAAAAAATCTGCATTTAAAGAGCGGGCAGATCAATAATGCTTATGATTGTTAATATCAATACATTGCTTTACCAGAAGACAGTTTACTAAAAAATAAAAAAGTGGTCTATGAATTAAAAATAAAGATGGCGTGGGATTATTCACAGTTGCATTTGTATGACTAATCATAAGTTACGTATTTACATGGATAAAAAATGCTGTAATTACCAATGAGGCATATTAAACAATGCCATTAACTAATAGCAGGTTATGATGAACATGCCTCTTAATCCTTTAGAATTTGGATCAAGCTAAATTGTTTTTTGAGGTGCAAAGAGTTTAATTTCTGAGATGCATCTGTAATGCAAGCCATATTTTTGTGTTTTCCTGCCACCTTTCGAGATATGCATTTTATCAGGGTTAGAAAAATCATCACATTTCCAGATCAACAGCATGTCCTTTCTATCCTGTGGTCTTCAAAACCTGAGCAGCTACTTTTCAGAATGGCTTGGATGAATTTTCCATCCAGCTTTGACTTTTCCACCTTAGTAGCCTTTCATTAGTCTCTCACCTACAACCTGGGCTGGAAGACCAGCGCACTGTGCGCTTACAGACACAAAGAAGCCTGACAACATCTGGACCTAAGGAACTGCTCATCCCATCTCCCAGTGCTTTCAGTGGAGACAAGGGCAAGCAGCAGGCAGGGCATGTTATACGGGTTGAAAAAAGAGGTTTGTGGCAATGTGTACCACGTGCTTTTACATCTTGGCAGTGAAGGCTGAGCAGTTCAATGTCCAGAGGAAGGGAACAGAGATTAGGATATGGTTGGAATGGTGCAGACTATTGCCAAACACTCCTCTGAATACCAGTTTGTCATCTGTTCCCTGCTACTCTTTTCTCATCTACCACTTCATTTTTCAAGTGAGAATTTCTTTGAGATTTGACCAACCTCTTCATCCTCCTTCAGCCGCCTCCTACAAGAAGGAAAGGAGCTACAAATGTATTCTGAAAAAAGGCTGCTTTTCCCTTGCGAGAAAAATACTTCTCTTCCATAAGTACCATCTTTTTTACTTTTGTGGCTTTGAAACACACATGCAGTTTCCTGTTACAATCCTCTGTTTTAGGTGACACGATTCTGGAAAGTCCAGTTTCTTTGCTCCATGCCACCATTGCTGGGGGGGAAAAAAAGTTTAGGCACAACTATGAACTGGAGACCCAGGGACATCAAACCATAAATGAATAACTGTGGCTGGCACAAGAATTGCTCAGAAGTTTACCTAGCATGACAAGTGACTCGTCTTTCCTGACACCCACCTTCAGCAGCTTTACACCACCCCCAGTCCACTCCTGATAAGGAAGGCTCCAATGGCCTCAAGCTACAGAGAAACGAAAGCTGAACAGAGGCAAAAACACCCACACAGATCCACTATGTTGGCAGCACTTTATAAGCTGCTGGATGAAAACAAGAATTCAACTTTCCTCTGAAGTTCTAAAAATTAAGGATTCAAATGAATCAGCACGTAATCTCATATGTGAAATGCCAACGAAGAAGGAAGATGCTGTTAACTGTATCTGGCAAAAGACATGCCCCTACCAGACTCTGCAGTCAAGAGGGCAGGAATTCTGCGGTCAAAGGGAAAACAAGCGAGAAGCCTGGCTTCATAACTCAATCCTTATGGCATTTGGCTGAAAGTAAGGAGTCTGAATATTTTGACTACAGAGTTAGACTCCTTTGTCCTGACGCTTAAGGAACTCTGAATGTGTCCTGCTGGACAAAGGAAAATCTGCATCAGAGAGGACATTGTTTCAACTGCGAACAAAGAGGTCAGGCTAGAGATAGCAGGATAGGAAGAAAATAGAAACAGGGGTTTTAAGAGCTGGCTGGAAATTTTTTTGAGATGACAACAATTATCATTATAATACATTCTGATTCATTGGAACAATCAAAGGTGAAATGATACGTAAATTTTCCACCATTGTCAGTAAAATGTACAGAGAAACTCTCAAGTGTATGAGCTGTTAAATAAACAGGCTCTTGAAAAGCCAGGAAATAAAAGGAAAATGTTCAAATCAGCTGGGAGCCAAGCTGGACTTTCGAAGGGATTGAGGAGAGCAGGTTGTAGGCTGCGGCAGATGAATGCAAACCCCTCGCCGGACAAGGATGCTACTCCTCTGCTGCAGAGCCCAGACTGCACTTTGAATTTACAGCTCTCACCTATTGAGCCTGGAAACCAGATGGCTCAAACTTCCACAGAAAGGAAACTTCTATAGTATTTTGAACACAAATACTGTCTTTGCAAGCATGTCTAGCAATTGAGGGTGCTGTAGGAAAGACTCGTATATCAGTCTGAAAGGTCTAATAAGAATAATGCCTCTTCTCATAAAAAAAATAAGCCACATAAAAGTAAGACACATTTTTGCCTCCAGAAAACACCCTGAAAGGATGTCCTTCAATGCACCTTTTTCACATAAGAACCACTAAGGTTTACAGCAATTAATATCCTCAAGCAGGACGTGGGTTCAAACAGCTCTTCAGCTTGAAGGAATTATTTTTACCTATTCTATATTAAACCAATAGAAGTCCAGACTGGTTATTGCACAGGAAAAGATCATAACTATCCAAGGTCATTGTGTACTAGGGCAGTTTTTATCTTTCCTACTGAAAGTATATAAACCTCTCTAAACATGCAAATTGTGGTGGATCTGGTTTTGAATCATCTAACTCTTCCCATTCATCTGACACTTCTGTCCTTCTTGATTTCCATTTCACAGGACCCTGAGACCCAAACTGGAGCACTGCTGTATTTATTTGCATTTCTCACAGATCTTGCCCTTATCAAATTCCCAGGGTGAAATTTTATTCACCCTGTTTCATACTCACAAAGTAACAGCAACATAGAAGTGTACATGCAGAGAAACCAGGTCCCTCCCTTGCTTCCCTGATCAGAGCTGATGTTCTGGGGCTGATACTCAGACAGATTTGGCTTTGGCTAGCTCAAAATCACCAATGAGCTCTTGCCCACAAAATTTTTGGCCAAATCACTGCATTCCTCAGATTTGACACCTACAAAGCCAGGACAACCACAAGGACTTCCATGGTGAAAATTCTTCAGATCTGCTTCTGAAAAATACTGTGGGATAGTCGTATTTATTGTTATTATTGTAATGTACCATTATTCTTCCTTTGCAATCCCATCATCTCTGTGAACTCCTTACACATAGATAAGTGTACTCTTAGAGCACAAATGATAGGGATGTCTGTTAGATTTATTGTGCCTAATATCAGCAACTCCTCCCCTTCTGCAGCGTCATCTACTCAATTGTGATTCGAACTATCTGGGTGAAGAGCAAAGCTCAGGCTGTCAACACATCCAGCTGCCCTGGTGAGTCTCAGCACACTTGTGACTCCAGCCTTGTGATTCAATTCTGGCTGATCCTCACAAATCTTGGAGTGTTTGGACGTGCAGTGTCACATTGGGCCCCCATGGCTGCAGTGGGAATGGGGCTTCTGCATTTGTTGATTCATAACTCATTTCTACACTATTTATCTTCTTTCCTTTGACACTAAATTCTCTTTAGAGATGCATTAGGAAACACCTGTGAGAAAATGAATAAAAAGTAAAAACTATTTATTCTAGAGGTTAGAATTCCTGTTCCTAGAACTTTGTCCATTTCCAGAATAGTTTTTTTCTAACATATACTAGGCAACACTTTTCCTGTGTTTTCACATGTCTTGCAAGTATTAATTTTGGTCAAGATCAGAAGTTCCTGGCCACAGAAAGCTATAAAATAATCTGAGTAGTCCATCCCAAGGCTATACATGCCTCAATGCTTCAGGAAGATCTACTCTGCTTACATTTCCTGTTTTTATTTTGGGTGGCTCAGGTTTTGATTGTCCAACTTGAGCAGACTTGCAAGTGTCCAAATTTCAGCAACTACTGAGATCCTGACTGACACCAGGGAAAAATGGGGCTGTGTATTCCTGACCTGCCTGCCAAGGTACACACTGACACATCCACATACCAGTCCTATTCTTTCACTAGCTGAACTGTTCTTTTCTCAGGTGGCAAAACCTCCACTGGCTACACCAGTCGTGGGTTCATATCCAGGGCAAAAGTGAAAGCGATCAAGTACAGCATTGTAATTATCCTTGGTAAGTGAAAAGCCCCACAGCTGGTAGCTAGGGAGGATGCTGGCATTAGGAAGCTGCTTTTCCTCAGCAACCTCTATCATCAGCAGACAAAGTAGGTGGCTTGGAGAAGGAGCTTTACTTAGACACCTGACTTGCCTTCCGATCTTTACCTTCCCCTCTCTTCTGGCTGATACGCTTCTATTTTAGGCATCTGACACAAGCCTTAAATGAAATTAGATGCACAACCCCTCGTGTGCATAAAGAAAGTAAAGAGACAATGTCTAAAAGGAAAAAAAGGAAAGAGGCATCTTTTTCCCATCCAGACTGCTGAAAGGTTTGGCAACTGAGTTGTCTTTTAGGTGTGCGAGCAGCTGGGGTGGTGCAAGGGAGAGAAGAAGAGGTCAGATGTGCAGCAAGTGCATTTGATGTCACAGGTGTGTTGCCTGCTGAGATGGAAAGAATGAGCTCTCCTTTCCCAACTGGGCAGCAGATGACTAAGTGCAGGTGTTCTCTGTCTCCCAGGGAAATGACATTATTCTGATGCAATTACGAGGCTGATATTCTATCTCAATAAATAAAGGCAGCATCACACAGGGCTTGTGATTAGCCGCCAGAGACATGCAGGAAAGGAACCGAAGCTGTTTACACCCAAGGGCTGACAGTCATCCCTTCACACTGAAAAAGAGATTACTTCTCTTTCCAACACTATGCGAAATTCAGACTGGAGAATATGGTGATAACAGCCACTTGAGTAGCTTAGATCACAGTCTAGTGCTAGCATCTGCAGACATGAGAGAGGCCAGTGTGATTCAAACTTTTCATGAGCCCAATAACAGCTTCTCCATGTCTGAAGTTCTCTACGTGGCAATCAGAGAAAGCTTTTGTCAGACACAAATACTATTGCAAGGCCATCAGATATTGAGAGCTCCCATGAATGCTCAGTATTTCAGCAGACCTTGATGATGTTAGGCACCCAACATCTCTTGATGTGCAAACAGATTGACACCCAACATCCACAGATTTTTCTTAAAGCCACTTAAAGTACTGCATAGTCAATGCTATGATCCATACTCTGACACTGTGTATTGCTGTTTTGCACGTATCTGTGGATAGACACCTCCTGTTTGGGCTTACCTCTTCCTTGCACTTTCGGTGAGTGCTCAGCTAACTGCCAGCGAAGAAATTCTGATTAATGTGACAAGAAAGTGGGCACGAGGTCACTCTGCTGTCTCACCTGGGTCAGGATGTGATCATGTGTCTGATTTCACAAATACCAGTATGTTTGCAACCCAGGTACTTATAGCTTAGTTGAGTGAACTGTCCCAGCATTTCTATGCAAATCCTGAATCAAAAGCCTTTGTGAGAAGAGATGGCATAGAAATTTGAGAGGGACAGATTAAATTCCTATGCCTGCAAATAAAGCTAGATCTGTGGCCTTTTTTCCCCTACCACCTCTGAACAAAAGCAGAGGCTATGTGCAGTACAGTCCTCTCTTCCCTTCCCCAAATTCATCTCTCAAATGGCAGAACAGGAAATTAGGAGAATCTTCCTGCACACTCCGTGTACACAGCACCTCCAGCCAGCATGTCAAATGACACGTCAGTTTGCCATAATGCAGTGTGAAAGAGTGTCATTCCTTGCTCCTGGGTGTCTGAGAACCTTATTTTAATAGGTGGCTGTGACAGGCAGCGCTGTCACGGAGCGGCACTTTGGCTGTGTGTACATTTAGATTGGCTGCTCACTCCAGGGACCAGTAAAAGAGCACTTCACTATAACTGATGATGCTTTAACTGGCTACCTATTTACCCTTTATGTGTTGTGTAGTGTTCAGAAGTGTCTCAATATGTCTAGAGGGACCACTCTAAACACTTAGAGAAACACAAGTAATATATTTTATAGGCATTAAAATAAAAATAAAGACAAATAAAAGCACAATCTAATAACTATTCTCTTAAATAAGATCCTGAATGGGGAGAGGGTTTTTTTTGCATGAACAAATATTTATGTGTTATGACAGTCTCTCCAAGAGTGTGTAATTACCTCCCTAAACTGCTAAACTATCCAATGTCGAGCTCTTCCTCTCTCTCTGTCTCTTCTGCAGCCTTTGTTCTCTGTTGGAGCCCTTACTTTCTTTTTGATATCCTGGACAACTTCAACATACTCCCTGAGACCAAAGAACGCTTCTACGCATCTGTGATTATTCAGAACCTGCCAGCCTTGAACAGTGCCATCAACCCTCTCATCTACTGCTTCTTCAGCAACAGCCTCTGCCCCCCTTTCGAGTATTCCTCCTTTACTGTCACTCTGACTACCCCTAAGAAGGGAGGGAACACATAAACACAGTCCCTAAATTGATTAACTATTTTTGACTTTAATTCTGATTATTCTTTATTTTTTGTAGGGAAAGAAGAACTCAAAGGTTGGGGGGGACTTTCCGGGACAGGAGCGATGGAGGGCAGGAGATGCAGGTCCTGTCCAAACCAGAATACATCTAGCACAGACAGTGCTCTGCAAAGCCACAGTGGCACCTGTACAGAGGAAAACAGAGGTCCCCAACAAGCCCTGTGAACCATGAAGTGGATGGACACCGACTGGCAAGAGGCCACACCTTGTGCTCTTGTGCACCCTACAGCGCATATATTTTGGATGGGCATTGAAGCTTCATCAATTGCACACTGCTAGTGCCAAGCTCAGTATGAAGGGTTTGCATGCCTCTGTTGTGAGGCTTCATCTTGACCCTCTGTTTAAAGCAAGCTGTAATCTATGTGCTACAAACAGCAAAAATAATTGTAAATGGTGTCTAGTCAGAGCCTTCTCTATTTTTCAGGAGTCACTAAAAGCCATCCACTGTACCATCTGGGTCATATTACTGATAGAGTGTTTACAAGTAATTACAGAGCAAGGACCCCAGTTAAAATGAAAACATAGGCACTTTTCCAATGAGAAGCCACCATTGTCAATCTGTGTAATTATATCTGGGTTTCATACAGAACCACTTACAAAGTCGTAGCCAGAGAAGAGGGGAATGAAGGGCTGGGATACTGCCTGCCACATTACCTGGCCCACCTTCTCAGCTCACACTAGCTGCACTGCCCCTGTAGCTCTTCCTCCCTTTCCAGTGTGATATTTCCCTGCTGTTCTACCTTGGCACATCAGTGGCACCCCAGTGTCCCAGCATGACTCACACATGACACATCCACACAGCCATTCATTTCTGGGCTACTAGTGAATGGTAAACCAGCCTCTCCCAGACCCCATGGTGCATCCCATGTGCAGATCCTTCCATGCTTCTCTAGCAAAGGCCCTGAGCAATCTCTTCAGGATCCAATGGGGAGCTGCATGCAGGGCACTTCGCCAGTGCAGAACTATCTCACCACCCACACAGCAGCATTTCCCTATCCTGTGCCCCCTGTAAATCATCCCGGCCACTTAAATCATGTAGGGAACCATACACCTCTTTGCACAAACTCAGAGTTGGAAAAAGACCCAAATGAAACCATAGAACTCACATTTAGAAAAAATTATCCACTGATTGTTCACTCTAGTGAACTCATTGTAGGCTTCACAGAGCACCGATGGTCCAGCAGAGCTTTGCTGCAGAGTGCCCAAGCAGCTGGGCATCCCCTTTCCCCAGCCCTCGGGAAACCCTCCTGCTGCACTGTTCTCAAACGTAAGGAAAAATTTCTCACCCAGGTGGGGGGTGATATTAACTTCAATGTTCATTTTACTACAAGGCAGCTTGAAGTGTTTGTATTAAAAATACAAACCAGCTGTATGGCAAGTGAGTTTGTTTCCTCTTGGTGAAAAAAATTATTCTTACTTAAGTGGACTCAGTTTAAAAAGGGGTTTTTATTATGATGATCTTTTGCAATGAGTTTGTTCCCTGTAAAGCAAGAACGGAATAAAATTTATTTAGAATTGCCCATATTACAAAAATACTTTTTCCTAAGTAGGAGATATATAAAATCACGGGGCTTTATGTTCTCAGGAAAATGAATAAGGTATCTCTTTTTATTACCATGAAGTTCTGTTATTTAGACTCCATGTCTAAATTTTGCTACTGCCTAATTAAAACTATGAATCTGCAGCAGCCTTTACAGCAGTGACCTTGGATGGACTGTATATGAGAACTAAACAGTTTTTTTTTCCCATGGGCATGTAATAACTTTCCTAAAATTGGACTCCTTGGTTTAAGCTTCATAAATTATGGGTTTTAACTTTTTCATCTGATACATGTACACTGGCTACCTACTTTCGAACAATTAATGGAGTTTGTAGACTTAATACCTGGAAATAAGATAACATTTCTGAGCAGTACTTTGATTTGCAAATTTAATATGACTCAATCCCACTAAAATTTACATAATATTCACTGGGGTCACCACATGAATTATCCCAGCTGTCTAAACCATATGCATGAGTTAATGAAGGACTCTGGACTGAAATAAAGTCATCATCCATTTATTTTCAAGGAAATGGCTTTTTGTTTCATCCATTATTGTACTATGTACAATTTACAAGTTGCTCTTATCATTTTTCCTCTGGACATGATTGTGACGCCTTTCCTCATATCAGAATCCTTCAGTTTAAATGGCCTCACACTGCTTTTGTCTGCATCCCTTCCAAGTGGTTAAATGCAGGAATGAATAATTTATCTTATTGTCTATGCTGCTTTCTTAATGTGCAGGGGATGGCATTTTACTACCTTTTTCTATTCTACACATCTTCTGTTGTAAAGCTGAATTTTTCCATTAGTCTGGAAAACACTTCCACTGTCCTCCTTTGTCTCTGGAGAGAGAGATTTAGGCAATTTCATCTGCCTCCAGTAGGTTTCTCATTCCATGTCTGCAACTCGCTCTACATCTGTTGACTGTTTAGTGGCTTCATAGTGCCAGAGTTGTTCTGACAGACCCCACACTTAGGAGGAGGCAGCAAAAGTCAGTGTCAAGGTCTGATTGCCCAGGGGGGGAGTCTGAATACAACAAGAAGAGGGCACCCAGCTGGTTTGTCCATGACAGCCCAGGAGGAGCTCTGGTTTTCAACAGCTTTAACACTTCAAGAGGCATCTGTGAGATCCTTCTGACATTCCCACAGCGACCAGCAAATATTTAAATGCATGACTGCTTGGACATAAAAGTCTCTTATGATGATAAAGTCCTATATGATTGTAGATTCCCAAGAAACATGAAAAATCAAATACTCACCCCTCACAGAAGTCACATCAAACAGCATAGAACTAGGATACTTTTCAAAAAAACACTAATCCAAGAAAATAGAAAATGTATGCTTTCTGTGCAAGTTTCAAATTAAATCTGAATGAGAAAGCTATTTAAATCTCTTTTGGATATTTTTGATGTAATTTAAAGTTCAATTCCCTTAGACCAGATTTCCATCTCTTGCTAAAAGTGTA
Organism: Falcunculus frontatus; assembly: GCA_013398115.1. Classification (NCBI taxonomy): domain Eukaryota; kingdom Metazoa; phylum Chordata; class Aves; order Passeriformes; genus Falcunculus; species Falcunculus frontatus. Next base: position 2,216,420 of record VZRV01009905.1, read on the forward strand.
AAGCAGTATTTTGTCTTTCAACTTGGTTTTGCCTCGGAAATTTCTGTCTCCTCTTTTTGTTTTTACTTTGAAAAAACTAGTGCAAGGCAGCAAAATTCAATATTGCCCATTGTGACCATTGAAGAACATCAAAGCAAAAGTCTACCGAGAAACATATTTCACCCTCCTGCACACTGCCAACCCAGTTCTTAGAGGTAGAGACATCATCAGCCCAAGAAAAAAAAGAAAATGTAGCCACTACTTTGTTGTTTGTAGGTTTGGGGCTCTTTTTGAAAGATATTTTTCATGGAAAAATAATTACACTTTTTGAGATGATACAGGAGGATTTGACTCCCACAGAGCAAAAAAAAACCCCCTTTTTTCTTACACATCTCCAATTCTTGTGAGACATGAATAAATGAAGGTCCATACTCTACAAGTTACCTAAGCATTTAAATATGAATTGTTTTAGTGGGAATCAGGCACATGTCATTATTGAAGTGGACTTACAAAACATGCTTTTGGAGTATAAGCTATGGCAAGCACCAGACCTCTACTAACATCAGTCTCTAAAGACACATAAGCTGAAGCAAAAGCAAGTCTAGCACTTATTTTAGTTCAAGCCCTGGCATTTGAATACCAGAAAGCTTTATGTCTATTCAGATTTTGTATTTTCTTGACAATACAAGATGCAGGAAATCGGGAAGGTCCTGTCTCAAACCATAGGCCCCTATGAAAAACAAAGGAAAAATAACCCAACTGAACCCCTTGCAATACTGGCAAAGAATTTCTCAAGATATGAGCACTTTGGGGTGACTCTGAGCCAAGATAACTGAGTCTCTTGGCTCTCTTTACAAGCAATACTCTTGCTGATAAGACGCCTCAAGTTCAGTGTCCCTTCAGAAGTCCTAATTCACTGTTTGTGCAGATATGTTTCAGACAAGAACCCAGAAGGCATCACGCTACCTGCCACTTCACTTTACCCCTCACGAGGACTGCATGTACTTTTCAGAAATACTTGATGGAAACAGAACAACAAAAGAAAGAAATTGTAGAAAGTACACCAAAAAAAAAAAAAAAAAACCTGTATACATATATGCTCTGGGCACAAGTGCCTTTTGTCAAGAGAGGAATCATTCCAAAAATAAAAATAAATTGGTGTAGAAGCTATCTGTCTGTACCTTCCAACACAGCGCCTTGGTGCTTACAGAAGCAGAGATTTTAGTTTATTCATCAACCTTGAGAAATGTGATTAATTTGTGGAGTAAATGCAATTTTTAGTGAAAGGTAAAATATGCTTCATTTCTTTAGCAAACTAATTTATTTTACACGGTGTTTAATTTAGATAAGCATTATAGCTGAATGGCTCATTAGATAATCTTTTGTCATGTTTGATGGCATCTTATTCTGAGTATGCATAAAATATGGGGGTAGAGGGTTAGGCATACAAACATACGCATGAATTTACAAATAGACATCACTAATTCCTCAGACTGAGTTGGTTATAGTGGTACATAATTAGAATCTTAGTTGTTGATTGAGTCTCAAGCAAGGCAAATGAAAACAGGTTAAAATTCAGCAGCTTTAATAAACTCAGTAAAAATTGACAGAGTCTGAGGCATCACATAGAAAAATGATCTTCAGGACCCAAATAGCAGAAACGTGATAAGTACAACACTGTGTTACTAATCAATTACATCAATTGTGAGAAATTCTGTTACGAATTGGGAACTCATCAGCTGGAAATGTCTGAAGAGAAGAAAGCCTTGAGCATCCTCAGCCAGAGGATGTCTGGTTACTGACACCACCATAGCCAGTGGAGTCAGGGGGCTAATATGATGCCCACAGGTATTTGGTGGAGCATTTGTCAGAAGAGCTAAAACTGTGTGAGTGTCCCCATCGCTCTCTGTTAAACACTCTATGTTAAACAAGAGAAAGAGGGAATGTGTAAAAGAACAGTCGGAGATTTTGGTTTGTTGGAGCTGGTAAAATGGAAAGCTGAAAAGGGGTATTTCTGCTGCCTGTCAAGACAACAATGTCAGTAGGAAAAGGAGAAAAAGAGAAAAAACTACTTAAAAACATAATAAGTCTGCAACAAACCCTGCCCCCTGAAATAATCTCACTATGAAGAAATTTGAATAAATTCATCTAATACAACGATCAGCCTACCCAGACCTTGTTGCATGGGTCAGGAACAAGCTTTTGGGTTATCAGAGAGCCCTTCTAGTTTCTGCTATGGCTGTTTATTGAGATCTAAATCCAAAGCAAAGCAAGGCAAGGCAAGGCTTCCTCTACAAGCTTTTCAAGGGGACCAGGAGCTGTTCCTCTCATTTTTGATCTTGCTAATGGCTGTGCCTCTGTAATGGTGCAGAGAGGAGACCTAATATAAATAGTATCAAAGGGGACATCTATTTGGAGAGATAATATCTTCTTAAGTCAAGCCGAGAGAGCTGGAAAAGCCAATGAACTTTCATGCATGAACATGCTCTCCTCATTGCTGCCCTGCCAACTCACATCACAGGTTTCAGGAAAGTACAAGGTAGCAGCTGGCCTTTTTGCTTGTGTTCAGGCTTTCAGGCTGAGATCAATACTGATGAGAGCAGAGCTGCACAAGCAGCGCTCTTGGAAGTATAAGCCTCTCTCCTCTTTGCCCGAGACACTCACACTCTTTGGTCTCACATGACAACCTTGTGTTGGAGCAGCAGCCCAAGGCTACACTGGTGGCTTGCAGACAACCTGGATCCACCCACCACTCTGTGGGTTCCCACTCTACTGCCTTCACACGTGCTCATGGTTTTACAAAGAAGTGACTAAAAGCCTGTAGTTGCATAAGTTTTGTATGGAGTGATGGCAGAACTCAACCTCCTGGGCAGGAAATACTAATGTCAAAGGGAAAAATTCTTGTAACTGTAAATTGATAACGTGTCTTTAACTTAAAGGATTTGGGTCCTTTGAACTCTTTACACAGAAAATTAAAGAGAAGGCAGACTCCCTTGATCATACTAAAAGCTAAAAGGCACTTTATGTAGCTTCTAGGGAGTGAAAAGAGACTTTAAAGTGATCAAGTAGCAAAATATCACCAAGTCCCATTTGGACCTCATGGCTTAATCTTTTCATTGGGAGGATTATTCCAAGAGAGTTTTTAAAAACCTAGACAGGGCAATTACTTATTTGTATATATGTAATGTAGGTGGAAGAAGCATGCTCATTTTTAATATGGCACCAAAATAACAACGTAAATGTGACTCAGCATTGTGGTGTTTATGAGATGCCGTGGGTGTCAGACAATTTATAGAGGAAAGTCAAATGTCGTCAAACACTTGGCAATTCCCAGGACATCCCCCAAAGAATGGGCTGGCAATGTGGGACGTGGTGTAGGGTAATCTGGAAAGTGTTATTGTCAACCAAGCCCTTGCAGCAAATTATTATTTTTGAGAAAACTTTGATTTTGAAGTTTTTGGCATGCAGAGAACATTTTCTGGATCAAACAGAAAAGGGAGGCACTTCAGCACCACCATGACCTTGGCCACACAGTTAAGGAACATGCTCGAGCAAGGTCTTGATGTAGCGTCTCAGATCCTAAAGCCCCAGGGCTAGAAATAAAGAGACATTTCCTGGCTTCCACTCCCACATGGTGTCCAGCATCCACCCTGTGGTGCTGAACCCCTCAGACTCATCTCATGACTCCCCAGTCTAGGGAAAAGACCCTCACAGAGGAGCGTCCTGGAGCTATGTTGTGGTATAAGCCCAGCTGGCAACTAAGCACTGCGCAGCCACTCACTCGCTCCCCTGCCACCCCACCCCAGTGGAACAGGGAGGAGAGCCAAAAGTAAAACTTGTAGGCTAAGAATAGTTTAATAATTGAAACAGAGTAAAACATAATAATAATAATAGTAGTAAATAGAAGGAAAAAAAAGAGAGAGAGAGAGAGAGAACACCCAAGAAAAACAAGTGATGCACAATAGGGTTGATCACTATCTGCTGACAAATGTCAAAGTCCATCCCCGCAACCAGTAATCCTGTCCAGGATAACTCCCTCAGTTTAAATATTGGGTATGACATTCTGTGCTATGGAGTATCTCTTTGGCCAGTTGGGGTCAGCTGCTCTGGCCATGCTCCCTCCCAGCTTCTTGTGCACCTGCTCAGTGGTCAAATATGAGATACTGAGAAGTCCTTGACTCAGGGTAAGTACTGCTCACTAACAGCCAAAACATCAGTGTGTTATCAACATTATTCTCGTACTAAATCCAAACCACATCACTCTACCATCAACTTAGAAAAAGTGAACTTTATCTCAGCCAAAACCAGGACAAGCTGCCTCTGCTTTCACACCTCTCAGCAGCTCCTCCCCTCCTTCTCAGCCTATCTTCCCTCCTACACCAAGATTTTCATGTGGTTTGGGGTTTCTCGTTGAGTCTGGAGAAATGTCTGCATTCTTATGAAAAGGGAAAAAAAGAGAAATTTCATGCAAATGAGTCTAACCTGATTCAAGGCGGGGGACATGGCTCTGCCTAAATTTTCTTGAAGAGCACTACTTGGTCAGAAAGAATCACTGCAACACACCATACTGCATGACTACACTAAACACTCCTTTCAAACCCCAAAGCCGTGGGTGAGGTGCCTAATTAACAATATATGGAGGCAAGCTGTTGATATGGCTCACACAGGGATGCAGTGAGATATCAGAAAGGGCCTGGTGGGAACCCAGCATTACGTGTTTGAACCTGTTTGATATTTGGAGCCAGGTTCTCTGTTTCTGTATCTCAGCAGGTCTTTATCACCTTTCTTTGAAGATATGGTGGGTTCATCAGATCAGGCCTACATCCGTGTATTGAGGAACGCAAGTGTGAGCCATTCTGAACCGTGATCAATCATCAGAAAACAGGCATAACTTTAATTTTATAATTATGAGAATAATTGCAAAAGATTAGTAGTCTAGCCAGCTGGAGACTTTGCAAAAGCCTGAAGGCAATTAAGCTGCTATATTTTGAAAGTATCTAATCAATTTAATTTCTTTTCTTAGATAAAGCAGCATGAACTTCAGTTTGCATTGTCGGAGGAGGCCTGTTGAGTGATGAATAAATATTTCTAGTAGATTAACCCAGCCCTATCACAAGTCAGGAAGATTCTTTTTGTTGGTTTCAGTAGGAGTTGATCAGGCTCTGTTCAGGAAGAGCACAAGACCTGTTTAATGTGTTTACATTTACTATTTCAGGCAGGACTGAACTGATTTAACTGCCACCTCAAAACAAACTGACGTTTAAAAAAACAGGTTGCAGAGACTTTTTTCAGGTTGGCCAAGCAAAATGCTAGGAGAAAAATAGTGCACACTGACATAGAATTATCTAACAAAACACCTAAGAAATGGGTTAGGAGGAACCACTGAAATGGTGACAGAGTGGTGAAACAAATAATGCTCCCTTCCTATTTCACGGGTCATTCCTGTTTCTTGAAAGAATACCACGATACCCTGCTGAAATTCAGTGGATTCAAATTACACTAGACAGGAGAGACAGGAATATCATAGAATACCAACAGTCTTGAAACAACTTGTATTTGACGACGCTATGGGAAACAAATCTTCCCAGGACCATTGCATGAACCTCAAGACATGTTCTTGACATTTTTATGGGTTTGGCAGTGGTAAAACAATTCCTGGATCACCAGGTATGCTCAGAGTCACATCTATAGGAACTACAGGCAGTCTCAGAGAAAATACAGTCTCGTCCCTAGTCAAGATTAGAATTCTGATGCATTTCACTGCATCCCACCACAGACTGGAATTCAGCAGCATAAAATCCATGCTTTAAAGGTCCCAATAGACAAAAAGGCTTAAACTCAATAAAATGCGCTACCCTGCCCTCAGACTGTGACAAAAAGTCATAGATAGGCTTTCAAAAGTGGGCTTGGAGTGTTTCACAGGTGTCATTATCTTCATGGATAGTTTGGGGATTCACTGTCATCTTCTCTTTGCAGCCTGGAGAAACCCTGGTTTCTCTGGGGTAACTTGTACTATGCATTTGTTTCTGCATCCTGAACCCCAGTCTGCAGAAAGAAGGAATCAAACAGGAAAAAGCCCAGGAAATATTTGCCACGGTCAAAAGCCATGTCCAAGCCCATCATTTGAGTAGCCCTCTATATGGCACTCTCGTGCAAGCATGAGGTTACAGTCAAAAAGTCAGGGGCCACAGTACCCCTGGTGATTCTACTCCATATTCAGAGCCATTTTGGATACCTCTGCATGCTGCTGCACTCAGCTGCATCCTTAGACACTGCCTCTGCATATATACCACCCTTCTGTCTAGGAGGCAGTCGCACCAAGTCTGACATCTGTCTTTTTAGTAAAGTAAAAGCTTTTGGATAAAAGATTCAGCATGCCTGATTGCTTTGCTGTTTGTTCAAGGAAAAGGTGAGCTTCAGGGTAAAAGTACCCTAAATGCTTGTCTCTGCCAAGACATTCTCATTTAAGATTAACAATATAGCAATCTGATTTTAATATTTCTATGGTGTAATAAAAGCCGCCCACCACTCCATTTCTGCTTCACAAAGCTAATATGACTCAGATAATTAAGGCAAAGACAAATGATTATCAAGCTACAGGACATTCACCAGTGGAGTCATTAAACCATTTAAACACAGAACCACTGCTCTATTGACTGACAATCTTTATATGATTAGCTGAATTCATTTCATGATCTTTTCAGCCAGCAGCACAAAATACGACTGCAGTTTCCCAGTTTTCCTCTTCTGAATTGCTACATTAGCTGCCTCTGAAGTTTGAATCACAAGGATTTGTGAAGCTTCTGCTGTTATCCATTAAAGTGATTTATGGTTCATATTATTTCAGGTGGCATACCTGCAAGCAGAGACAGAAGTGGCACTTCTGCTCTAAAGCTGCTTTTAAGTTCTTTAAAGCATTGCTGAAAAGCAGAGAGGGAAAAAAAAAAAGGCTTTTCAACTAGAGTGACTATCAGGAAAGTTTGTTTACTACAAGCCACAGCTACGATCAGAACTGCAGCATGACATTTTGGCATACCAAACCCCCACATTTAGGGCTTTCTCCCGCCACCCCATTGCAGCACCATAAATCCCTTACTGTGCATCAGAAATCCTCCTGTCACCATGCTGCAGTGTGTTGAAATCCAGAGCAATCCCCACACACTCCCAGACAGCAGGGGTCTCCTTTCCATCTAATCCTTCAGCTCCACTTGCTATACAGACAAAGGACAGGAGGAAATGTGGGGGATTAGCGGGGGACAGGCAGGGCTGACTGCAAGCAAAGAGGGCTTTGAGGAATCACCTTCCACTGAAGGTCCTTTCCCCAGGGCTCTTGCAATTGCTTTGCTACCAAGCGTTATGCAATCTGAACCCCGTAGGCAGATCAAAAAGAAAGTTGAGAAATATCATATTGATCTGATTCAGTATATTTATCAGTGATTTGAAAATATAAAGGAAATCACTTCTGCTAAGCTATGCAGATGTCTAACAGATAAAATACAGATGAGGGCTGAGTGTTCACAAAAGCAGGACAAGGACACTCAGTAAATTAGTCCTATACAAAAAGTGCGCAAGTACAATCAAGCACCAAACTAAGCATCAAGGGGAAAAGAACGTCCCCTCTATCTAGATAAAGTGGTGCTGTGGTTGCAAAACCCAAGACTAGAAAGGGACTAGAGATGATAATAATAATAATGAACAACAAAGCATGAGCTCCCAGTGTTATCAGACTCAAAGGAGATCAAGGAAAAGAAACAAGGGGTCATTCAATACCCTTCCACACGCAATGGGAAGGACAGACAAAAATCACACCTTTTTCAAAAAGCTTTTACAGATTTTGGGTGTTTTTAACCAGTGGAGGGAATTACCATGGGGAAGAAATACTGCATTCTTCATCTTTGATGTTTTCTTATCAAAGTTGAGTAACTCCTCTTTTATAAGCGCCGTTCAGCAAGCCTTCGTCAGTTTACAATATTTCAAAAGCAGAGTTATATTCTACATGGCTTTGCCTCATGCCTTCTAGCAATATTTAGCCATAATGGGTAATGGAAGAAAAAAAGGTAAAATGGTTGTCCAGCTTCCAACGTGATTCTTGCATCCTTGGTTTTGGATAGAAAGAAACTCAAAGCATTGATTGTTAATTCAGAACCAAAATGAGTCAAGTGCCCTGGTATCTTCTAGGACACGTTGAACTGGCACAGGGAAACCAGTGGATGGGTGAAGTCTGGGTAAAGCAAACTCCTGACCTCATCCCAGCAGGACACAGAGAAAACAGAGCATCTTAACAGAAGGGATGAGCAGGACCACGGTTGGGTAGCAGGAAGAAACTCACAGGATTATGAAGGAGATTTTCTGCTCCTGTAGTTGTCAGTGGAAATTCTGGCTTTGAAATCCAAAGGAACACACAAACATTGCTTAGTTTATCTGGGAGAAAGTCAGAATCTGGACAACATCGTGATAATATTTATGCACTGTTGGGACAGTTACATTATGAGAACAGGAATAAGATATAAAAAAGAGAGAAAGAACAGACTGTGAAACCGGGTACCTGAATAAACGATGCCCTTCTTAACACTAAATTGCTGTTAAAGAGTCTTATTCGGTTTTCAGAGATTTGGTGACACTCCTATCTATTTTGTCCCATGACCAAGGAACAGAGAGAACTGGACTCAATGAGAAAGGCAATTACACTTGTAAGCAATCACTACAAATGCATTATTGCAATTAGCATATCAGTATTTGGAATTCATCACTCCTCTCTGTTTAATCAGTTTAAATCTTTGTAAACTCTTCAATGCTTGACTGAAATGAGCAGCGCCTGCAGTTACTGTAGCTCTGGGTGGATTTCAGATTAAAAATATCATGATTGCTATCTTTGTAAGTAGAAAATTTCACAGAAAAGTGGTGAAATACATCTGTGAATGAATGCCCTGTCATATATTGCTTTTGAGTCTGTCTCCTTTCTCCGTTTCAGATGAACCCAGCCAAGATCACACTACCGGTAAAACGAGATGTGGTGGGAGATGGTTCCTAAACCCTTTGAGGATGTCAGTTCCTCCTTTTCCTCTTCTAGCAATGGTTCTGGCTTGATTTAAATCTTTGCATGTGGTACTTTGCGTGTAGCAAGTAGGAAAAAAATGATTTTACATTTTTACAGTGCCGCACAATGATATTACCAATTGCAATTTTAATCTGCAATGTGGACTGCTTATGGCTCTATAACTGAGTCACTGTGACTGCTTGGATCTGCTTTTGTAATTTTGAGAAGGATTTATTTAAAAAAAAAAAAAAGTGCAGGGAGGGAGGAAAGGACTGAACTGGCTCATTGGTGCTTGGCAAACACCTGAGTCTTTTTCTCTTGAATGGAGGATTAGTGGACATTAATCCTTCCTGAAGGCAGTGTATTCAGCTGATTCCCATGGGGAGCATGCTCCACTGTGACTATTGAGATGTTCTGCCTCAGAAAAACTTGAAAACTGGCCTTGTCTGAGTGCCAGGATGCCCACAGCCAAGCGGCAATTGGCCAGGATTCCCCTTGAGAGAACTCTGCACCTAGACCAGCAAGGAAAAATCTGTTCCCTCCATGGCTCTAGCAACAATACTGGGGCTCCAGCACTCTTGAGTTATCCTCAAAAGACAGGCTCTCTTTGAAAGGATATGTCTATCTGTCAGCATCTCATGTGTGGGAGTGCAAGCACAGGGCCTACAATCACAACGCAGGCTGGTAAGGGTCTTCACAAGAGTTAACCTATACTAATATTTCATTCCATTTTCATCTCAGTTTTTTAAGGTCTGAAATAGCAATTGCATAAACTAAAGGCAAAGTTGGAGTATCAACAAAAATACAGAATTAAGTGTGTTTTCATTTGTTCTGATTGGAACAGGGAAGCAATATTGCGAATGTTCAGGTGTTTTTTTTAATAACCTGTTTGTGTTCAACTGCATCCAGGTTTAGGTTAAATATATTGCTCCCTCTTCACCTTCAAGCTCAGATGATGGTATTGTTTGTTCAATAAGACAGATGTGAAAATAATTCATTACCTGATGTAATACTGGAGGCTGAGGAAATGCATTTATGAATGCTTTAGTGAATTTGTTTACATGCACTCATTGTCTGTGTTACCCAGACTGAATGTCTTTTTTTTTTCCTAAACAAGACATTTGGAGACATTTTGAAGGTTAATTTAGCATTTCTCAAATGTCACCTAAACTCTGAATGATAAAATTGATCTAATTTCTTTTCCACCCTCAACCACAACAAACTCTTAGCAACTTACTCACTTAAAAATTCTTTGGGCCATAGTCTCTGCAAACAGAAGACACCTAGAATCAAGCTGAAGCTCTTGGTTGTGCTGGAATAAATCCCCCTTCCTTGTTTTCCTTTGCCTTCTTCATCTTCATTATTTGCATAGATGATAATGACAGGGCAGACAGGTCTACCTACATCTCAATGCACTTACAGACAAGGGTGCTGAGAAAGAAGGGATGGGCATCTTGTAACAGTATTTAGGCTGACAGCTTCTTAGGCCTTTGGGCAGCAACTTTCCATGGGGTTTGAAGCCAATGGGTTTTCTCAGAGCTGTTGAAGCCAGTCTGAATCTAAGGCGTCATGTCCATCAGGCTGTCAGAAAGAAAACTTTATTCTTGTTAGGGTTGTTTTAAGCCAGATCATTCCTGAGAAGCACTAGCATGCTGGGAGGTGGTAGGGACATGCTTGTGGAGGACAGTGGGAGGTCAAACTGCAGCAGCCCTGATAGACCAAATCCTCACCAGGATCACTGAAAGGGTGCACATATTCATGTGCAAATTGCCTGCACACTGTCAAGCCTGATGAGACACCTTGACTGACAGAAAACTGGAGGCACCAAGAGCAAACTCTTCACACTACACAAATTCCTGCCTCTGTCCCACACAGGGTTATCCTGCCAAGGTCTCAACCCTGTAGACACACCAAATGAACAAAGATATGGGTGCTCCAGGTAAGACCTGTCTCTAGCTAACCTGTATGTTGACGTTTTTATATTATTTGAAAGTAGACATAAATATCTAGATTTGTTGGGCTGCAAGTTGAACTTTATCTGAACTCTATGTTGTGTAAGCTGAAAATGGATTAAAGTGAAATCTGGAGCTAATGGTCTGAACATTATTAAAGGTTAGAATAGACAAAGCTAGAAGCTTAAATATGACTCAAAAATCATTAGCTAGAGTGGAGAGCTCCCAGGTCATGGTATATGAACTATAACAGACACATTACAACAGTGACTGCAGATTCAGCTCAGAAACTCCCCCCAAATCTGACCTAATGAAGTATGAAGACAACAACATTGCAGCCATTTGGTAACAAAACAGTGAACCAATGAAGAGTGATAACACCCCAGACTCTAATTTGTCTGTTTGACCATACTGTCACATGGAGGAGGGGGAGTTCAAATTGTAAGGGTCTGATTGCCTGGGGATTTCTTTGTTTGGGGTCTCTCTTTTGAAGCACCTGCCTTGAGCTACCAGAGACTGTGACTGATCTGTGCCAAAGAAGTATCTAGTGGAGATGTGAGTCTGGTGACAAAATTTCTCTAACACTGCAAGACAAAGGCAGAGTCAGGCCCCAGTGCCACTTCACACTTCCCCAAAGTGAGCCTCTCACTTTGCACAGGGGGCATCTGTGACCAGACCAGTGCACGAGACACCAGCTGGTGGGTGTATTGCTCTGACCTAACCAGGACTTCCCACCACAACTCCTGAAGAATGAATTCACTGCTGACAAACCCCCACTGAGGATGGGGAGGTTTGGTCCAAAGACTTGTGAAACTGCTGATCCCCACAATTCAGCTATTTCTATGCTTGCCATAATAGATCTTCAGTAGTCCAACAACAGCAGGCCATAATCATTGCAAGAAAAGAGTCAGACTTACCAGGTTACACAGTAACCTTGAGCTGACTTCTTTGTCAGTACAGAGTAGGGGGAAAGATGAAATGAAGTTGCCTTCTCAACATGTTGTCAGCATCCATCCAAAGGTGAACTCAAGAAAGCTTGCCTGAAACAGATGAGGGCAGATGGTCAAACTGCAAGTTTCAGTTATTTACACATTTATCAGAAAAATTCGATTGCCATGACTTTCCCCACAGCAAATTCCCAAACAGTATTTCTTTTGCTGCTGAACGTGACTTAGTTTTATTTGGAAATATCAGCCACAATGAGCAAGCTCTGAAATACCAGAGTAAAACAACAGCAGGAGGAAGAGAAGGAAGGCATTCAAAGTTACCAGAAGGAAAACTGCAATTTTCCAATCAGCTCACGGACGAGGGTTCACTGACACTCTGACAACTAGAGCTTCAATCAGCCTGCAAAGTCTATTTAATCTAATTTGCTGATGAGATCAGGCCAAGCCTTCCTATTCGTTCTGTTCCTTGATCTAGTGCTAACCGCACATATTGCTGAAGATTGTGCCATCCACCCCTGCACCCTTGGGACTCTCCAAGAACAAGTGTGCATATGATGCCTGCTACCCTTTGGTGATAGCACAGAAAAATCCTTTTTTTTAGAAGTCAGCGCTAGTCTAAGAAGACCAAATGTATTACCAAAAGTGCAATAGTGATAAAACAGTCTTACCAGGGTGCAACTTTAGAGAGAAGGAGGCTGATATTATCTCTGTAACTGTAATTACACGAGAGGCTTGTAAAGCATCAATATAATTACTCAGCCCACTGTAACTGCGCCTTGGAATTGCACAAAATTGATAGAAAACAAGTGAAGGGTCACAGCAACACATGCTGTTTCCAGGTGAGCTTTAGTCAGTAACTATGTGAAAGACTAAGAAGACAGGCCAAGAAAGAGAATTTGCAATGGGGAGGTCAGATTTGGATCTGTGCCACAACCGCTCAGCCATTGCCCTCCTGGATGGGAAACTGAGTTTGAGTTCGGCAGCTCAGAACTCCCACAGCCCTTGTCTAACATAGTACAAATGACGGCAACACGGTATCCCCTGCTCACCTGCTCTCCTCATCTGTCAGGCAAGGAAGGAGAGGAGGAAGGATCATGAGCACATTTCCAAGAGGACAACATTGCTCCTTGCTGGCTGCATTTTTCAGAGTGAGCCAGACACTGCCCTTCCATACATTGGATCAATGTAGCACCAGCAGAGCTCTATTTCAGAGGGTGCTTAAAAATGCAACTCTGTCCCACCAAGTACCCTTTCTACAAAAGGTCATGCTACTATCTCACTAACCTCATCCTCCTGCATTCCCTGGGACATTTGCTTCCGGAGGATAAGGTATAAGAGCAGGGATACTCCTTTGATGTGGTGGCGTGAAATTAACTGAGTTGTCTGTAACATCATTGATGCCAAAACCACATTTAGGTGTGTATTTGAATGGAGACAGGCTGAGCACCAAAATGCAAGTTCAGTCCGTCAATTCCAGGTACCACACACTGAGTTGCCTGCATTGGGGGAGCACCTGCTTCTCCTGCACCGTTCCAGTCCCCCATCCACAGCACACTCTATGCCCATGGCAAAATGTCTCCCAGAAAGTGAGGAAACCCCTAATCTGAGACTGGAAGCACAAAAGCAAGAGCTGGGACACTTCAAGCAGCTCACTAAGAAGCTCCATGCAGGGCTGAAGGAAAATGGTGCCAACCACACATCTACAGAAAATCCTATCAGCCTCCTCTGCCAGCTACAGGAGCTATTTTTGCTTTGCCATGTAGACTGCAGTTACACAGAATGCTCAGAATTTCCCCCTCAGCTTTCTTTGGGACAGGGATGGACTTTCCTAGAAGTTTGTTGAGCTTGCACAGTCACTGGTTTTAATGCAAAACATCCAGAAAAGGCCACTGTCCAGACTGATGCACCTTAATCCACAGAGCAAGAAGGTCAGTTGCACCACAGCTCAGCTTCTTCAGCTGGAAGTGAGTCCAGAGAAACATGAGCAGAAGCATGGCTGTAAGAAGCAGATTTCTTTATTGAACTTTAAAGATTAGATACCTTTCTGAAGCAATTTTTGACCTTCTAAAAATGTCATTTTTATTCATTCAAGCAATTTGGAACATGAAAGTTTAAATATTATTCAGGGGAATCCTTTGTCCTTTTCAAAATGCCATTATATTCATCAAGACACACATATTTGTTATTTATATCCCTCTTTTTAATTCTATTTTACTGTAGTACTGAAAACGAAGTTCATGACCTTTAACTACACTTTGAATTCCTCTTAACTTGCATCGCCTCAAGAATTTACACCACATTGAGCTTGCTGCAGGGCTCCGAGGCTGTTTCTTTACCTTCTTTGAAATATACTTGTCTGGAGGCAGGAACCAGGGCTGTGCTTCCCAGCCCCCTCGCAATTCAAACGAGCCCCACGCTCCTGCAATGTCGCCAGCTGTTCTCTGGGCTGCAGGAGGTGAGGGCCCCTTAGCGATGCTTGGGTGTCTCTCTGCTCTCCCTCACACTGGCAGAGCAATAATTTGGATCTCTGCTCTCCCTCACCCTGGCAGAGCAGTATTAGGTATGCAAATACCACTGTACAGATGCACACGAGGTGGTTTTTCATCTGACTGGGCAGGATACCAAGACCACTGCAACTCAGAGGCGTATCTGCCTAAACATTCAGGGCCAGCGCTGCTGCAGCTACTTTGCCTTTGTCATTCGAGCTATTGAGATAAAAGCTTTGTGCCTCTGCTTTTATGCCAGCTACAATCTTTAAATCCCTGCCTGCAGAGTCGATATGCTCCCAGCCCTTTACCCGCCCCGTCCTTCTTTGTACACAGGCAGCAGCACCACGTCAAGGAGTGTCAGTGCTGCAGGTTTCAGGCTCACTCCTTGTCCCCAGCTCTAAGCCAGCAATTGAAAAAAGAGAGCATTTAAATCAGCCTAAATCCAAAGGAAAACAACTATTTCCAGAACGGCAAAATTACATTATTTTTGCATTTCCATTTAAAGTGGGAATTCTTTTCTGGGTTATATATTAGCATCTCATCTAGTTATACAGCTTACAAAGGATAAAACATTGGCATAGGAACTTTTACACTGAAATGAGCCATGTTTCTGCAGTTACCTGAGCAAAACCACATGGAGAATATGAAAAGGCAAGGAAAGCAATTTTCTGGAGCTCTGACGTACTGAATTTATATAGATAACAGCATATGAAACATTGAACTGAAAGCAAACCCCAGCCACTTTGGACCTTAGATTGAAGTAGATGACACACACTCACTCAATTCAGTGTTTCCAAATTCCTTGTTGCCACTGAGCTTCATTCCCAATCAATTGGCAGATGCTACACTGCGCTGCCAGGTGACAAACTGATCTCAGTTAGCAAATAAACACTCTTTCAACCAGACAACTGTGATTCAGGTCTTCTAGGTGCCCGGTATCCTGGATGTGCAAGATTCCAGAAACTCCTTCAGGCCTCTGCATAATAGGAGGGCAGTGGATCTGTCCCACTCCATATGGGCTGCTACTGAGTTCTGAGTCATGTTCAACACATCAGTCATTATTTTTTCAGCACTTCACTGTCTGGGACAACAACTGCTAAAATCTTACAGCTCTGTGCTAGGGAGGTTTAGATTGGATACCAGGAAAAATTTCTCCACCAAAATGGTTGTCAAGCACTGGAACGAGCTGCCCAAGTGGTTGAGTCACCATCCCCAGAGATCTTTAAAAAAGGTGTAGATGTGGTGCTTGAGGACATGCTTTAGACTAGGTGGACTTGGCAGTGCTAGATTAGTGGTTGGACTGAATGATATTAAGGTTCTTTTTTTAACCTAAAAATGATTCTATGATTCTAAAACACTTTTTCCCCAGGACAGACACAGCTGACCAGTGCCAGGGTGGGCAGTCTGTACCCAGTACCTGTCCTTCTGGGTGATACATGTGGCACCTACCTACAGCACTACAAAGCCTGCTTGCTTTGTTCAATATAACCATATACCAGAACCAAAAGGCTTATTCCCATACTTCCTAGCAACTATCTCCTGACCTCTCTCCAAATCTCTGGCTATTTGAGCTGAAGACTGGAAATTTGCTCCTGTCATACTTGGCACAGTTCAATCACTTCACATTTTGTCCTGGATTTTCATACCTATGTCAGTGTTAGCTGTTGACAACCCATGAGATGGCCTAATATTGTTCTCCCCCTTTTTAGCCATCTCTGCAGTCTGAGGCTTTCTTTTACGAAACACAAAATTGTTTTCTTTTTATATCTGAGGAAGAGTAGGGGGGATGCTAAATAAAAATAACAAAACCTTTACCTCAGACAGAGTATCTCAGACACAGATACAGCTTCACCCTACAATTAAAGGTTGCATGCACAAGTGTGCATGCACACTCAGGCTGGTGACTGCTCAGTTGATGACTCAGTTGATGCTATGTACCTTATTTATCATGCACCTCTCTGTCCCCTCTCAATCAAAACAGTCTGAATATAAGCTTGAACAACTGTCATGGAACATCTAACATTTTATAAATCATGGAAAAAACTATCTGCACCTTTAATACGGAGTTTCTCTCCTTGCAACAGGAGACCTCTCAAACACAGCTGGTGAGGTATTCAGCTGTGATCGGTTCTCTACCCAGAACACAGTCACAACCTCACAATGCTTATCTTCACAGATACTCGACTTCGACATCAAAACCAGTCCCCACTTTTCACAATTTCGGGCTTTAGGATGTGACTTTGTAACACACAGCAAGTTTCATAGAGAGCTTGCTAAAGGTTTTCCAGAGTGCATGTTTCCTTCACCTTCATCTCTCAGCTGTTGGCTGTGCACGTCTACACATAATTTGCACAAGCACTTTAAATTAGTTTTAATTCCAGCAACACTAAGTATTATCTTGACCTGTTCCTGTAGCCTATTCCCCATAAAGATGCAGGAATGCCTCAGCTAACCAAAGGAGAGGGTGGTGGAGGCAGAGAGCCAGCAGACCATGCTTTCTGGGAGTAACAGCAGTTTGTGGAGCTGCTGACATTGGCTTTGTACTCAGAAAGCAGGCAGCTTTTTGAACTGTCAAAGCTTTCCCAAACAATTGTCTGATAAAATGTACTCTGAGGAAAAAGCACTGTGAGGGTACCATGGATGAAAACTCTGATCAAGCTTTGTGCCTAACAGTGAGCCACTATTCGGATGCCCTCGGATCACACAGCACATGTGTGTATGCCTAGACACTGAAAAACCCACAAATGTGTCAAAGTTAATCCCTCCAGAACAAGCACAAGCCAAACTTAAGGTTGTGTGTGACAGTTAATTTACTCACTCTTTCTACATGTGGACACAACACGTTATAGAACAGAATTACTACCACAAAGTATATTTGATTTATACAGCACATGAAATAGGCTGCCCTGATTAATTCTATTTCATTAGTTTACCTTATCCCAAATGTTCAGTGCATGGCCACACATCTTCTTTACTCTGCAGTTTTCAGATGTGCTGCCTTAGATTTCTATTTCATACCCATTATCACACCACAAGTTTGCATTAGACGCATTGATGAAATTATGTCCCCAACACCCTTGTGAGGAAGGTCATCCTTCCAGCCCTGTGGACACAGAAGAGGAGTCTTGCATCACCTGATCTAAACTGACACTTTCCAGTCAAATTTTCTAGGGGCTTCATGGACAGCTGCAAGTGTGCAACCCTTTACAGCAAATTCCACTTGCATTGGTGAAGGGGTCTGAACCGGGAAAGCCTTGTTCACCCTTTAGTTTGCTTGACTTAGTTTAACTATCAGCAGATAATAAAGGGATAAAATATGACTCAACCACACCTTAGGAAATAACCCACTATGTTAGAGAAGCACACATTGCTGTCTCCTCCAGCGCTGTGGGATTCTACAGGTCAAATGCAAACACAAACACACACTCCACATCCTTGCTGTCCCCAACCCAGTCCCCTTGAGCCTGTGCACCTCACAAGATCCACAGAAATGCCTCAGCTCCACAGCTTGCCTTCCAAGCCTGATGCTTACGCCTGCAAGCCTACAGGACCGTGGGCTGGACCTATCTGCAGCTCCTTCTGGCTTTTTGTTGTGCCCTTGGAAGCAGGACTGTAGTCCTTGCAGGCCAGAGGGTGATTTGCTAAAGTATCCACAGCTCTTCAAATAACATTCAGACAGCCTCCTTTTCTTGGTCTTTCCTGCAGCAGGTGCTGGTCCCACCTGTGCTGACTCAGGAAGGGCTGTGATTGCTCTGCAAGGGTGGCAGCTGGAGCTGCCACCTCCGAGCCCCTGAGCTGTGGGAGTGCCAAGGAAGGGGAGGGGAGGTGCATTCTCTCCTTGAGCATTACCTGCAGATATAAGGTAGGAGAGGGGCTTTTCTGTCTGGAGTATGAGGATGGAAATAATATCTCAAAATCAGGCTCATGCAACCAATATGCCTTACAGATAAATACCCTGTAGGCATCTTGATCCTTCTAATGAAAGGTCTCCCTCCGCCTCTTATGCGCAGAGCTGTGAGAAAAAGCTCTGAAATGCAAGCACTTTCCAAAGGAAAAGACTAATTAATAGCCCTATGAACAGTAAAGCCTACTCTCCTTAGCTTCCCCTCCTTTACCATAATAACCCCTTTTTCCTATGTCCTCACTACTCCTGCACAGAGACAACAGTGCTGTGCTTGGGGAAGAAGGACTCAGGCAGCTGGGTTCTGCTGCTTTTGCAGTGTGGGAGGTAATGTTGATCTCTCTTGCCATCCTCCTCTGTACCAGTTTCACCAAAACCTGTAAGAAATTGTCTATTAGAGCTCTACCTCCCTATCAAATTTCATTTAACTTAGGTAGGAGCTCAAAAGTTTTTTGGTGGGGCCGGACAGAGCAGGGCCCTTCTGGAGGTCCAGCATCCCAGGCTCCTATCAGTCTAGTTTGACCCAGCCACTGAAAAAAGCTGGTTGACTGACCATGTATTCCTCCACAATGCCTTTTCTCCTTGGTTGTTCGAAGGTTTCTGTAGCTGTGTGATGAATGAGACTACAAACTCATCTGATGTAAAAAAATAAATTTATTTTCCCAGATGAGTTTCATATGGACCAATCCTGATCTGGTTTATGGCACTGACTGCATGAAATTTCATGCTGGCATGTGAGCTGGCTGGGGGACAATGAATTCATCAGTGGCACTCGTGTGTATGCTGTCACGTATGTGGAAATACAGCTTTAGCCAGACTAAATCTTTCCACCATTTTAATATCACTTACCTTTGAAAAGCTTTAGAAGAAGATTGTATTTAACATTCTCATATCAGTGTTTTGCATTAGCCATTCTCTTGAAGTTAAATCAGCTTTTCATTTCTTCAAGTGTTCATCCTTAATTTTATTTTTAATTAATTTTTTTTATACAATCAATGAAAAAGAATAATTGATGCTTTTCTCTAACCAAATGTTTTTGCTGTGTCTTCCCTCAGCCTTTCAATCTTTCTTGGTCGCAGAATAGTTCTGGGAGGTGGTATTACAGCTTGTACAATTTGTGGGTTTAGACTTCAGTAATCCTGAGGAAGTAGAAAATCTCTACCTCAGGGAAAGTTTAGTTTATCCTCCTCTCAATCCTTCCAAAATCAAACACAAATGCTAGTAAACAGATAGTGAAGTTTCATCCAGTGATGAGACTGAATCCAACCACTCATGAAGCAAAGTGTGAGTAAATGGGCTCCTGGATGCTGGAGATGTAGACTAAAACCAAAGGCAAGCTCCCTAAAGTTGCTGGAGTAGCACTTGAATGGCATCTCACCTGGCAGTGACATCTGCTACAGATGAAACCTGACTGAACTCTGGCATGCCAGCTGTGCAGGTCAGCATGCTCCATGGTGACAGCCCATGGCCCAGAATATGACCTTCCCAGCTTGGAGGGTGTCTCCTGCATGGACCTTGTTACCCATCTTATTCTCACAGCTGTGATTTAGGCAGTCACAAAGGAGTCAGTGAAACTCAGGGTCTGCTTCCAAAGGTACAAGTAATGTCCAGAAAGATTCCCTGCAATGGACTTCTGACCTCTGACTGTGCAGAAACAATAGCTACAGAGAACTCAATAAGCTGAGCCAGTAAGAGGTTTTGGCTCCTTCGCTTTTTACCTTGAAATTGTCTCTCTGCTCACATACTCTCTACTATCAGCTCAGATGGCAACAGAGAAGGGTGGCCCACAGTCACCTTACATAAGAAAGTACCGAGAGCTATCAGGAGACCAGAAACTGATGAAATGTGACTGTACTGTTCGCCCTCAATTCTATTTCCAAATTGTGCACTTCCTTCATCCTTGGTTCTTAACAAGTGTAATCTGACCCACCATCAGACCAGTGTGATCTGTAACACTGTCAGAGAATATTTTGGCCACTTTATCAGAGGAAATTGCCCTAATTTATGAAATGTACAGTAAAATTTTCATGTATATTTTCTGTAATTTCCTGTCACAAATTTGCAGAAGAAAGTTCCATAAGGAACTGTAGGCATTTACAGAGTGATAGCAACACCAAAAGGTTCATCACTGTTGTTATTTTTTTGTGGAATTTAAATAGGGGAGCACAGAACTGGCAACTTTCCATCATAGTTGCCTGCTCTGCACAGCCAGCTTTTGAATCCCTTTAGTCATGGAGTGGAGTATTACTTTTAACACAAAGGCATTGGATGAAGCACAGTGGTAATAAGGGGATGAAAAAAGCTGGGGGAGGAAGGGAGAAGCACAGTGTGAGGCAATAGGGGAGAGGTCCTGTGCCTCACCTCACTGACAGCAAAGGTGACAGCAACCACGTGCTAAGAGGGTCTACATGATTTGAAACAATTCAGAAAACACACCTGTACAAAGATTAACCAAGCAGTTAAGCTGGTAAACAATAGTGCTCTGAAGTGACTTCACCAACCACAGACCACTCCAGTTCTGTTTTTAAACACACTGGACATGTCCTCTTCTGTTTCAAAAACTCTGAGAGCAGGAGCGGACATTGCACAGGTCACACGTTCATTATGCAGCTCTTCACGAAAGCTTTCCAACTGAACTGCTTAGCACAGCAGAGCAACATCCTCCTGCTTCTACCGTGACCTGTCTGAAAGTGCTTTCACATCAGTCTTGGAAAGAGAACAAAAAATGGAGCCTCAGAGTGGAAGGACTGTGCAATTCTTCATGTGGCAGCAAAAAGTAATTAACAAACTCTAGTCCTACATCTAAAGCAAAAGGGCAGCTTGAAGCAATGCTCATTGAGGATCAAGCAATCTTTTTAAAATAAAAATTTCTTTATTTCTTGAAAGGCTTTCAAGATTCACTCTTATTACTACTATTACTACTGTTCATAACTACCATTATACACATAGCCCAGAGTAAGCTACTTGTAGGATATCAGTTTCTCTCCCTTCATCTTGGGGTGAAAGTTTCAGTTCAAGTAGCCAGTTCTGAGTGACTGACTTGACCAATACGTTTTTGCTGGAAGTTTGGCCAGGACTGCACATCCTAGAATGAAGGCACACAAAATAATTCACGACTTTGGAAAAGCCATTCCTTCCCCTGTTTTGTACTAAAGTTTGTTCTTTATGTTCCCAGTGATTAAGAATCCCAACAATCCCTCATTTTGTCCAGAGTGCCTCCTCTGCACATTGACTCGTACATTAGCCAGACCAGGTTATACTCCTGTCACAGGACTGCACCATGACACAGTATAACATTTGTCCGAAGTGCTCTTAAGATGAAATCAAAGTCCTTGGGAAACGGTCAAAACACCAGCCACTATGACCTAAAAAAGATCTCATGCAGATTCCCAGAAGCTTGAAGAAATTCTTCAGTAAAGCCCGTGTCTGATTTGCTGCTTATAGTAGCAACATAGTCCTGCCTAAGGACAAACCCAGCTCCTACTAAACCACTGGTTAAAGATCACACAGAAGACCACATGCTCCAATCACTGGTGAAGCCAAGCATTTCGACAGGATTTACTAAAACCAAGTCACATTTGGAAGATACAAACATCTTCTCAGTTTTAGCTATACAATTTTTCTCACGTCTATTCTATTCAGTTTTATCCCATTTCCCAGCATCGAAGTAAAACAGAATAAAATGAAATAGAACACAGGAAAAAGAGAAAAAAAAGACAAACAGAAAGAGACATTTCAAGTAAAGTCTGACTTTATTGAAACCATGTTTTCTTTAGACAGTCTGGCTGCCCCTCGACATTGCAAATATTTATGCTTTTCAATTTATTTCAATTGTAACATTATTGCTTCACTACTTCCTTATAAGGACAACCTTACAAAACAAGCCACCACTGCTGACAGGTTTCTTTCTAAATTCAAATATGAATTCACTTGCACATCCAGGGTTCAAAGGATGGCAATAAGACAATACATGTCACAAGCTCCTAATTCAACAGCTTTTTTACAGTACCTTTTTGTTTCAGGCAAAACCTAATGGATGAAACAAACCTGCAGTTCTTCAAGTAAATAGCCAAGATCTCATTACTTTAAAAATTATTTACAGATTCTGTAAGCACCACTTGCTAAGTAACATTTCATTGGGTTTAAGCATTGAAGGTAGTAAACATTAAAATTGAAGTTCTGAATAAGAAATTGTGAAATACAACTTCTTTTGATCATGTCATTACCATTTATTCCTTCTCAAAATAATAATGCCTTTAATTTTTTAAGGCCAGGCTAGATGGAGCTTCGAGCAGCCTGGAATAGTAGGAGGTATCCCTCCTCATGGCAGGGGGCTGGAACTAGATGATCTTTAAGGACCCTTCCAACCCAAACCATCCTATGATTAAATTATGTAGTAACACAAAAATAGTCAAAGCACATGAAATCAAAAATTCTGTATGCAGCAGCCAGTAGCATGATAACTGCAGCTAAATCCAACAAGGACCTAGAACAAAGAAAACTAAGGTTAAGGAAAACATCTACACCTAGTGCTTTTATACAACTTGTGTTTTGAATCAAACGGCCTTTGAAATACTCCAGGAATGTAAAAATTTCTACTCAATGCATTTACTAAGCTTGATTCTAACTTCAGCTTTTTCAAATTTTTTTTAATAAGCAGTGCAAGTTAAACTTCTCCAACTATAGATGCATTATGTTTTAACATTCCAAATAAAAGAAAAAGCAAGACAGCAATTCAAACACCATCATAAAGCTAATTTAGGAAAAAAAAAATAGGAGGCATCCTACTCTGGGCTATTTTCAGGCTTTGCTACCTTGCTTTAGCCAAGAAAAAAACCAAAGTAGGACTTTCAGAAATAGTTAAACTATAAAAGCCAATACTTCAGAAGAGGCTAGGATTTTTTTGCAGAGCTCAGGCACAGATACCTACAGCAAAACACTAACTGCCAGGAAATAATGTTTGCTAACAGCATCCCGAAGACACTCTAGGGACTTGTAGTCAGAGAAGCTGAGCAACTGGTTGCTCAGCGACATGAAGATGATATTGTCCAGGTGCTTGAACACAGGAATTATTAGGAACGGAAGTAAGAATTTGGTGCACTGGCTTTGAAAATAAGCTTGGTCAAGCCTAAAGAAGGAACCAGAGTGATTTGTTTCCTTTCAGGTGAATACTTAAAGGAGAGAGGTTTTCCTGTTCAGGCTCAGTATCACCTTTAAATGTGATCCAGTCAGTGTTTTCATGTTCTTCAGGCTAAAAACTGGATCTCATCCTTCCTACCAAACAGGTAAAAAAAATGCTGCTTGCACTCAAGACTCAATTTAAACATTAATAACCTTGACAGGGTGGAAGACAGGCCACAGGGATCCTCCCTGAATCCTCAGCCAGATATGAAATCAATATTATTCATTCCCTCTGTGTTTTCTCTACATATCTCATGATCTATTGGCAATAAGTGTTCTATACATGCTGTAACAGGAAGTAATAAAGTTGTTGAACTACTACATGATGAACCCACTCAAACAACTGATGATTTCAGACATTATATGAATTACATCAATAATGGAGAATTACAGCATGAGATGAGAGACAAGCCAGTTTGCTGAGGAGATTCTGCCTAACCCGGTAAATCCTCCTATTACTCTGTTCCAACCTCAAAGGTCAGCTTAAAGCTCCACTACAAAGTTTATCACAATGCTTGACTTTGATTTTGTACTGAAATAAAAGTGCTTATATCGTACAGCTACAGCTGAGAATTTATTGTAGCGCTGAGAGATTTCACTACCCAAGCAAATTCTGCACAGCTGACCAGCTCTCATATTTAGAACTTCTGCATGCCATGCAGAAAAACAATGCTGATTTCTGACAGCCCTGTGTTTATACTCTTACATATCTGCTTTTGCTAGAGGAGTTTTTTTCACTTGGAGCAAGTCCTGTGTTGTAGTACTCCATGTCTTAATCATAAAAATCCGAGATTGATTAAATTTCACTGTTTCAACTGAACTGCAAAAAAAGGGCAAAAGTGCATTTTTTAAAAAATGGTATATGAATAGAATGAAGTGCAGGGCAGTACTGAATACAACTTAGCACCTTAATTTCACAAAGGTGGTTCATTTGGACTCCATACTAAATATTAAGCTTGCACAATTATCAGAAGTTTGATACCAAATTTTAATTGTGCCCATTGTACTGAAGAAACTTAATGCAAAGCAAGCAATATTTCAGATTCCAACAGACAAGTCTGTATGATTGTCATAGTTTAACCCAAGCCAGCAGCCAAGCCCCGCACAGGCACTTGCTCACTCCTCTACCAGCAGGCTCGGGGAGAGAATCAGGAGAGCAAAAGCCAGAAAATTCATGGGTTGAGATACAGACAGTTTAAGAGAGAAACCAATAGCTGCACACACAAGCAAAAACCAAGGAATTAATTTAGTGCTTCCCATGAGCAGGCAGGTGTTCAGCCATCTCCAGGATCCCATCACACACAGCAGAGACTTGGGAATACAAACACCATCCCTCCTTTCCGCCTTCTTCTCCCCACTTTGTTATACGCTGAGCACGATGCCAAGTGGTCCGGAATGTCCCTTTGGTTAGCTGGGATCACCTGCCCCAGGTGTGTCTCCTCCCCACCTCCCACGCACCCCCAACCAGCATGCCAGCACGCCTTGGCTCTGCCAAAAATACAGACCCCAACCAAAACCAGCACAATGATCCAGTATTACTAAAATTTAATGGAAATTGTCTTCAGATATGGAAGTATTCTCATCTTGTGCCTAAATTACTTCAAGGCCTGCATGTATTTAAAGCAGAACTTATTTGTGTTACACATATATTGATTAGGATCCTGCAAAGGGAAAAGAGAGCTAAGAAGCCTCCAGCTTGTGTTTCCTGGTTGAGGTTGCAGCGATAAGCATAAGGTTAACATGGTGCTCCTATGTGTTAAATGTTGTGTTACTTAAAAATTCTTTACCTTGAAACTGAGAGGAAATTACTAAGATGACAAGACATTCATAACGTAAGACACCTGATTCAAGAATTCATGTATTTCTTCCTCAAAATCATATATTGCATTTTTTACTTCATATTTTTTCATTACTAAATTTTATCACATTAATATCAAACAGATGACAATAATTATTTGGGTTTCAGAGCAGTTTGAAGAGAGGGACAGCATAACATCCCTGGAGCTGAAAATTTACAGTGTCTGGCCATGTACTGAGTAACAGTCACCATCATCAAATGATGAACATTTTTACTAAAGCACATCTTTGAACCTTAACTTTCAAATGTTTCTTCATTCCACCAGTCCTTTCACGTATTCCTGCACTGATATTTTGAATAAAAAGGAAGCCAGAAAGAGGTGTGTGAGTCTGGTTTAATCATCTGCAGCCCTTCTGTGCATTGTTTAGTTGAAAGTTCAGCTTCAGTCATATCTGCTGCGGTAACTGTATTGAACTTCAGTTTAACAGACATAAGAGAACTGTAACGCCTACCAGAAACATGAGAACAATTTCCATCTTTCTCTTTTTTATTTAACCACATAAGTACATGTCAACAGTTGGCATAAACTTCATAAAAATACAGTACCTTTTTGTGCCGAAACACTAGTCACAATGTTTATATAAAGATTTTTTCCTGCTTCCTTGAATTCAATTAACATTTTAAAAAGTGACTTCCCAAAAGCCCTTTTTTTGTGAGTTTCCTTATAGAAATTTTTCCAAAATCTATTCTGTAAAAGTTAAAAAGCTAATGCATTTTCAGCCATTCTCCCTCACCCTCTCAATAAAACAGATTTTAAAAAAATAAGACGTTTTAGAATACTGATCAGTTGTTATACTACTACTTTATCACAGGTTCCCATTTAATTGACACTCTCACAGGCGTGATGGATGGTGTCCCTATAACATCCAGTATCACCGGATGCTATGGGGCTAAAAAGACCAGTCATACCAATAGACTGACGTGAACAAAAAAACTGAGCTGAAACAAGTCCAAACCATGAATGACACGCGGCGAAACATCAGACCTTAGAAGCCTTATGCTGTGGAATCACAGTTACTGTAATAGCTCCCAATGGCAATAAACATACAAAAATTCTACCAGGTCAGTTAAACGACTAAAGGGTGTCCTCGCACCGGGTACCTCGGAAAGTGAGCTCTCTATTATCTAATTGCAATACTGGTGTGACATCAAGATGACAGAAAAACAGCAGAACCAGTCTAATAACGCTGGAGGCATTATACCCACACAACTGACTACACTCATATCACAACTGGGATAAATTTCGCTTTTCTTTAATGCTGATGATGAAGTCCAGGCAGGATCTAATATATGGGAAAAGGAAAAAGGGCATTAAATTTTGAAAGTAATTTCTTATCAAGTTAGGCGCTGAAGGTCTAGTTAAGGCAGTGAAGGATTTATTTTAGTATCTTTCTAAGGCTATGACAGATTTTTTCCTGAATAAAGCATTTTCCCTTAAAAATTTCATGTATATTATGCCAGCTTATTCTGAATGCATAAGAATGCTAAAAACCCTTGGACACTGAGAAGCTAAACTATTGCTTACTGCAAATATTACCCTTATTAGTCTTCTTTTTTAATATCAATAGGATTCCAATAACATGCACCAAAAAAAAGAAGTTTCAAGTCCGCCTACGAACTTTTCCATAGCTACTTTTAGCTCTTTTTGGATCAGTGTTAAATAAAATGTGCAAACATATAATCATTTGCATAGCAAATCTCAAGGGACTGACCCTGAAATAGAAATCCAAACTGTTAGGTTTAAGATATTTCTATAATCAGAATTCACTTAAAATGGTGAAAAATAAAGTACACATTTTTCCATTTTAAGTCTAGTAAAAAAGGTATTTCTGATTTAGAATTCTTACAGTTACTAGTTTAAAGATTTGAAAGACTGATGCTTCATTGCATTGAAATGTTATTCCTTTGGAATCTTCAAGACTCTGTAATTGCTATTTTCAAATACTGTGATGAAATATGGCCTGGAATCCTTGCTCATAAGGGTACATAAAGGAATTTTTCCTCTATTAGTGGGATCTTCGACATCCCAAATTTCAGGCATACTGCAGCCAGGCCTAAAAAAGAGGAATACGAAAAGAGAAATGAAGAAATGCCATAAAAAACCCATGAAGCTTGCTTCGTAGTGCCCCATGAATACTTGATAGTGCCAGCTGTATTTTTTTAAGTTTGTCTTTATACTAGAAAAATTGTCAGATTAAAAAAATCAATAAATACAGTAGTAATTTAAAAATAGTATTGAGAATGCGTAAAATGCACCTGGCTTTTGTGCTTATGTAACTAATAATGAATTAATTTGGAGGAGGAAGCACATAAAACAACTCAAATTATACAATACATTATACATTACCAGGGACCCTTAAATCTTCTTATAAAATGGAGGGTGGTATACACATTCCTAACATTTCTAAAGAAAATTCAGGAAATAAAACACCTTAAAAAAGTAGTAACTCCTTGCTTTTTATAAAGGATCCTAGCCAACATAAATTCCCTGTACAGGTATCTTTCAAAGTTAGATTTACTGAGAATTTTCTAATTTTAACAAAGATAATAGCAAAGAAATTAAACAGATGCATTTAATTTCATTCTAAATGAAAAGAAAATAAAATCAAAAAACCAGGCTAATTATGTTCTGGAGGCCAAAAAGAGAAATCGAGAGAAGAGGAGGGGGAAGAAAAAGCATAGCTCTTTCTGAAGAACAGCTTAAATGTGACAGAATTTTTAGTGGCTATTAGAGGTCATAACATTTTGGTGCTCCAATTAGCTTTTACTCTGCACCTTTTATTCATACTAGGCTTTCATTATACACACACATCTGTTCTTGTCATCAGAGAATAAAGGCTTCTTTCCTTTGTAAATCTCCTCAGTGTTTTACAGTGAAGTTTAAAAATACATACAACACAGCTTTCCAGGTGCTCACCAAGAACACAGGGAAAATGAGGATAAAGGCAATCACACCAATTACTATCTAGAGATGCTGGACAAAAATGTATGTTGGACACTTTTAATAAATAAAGCACAAATCAACACTTCAAAACTACCACTTGGTATGAATCTTAGACTACATATTTGAGGGGTGTATCATTCTTGTGAGAAAGAGGGAGACTACTCACTTTTTTCTGCTTACACACAATGACTCTTCAAGAATGTAGTAATTCACTCCTAGTTTAATCAAATCTCTTTTTACTTGGTTTGCAGGTTTTCGACTGTACATGGAATACACTACTTTAGTTCTGGCCCTTCAAAAAGAAAAATCTAAGTTAGCTGCAATATAGCATGACAATGTAAGCTTTAACCTTAGACTGGAGAGGAAGGCCTTTTTTATTTCACGAGGTAACTACACTAAAGCAAAGTTTACATTAATAGTGCCATTTGCTTAAGTGTGATTACATCTTCACAAATATAATGATTCCAAGAATGAGGTTATACAGCCCTTTGGTTTTTCTGTAGCAGAAGACAACTTTGTAACAAGACCCACAGTTACTGTGGTCCGAAAGCCTAAAGATGACAAAGCAATGCATTCACCATATAATGCCTAGAAATGACCTTGCCTGGACTGGAGGTGACCAGAAGGAATCAATCCTCTGCCGAGCCTCTCCACAAAAGATCACCCTCACTGTGTGTCACTATGGTCCCACCGCCCTTGCTGGGACATTTTGAAATGTAGGGCACAAGACCTGGAGTCTGCCTACGGTGATCAAGCAAAATCAGTCCTTGGACACCATGATCCTGTTTTGGACCCAGATGACCAATAGGGTCCCTCCAACCCAGGCCAGTCCATATCACATCCAGTTAATGTCCTCCTCTGAATGTGCAAAGCATGACACTGTTAACTCCCATTCATTTTCTGATATTTAGTACAGGTATTGCCTGTAACTCATTTCCCCCAAACATGCCCTGTCCCATGTTTTTTTAACTAGGATAGAATATTTCAGCTCAAAGGGACCTACAGTGATCATCCAAGTCCCTCTGTCTGACCAACTGAGAGCTGACCAAAAGTTAAAGCCAGTTAATGCCAGGCAGAGAACTAAGGACATAAAGCACACAAAATGAATCCCTGCCCTTTCTCTTTTATCCCTCTCTGTGTTGCTGTTTTCTTGTTGTGTTGGAGTTTTTTTAAGCAGTTTCACCAAATTAACAAAAAAATGATGCTGCAATATTAAATTTAGTAAAAGAAATTCATGACCTTTTCAGATAAATCAATTTCAATTTAGGCAAATGTCCTGATTTTGAAAATAACAGGAGCACAAAGCTTAGTAACTCCATTACAAAATTTCAGCTTCAATAATTAACCAATTATCAGAAAAAATGACAGCCAATCACAGAAAGGTAATAAAAATAAATAAACTGGCTATCCTGGGAAAAAAAAAATCCTATCTGTCTACAATGACAGGAGTAACTAGAACGAAGAAAGGATATAATTGTACAGATTAATCCAATTCCTTAATTTAATTCTGATTTTTTTGTATCTAAGTTTGAAACCGTATCTGTCCCTAGAGTATATCTTTTCTGACGAACACAAATCCTCAAGAAATAATGCATGAGTTTTCAATCTGACTGAAATAACGAATACAGTTCTGTGAGGTTTTAACAAATTTTACAACATAACATGATGCCATTCCTACTGTATATTACAAACATTATGAGAATCAATAGCAGATACCAATGAAACATCAACTGCAAAATTTACCTTAATCCTGCATCTTCATAGTGAGGATGATTTACAATAGGACGAAGTGTAGACAATTTAACACTTGCCATTGTAGGCATTGCTCCTGCAAAAACTGCATCTGAAAAACACAATCAAAGGCATTTTTGAAATGAGGAATTGAACAGCTGGAGAAGCAATTCAAATATCTGACCAGTAATCCTGCAGAAAAACCATAAAGAGGGTAGGGTACTCCTTTTTAAAAGGCCGTAGGTGGCATCAACAGGAAATGCACAAAATCTATTTTTTAGTTTGTTTTTTTTTAACCTTGAACTCAATATAAGCCATTAGATAATGAAGCATCTAAGAATGGAGACTTAATGCACCTTATTTTTCTTGAGTGGGTAGAGTAACATATTCATTATAACAACACACTTTTATTTGTCACTTCTTTCACCAGTGTTAAATGGGCAATAAAATCTCAGTCCACTATGGCTTTAACATATTTTCCTTCTAACAAGGCAACTGCTTTGTTTCCAACCAGTTTTCTGACACATTTTAGGAAAAGGAGGGGTGCAACTACAACACACACACACACACATTTTTAATTCTCTTCCAGCAAAATGATGATCATGGAACCACATACAGGACCAGTGTCATTTAAGTAAAAATCTGTTTTAATTGGACTTGGCAAAGATGCTTTTGTTGAAAATACTACACCAGTGGTTAGAACCTCCAGATCAGTAGCCTGGAGTCTAACAAAGCAAGCTTTTGGTGCTTCTTTTTGGTTGGAGATAGCTTTTATGTGGACAAGTAGACATAACAAGGCCACAGATAGTAGCAACACCTCTACAGTCATTCGTGACAGGTTCCATGGTTCGATCTCACAGTAAATGGGGACATCCTACATCATTAAATAGTTTACCTTGTCTGGTATTGACTTTTATCCACTCTAAAAGTTCTTCCTGTGGCAAATTGCTAAATTCTCCCATGATGTTCCACTGAGTTCGAAGGTTTGCAGATCCCTCTATTGTCATCAATGCTAAAATAGCAAAGACCAATGTTTTGGGCTGGATTTTATAGAAGAGCCATCCAAACAACTGAAATGCAAGAATCAATTAATTCCTAGACAACAGTTCTCTAATGTTGTACGCAGAACAATTCATTTTTATTTCTCTTTGGGGAACCCAACATATATTACACTATGAAACATCTCTGCTATTGCTTCTCCACTAAGCTTCAGATTATAATTCATAGTATTGTAATTCAGAATACAATAATATAATATTATATACAATATATATTATATTTCAGAATATAATTCCTAAGAATTATTCATGTTTAACAAATATTGCACATTACATTTGCAATTCTAAATAAATTTTTAAAAATTTTAAAAAGTCACATTAATATGAACTTTTAAAGTTGTAGCTCAAATGTCAAAATCTGCAAGTAAAGACGACTCAGTAAAGCTAACTGGACTTTTACAGTATTTTACCTCCTATTTACATCTAGAGTTTTGGTCTGTAGTATACAGATTAGAGACTGTACTGCAAACTTCTGAAACATATCACAAAAACAAACTTGGGGGTAGTAAGTTTAATGCTGCTTTAAATCCTACTCTTTGCTTTCCTGAACTGGGGCTTGCATTGTTTCCTAAAGACAATATGCTGGAGGCTTTAAGCAAATATTCATAAATACATGAAATAGGTAGTTAAAAGAAGTAGTACTAAATTTGCTTTATTGAAGCTTAGTTTGAGCAGGAACACTTTATCTCATCCATATTTGAACTAAACCTTAAATAAGAAAGTATAAATTACATTTTTTCCCAAGCTATTTTTAATTAGAAGCCTTCACACATCAAAAATAATCAAATCTGCACTAAAAAAATACATTTCATTCATAGTACCATTACCTGTTGTTTTTTTTAATTAAAGCATGAGACAATAAAATAAAGTCTTTCATTAGAAGCTCCCACTAGGCTGACTACACCAATTAGGTAGTGTGTGTTATCTTTCTTATAAACTAACTACAAACTACCTCAGATTATTAAAATTCTCCAGCCACCTCTCCAAAAATACAGCGTACTCTACTCTCATCTTTAAAGACTCACTAAACACTCTAAAGAGGAAGAACAGCAATACTATCCAGGAAAGTTAATATACCAAAAAGGCCTGACCACTGTGTGGATCTGGAAGGATGAAGTGAAATGAATTCATTTGTAGGCTATGCTACACAAGGAAACCTCCTTTCTACCAACAGTTGCAAAAGTGTCACTTCATGGACATGTTAGAACTTTGACAGTTCCACATCTTTTCAAATCAAAGAAAATTACATTACTGTCACACTTTTATAAAACCTCATTGATGTTCAAAGTCTCTGAATTTAGCACTGTTTTGTTTACATAAGGAGCCTAGAATGGTTGAATATATATGCAATGCAAAAGAAGCATTTCTTTCATGGGATGCTGTTCCTTATGTGTTTTTTTTAATCAATTCAAGGTTTTTGGTTGGCTTTTTTTTTCCTAAATGAATACTTTAAGTCTTTCTCCAGCTATTTTATTTTGTTTTGTTTTTGAAATTTTCATTTAGGACAATACAATTTCCCCTAACAGAAAGAAGAAATGTGTGGATGTGAATGGTTAAAAGTCTGAACAGAAACAACAGCAGATTTGGGCCTAACTTGAAGCGCAAACAGTAAATTAAATGTCAAAACGGAATTGATCCCTAATTTACTTACTTCTCTTTGTTCAGTATAAGAGAAACAAAGGTTCTAATCACAGGTTTCTAATACTTAAAATGCAGTTGTACAGAAAAAGGGAGTTATTCCCTTTGCAAAGATGCAGCTACTTTATATTTTTTATTTCATTAAAAATCCTTTCTTGAAAATGTGTTATAAACTGAATTACTTTCCAATGAAAATCAACACTAGGTCACTTCTTTTCACCAGAAAGCATTCCAGACAATGAAAATATTCTTTATTAGAAAAAGAACATTATCATTTTTATTGCCCATCAGCTGCCACAAGCTGCTGGTAATGGAAAAATGGAAAGTGCAGGGATTCATGCAGTGGGCTGAAAGAACACAACATACAAAATTTCTTTTCCATATGCAAATAATAATTTTTAGCCGCAAAATAAATTAGATATACTAACATAACACTGCAGATAAACTTTCATGGTCTGCTAGATGAAAGGATAGTGGTGACCTCAATTACAGTAAGATAACTGCCTATGTTAAATTTGCTTAGATTCTTCTTGCATCTATAAAACCAAATTGTCACTTATTAACTTATACTTCATTCAAACATCTAAAACTTTATCCAATGATAAATGTACTGAGTGTTAATCAATCATTTGGTTGCAAGTCCCATCTTCCCCTTCTCATCTTCCTCCTTCCAAGAAATTCTGGATCAGTATCGTACACACAGTCAATTTTTCAGCCTCGAAAAACTACTTCTGCTCAGCAGCCAGTAGAATAGAAAAAGCTCATTAAAAACCACTTGGTATTTTCCTGGCCCTACAAAAACAAACAAACCAACCAAAAAAAGAACAAAAAAAAAAGTTTTCTTATTGCTTGCTTAAGTCTTAGAAGTGATCTGCTCAAAGGTGGCTCAACTGTCCTATGGGCCAGTGTCTCTCTATCATGCTGAAGCCAGTCCTGTAATACTTGGAAGTTTACCAGCCTCTCCCTACTAAAGCAAGCACACATCTATCAGATCAGAAAAAAAAATCCAGCTTGTCTTCTATGGGTATCAATCAGCACCAACCGAGGAAACACACTCAACAGGCAAAAGAACCTTGACTAATAATTAGACAAGGAAATTTATTTTATCTACACTTTGTTCACCTAAAGTTGTGTTCACTTGGACACTTCTCCTAAGGCCCAAGCCAGGGCCAAGATATTCCCAGGCTGTATTATACAGGGCTGCTGGTCATTTATCCCCTTCTGCACAAAATAAATATCTGAACCACAGCAATCTAAAAGCCCTTCCCTAGCACCCATGACCTATTTCTTTCAAGCCAACTATGCCTCCATGATGCTGCAAGGAAGGAAGGAAAAGTCACTGGACCAGAGTCACTGGGTCCAGCAGGGACAGCTCCCAGAACAGGTTATCATCTGCAATTGCAGCTTCCTGAGAAGCCTACTCTCACTCTACAGTAGGAAACAGCAGAATAACCAAAGGGCCAAAATGCAGGTGGGAAACAGGAGAAAAAAAAATATTGACAAAATACTCTGAACCTGTCCTCCCTTCCAAAATTCACACACTGATGATGGGGCATCCTCTAAGATCCAACACACAACAATTATGAAAAGCACCAGCATTCATTAACTGGCCTGATGACCTCAGCTGCAGTTCTAGGAACAATCCAGGAAGAATTATCGAAATGCTATCACTCAGGTGCTTAAAAAAAAAAAAAACTGCCATGCAGCTAAAAAAAAATCAGTACAGATTTTACAGTGGCACAAAATATAAAAATATTTTTAATTCTGAACTTCACTACAAAACTTTACTACTACTACTACTTCTACCACCACAATCAACAGGGCAGAAAAGTCCATCAAGAAACACACAGTTAAAAAAAGAACTAAGAGCAAATCAACTGTGGACAGAATTAATTTAAATTGTAATTGTTATCTAGACATTGCATGTTAAAAGAACATTTTTTCATTTTGTTTTTCTGACTTTTGAAAAGCAGCTTCATTTCAAATCACTCAGAAACACCTTACGAACGTTCACTAACAAAATAACCAGTGCAACTGCTATTGCCTAAACAACCAGACCACCTAAGAGGATGTCAGTATTTCAAGAACAACTAAGAGCTGGAAAACCAAACGCCCATGAATATTCCAGAATAGCAAGCATGTAGAGGAAATTCCTAAGTCCCAATAGTCAATTACAAGGTGGCTACAGGAAGAGGTTTTGACAATTTCTTAGCATTTTACATTTTAACTGTACAGATTCATTTGATGTTGGCAAACACTCAGCACTTTCACCTAGGCCAAGTAAATCAGGCATCAAGAAAGGGATGAGCACAATATTTAAGCAGACTGATACTGTGTAACCTGTCCAGTGTCATAAAGAACTGTCCTTCTCTAAAGATCATTCAGGAAGCAATTTAGTTTTCTGGAAAACAATCACTTGTTCAGCTGACTTAACATAAGATAGCTTTCTCCTCTTTGCATAATTCTGTCTCATTCACTCATCTTCCAGTTGTTTGACACGGGTATCAGCTTTTCACAGACAGGAACTGCCTTCACCACACCACCCTAATTCACCTTGAGACACTTTCTTCAAAATCACAGCGCAGTGCAAGGTGACAGGGACCTCTGAAGATCCAGCCCTGCTGCTTGAGCAGGGTCACCCAGAGCCAAGTGCCCAGGTCCATGTCCAGACAGCTTCTGAATACCTCCAAGGGCAGAGACTCCATCACCTCCCCTGGGCAAACTGTGACAACGCTTATCATCCTCACAGTGAAGAAGTTTCCAGATGTTCAGAGGGAACTTCCTGTGTTTCAGCCTGAAGGCTCTGGTCCTGTCACTGGGCACCACTTGAAAGACCCTGCCATTCCTCCTAGTTTTGTACCATCAGCAAACTTGCTGAGGCTACACTCTGCCCCATCATTCAGTCCATTAACAAAGACATTGAACAGTCCTGGACCCAGCACTGGCCTCTCAGGTTACTGGCCTTCAAGCAGACTTTGCACCACTGATCACCCCTCTCTGGGCCCAGCCCTTCAGACAGTTTTCAATCTACTTCCCTGCCTGATTCCCAGACAAAGGACTACTTACCCTACTTTTGCTGCATGTTCAAAGCTTGTAAAACAGCTATTTAAATACAGATTTAATCACGTTCACTTCTCAAAAACACAGATAATGAAACATGGAAAGCCTATTCTAAGACCTTTTATATCTGGAGGAAATCTAGTAACATTTAATGTTATAGATGATTTCAAGGTAGAAAGATTAAATCTGAGTTAAGCACGTGACTTTTGATTTTTAAGACTGAAATGTTTTCAACATGCAAGACTTCAAACAAGACTTCTGGAAAGAATTAATAGACAAAAAATATGCAAGGCAATAAGCTCCGAAGAGCTGTGAAAACACAGTGTAAACAAAATCAAACACTGGATAAAATTAATAGTCAATAAAAACTTGCAGTGGCACAGAGGTGTGCAAACACAGTAAAATCTAGTATATGTCTCCCTGTGCTCAAGCTCAATACACAGCATGTTGACTTGTATCCTAATGCAGTTGGACAAGATGCATAAAGCAAACCTTTTGCTTTATTTGGGAAGAGGGGAGAATGGAACCATTTTTTGACAGGCCATATAAACTGGTTTATTTTTATCTGGTACCCTCAGATTCAGCAATTACACGCAGAGAAATCTGCTTTAGGACAAATATCTGTGTAATACTGTAAGTACTGAGATAACTACAGGATAAAAGAGACCTTACCTGTTTTGAACACACCAAGGAAGCCATAATACACAGATGAGGTGTTAAAAACAGTTTTAGTCTCATGATTAAAATTGCTAGGACACTGTACGCCAACAGCTGCAATGCATGGAATACCAGCTGAAAAGAAAAAAGAAACCACAAGACACAGAAGCATATTTGCATACTTAAACACACGACTTCATTTACAGTATGGCTTAAATGACAAGCTTGTCTGAAAGAGTCCAAGTCAAAGCAAAGATATTCATATTTCTGATGGTGATAATGACTTTCTCTTATCTTTTATCTAAAGTGCATGTAGTATGCTAAGGAACAGAATAACAGGAAGGATAAACTTAACAAAAAAAGAAAAAGGAGCTGGAGAAATGGCTAGCTATTTAAAAAATCCTTAGAGACTAACAGGCAATTACATATGTAAAGTTTCTTCTATAACCTCTTTATAGATGTTAAGAGACCCTACTTTTTAGTGCCCAAAGTATCTAAGTATGGAATAAAAGAAGCAAATAAGATCACCCTTGATAATCACACAATCAGAGGCAGCTTGCTTTAGTATTCTAAAAAGCAGAGATGTCACTTACTACTCTGAACATTAATCTATGTTACTTGTCAAAGTGCTGTGCTAAATCAGAGGCATTTTTGCAATCAGTGCTTTTATCTGATTGATTATCATAGAATCATTTAGGTCTGAAAAAACCTCTAAGATCAAGCCCACTCATTAATCGAACACGGCCAAGTCCACTGCTAAACCATGTCCTCAGTACCACATCTACATTGTATTTAAATACCTCCAGGGATGGTGACTTAACTCCTTCCCTGGGCAGCCAGTCTCACTGCTTGACAACACTTTTTGGTGCTTTTTCTAATATCCAGTCTACACCTCCCCTAAGGCAACTTAAGGTTAAACCATGACGGACATCTACCAACTCTCTGGGCCACCTGATCCCAGTTTTGCCACTCTCACTGTAGAAAGATTTCTTCCTTATACCTAGCCTAAATCTACCCAATTCCAGTTTAAATTCATTATCCCTTCTCCTGTTGGAACAGGCCCTGCTAAGAAGTTGTCCTTGTCTTTCTTATAGATCCCCTTTAAGCAATGAAAGGCCCCAAATAAGGTCTCCCTGCAGCCTTCTCTTCCCCACGCTGAACAACCCCAGCTCTCTCAGCCTGTCTTCATAGGAGAGGTGCTCTACCCCTCTGTTTTTGTGGACCTCCTCTGGACCTGCTCTAACAGGTCCATGTTCTTCCTGTGCTGAGGGCTTCAGAGCGGGACACACCACAGTGCTTCGCACAATTTTACTTAAAAGAACCACATGAACTGTTATATTCATTACAGCATATCTCAAAACAGATTTTGGACATTATACGTCATGTGAAACCCCAGTAAAGGAACCAATGTCCTTCTCAGTCTCCATGTGGAAAATGGAAGGTCCAGCCTAATTTCAGTGTCTTTTTGAATGGCTACAGTAAAAGCCCAAGATTCCTCTCTTGCACAGTCACCCCCATCAGCCAGTATATTCCTTTGTTCAACATTCCAGAGTTATTCTGGGGACATACCAGACCCAAATGAAGATGAGGGAATTAATGATGCAAATACTTAGCTTCAAATAAACCACGTGTATCAGCATCAGCCCACTTCAACCTGTATTTCAATATGGAGTATTTACATTAACATAGGAATAAAATTTTGCAGAAAAAAAATCTTACCTCACCATGGTTAAAACGTTCTTCTCTGAAAAAAAGAACAACCCAAAACCCACCATTATTTATGTATTACAGAAGCACTGGTTTTATTTTAAAGCATCTCTAATGGCATTACACAATGCAACTAATACAGTAAGCATGAGGCAAGTGTCAATTTTTTTCCCCTCTATGCAAGTTTTGAAATAAGTCACAAATCAGTAACTATCTTTCTCAATCCCTCTATCTATTTGGAAATCTTGAGTATTGATTTTAGCAGGTTTTTTTTATTACTTCCATGAGATGAAACTAAGGTATCTTTATAATCTGGAAGAAAATAATGGGGAAAAAAGAATTTGCTTTCACTATTTATAGAAAAAAGCAAAAAGGCACATAAATAAATACTGGTTTAGGAACAGAGCAGAAAAGTGAATCACTAAATATAAAATCTAGGCATAAATGGCTTAAGATGTCTAAAACAGGTTTAGCAGCTAACCTTAGTTTCAGCTGTAATATAAAAATACCATTTATAGTACATTCATTCACTTACTGAACTGCACATAACTAACCCTTCACAAAGAACCAACATAATGTGGAATTCTGAATTATGCAGCATATAGCAAATCAAATGAACTTCCAGCAGAAAATTCAGTTTTACAGTGAAAAAGAACACTATACTTACTTTTCATATCGGCCTGTGTGAGATAAGGACCACAGAATATATTTAATTGCCTGAAGAAAACAAGAAAAAACAGAAAGTATGAACAAACTTTCAAAAGCATTTTGAAGCATTTTCAACATCTGCTAAATTAAATTACACCTGGGTACTCTCTTTTTGAGGTAATGCTAAGATAAAAGACATGCAATGTTTTAGCTAAACTTCTTTTAGAGGATGTTTAATTAGCCAGGCAGTTAGCAGTTATTCCATCTGTTCCTGTGCAAACTGTAAGTTGTTTTTACACAAATTATACATAATCAAATTTACAAAAACAGTTATAAACTCTAGTTATAGTATTCATCAGCTAAATAACAGAAATTTTTTTAGCGCTTAACATCAGAGCAAGTTTTATCACTGATTCAGGACCGGACCTTTGCAGAAATCTTTGTGAAGAGAATACGGAATTTTAAACACATGGTTTTGAAAACCTGTATTTTTTTTTAACTGTATTGGGTTTACATGCCAAGGTTTCAGTAGCAGGGGCATTGTGGGGGTGGCTTCTGTGGGAAGAGACATGGGGCTGTCCCCATGTCAGAGAGAGACTGTTCCAGACAGCTTCAAACCAGATCTACCACCAACCAAAGCTGAACTCATCAATAACACTGGTGGGGCCTCTATTGATAACATGTTCACAAAAAGGTAACTGTGCAGCAGGTTTAAGAGAGAGAAGTGAGAAAAACGAGAATGAAACAACCCTGAAGTCACCCAGTTCAGTGAAGGAGGGGGAGGAGGTGCTCCATGATAACCATGAGATTGCAGCTTTTGGAGAGTACCACTGTGATGTAAGTGTTTTTCCCCCTGGAGCCCCATGAAGGATTACAGTGGAGCAGACAGAGATTCACCTGCAGCTTGTGAAGGACCCCATGCCAGAGCAGGTGCACATGCACTGAATGATGTTGCAACCCACAGAAAGCCCACAAAGGAAAAAGCTCCTGGCAGAAACCGCAGCTTGTGGACAAGAGCCCACAAAGGAGCAGGTTTTCTGGCAAGAGCTACAACCTTTGGGGGACCTACACTGGAGCAGTCTGTTTTTGAAGAACTGTACCCCATGGAAAGGACCTGTGCTGACCCAGTTCTTAAAAGAACTGCAGCCTATGGAAGGGACCCACTGAGCCTGGGGATGAGGGGAAGGTTTTCGTTTTGGTTTTGCTTCTTGCAGTCCTACTCTATTTTTAATTGACAAAAAATTAAATTGATCCTCCTCAATTCAAGTCTGTTTTGCCCATGACAGTGAATCAGAGAGTGAGCCCCCTGTACTTGACCCATGAGATTTTTCTACTCTTTTTTCCCCATCATACTGAGAGTAGGGAATGGCAGCACGGCTTGGCAGGCACCTGGCAATCCCCACTACACCAATTTCTTCCCATCTCAAACAAACAAACGAATAAATAAATAGCAGTCCCTTCAAAAAAACTGAAATTTAAATTCAAGGTAAAGGTGACGCACTAAATCGATCACTTACCCTTTTGATGATAACCCCAAAAACCACCAGAACAACTGGTAATAGCAGAGTCTTTGTGTATCTTACTGGAGTCTACAATGGAAATCAACTTAATTAATTGCTTTCCTTTATCTATAATCATTTCAATCACCATTTTAAAGAAAATAATATAAGGAGCTCTTCCTGGAGTAAAATGTAAATGTAAACTCCACCCAGCAATCATACTAAAGACATAATACCAGGGTCATCAGTAAAATATTTCCAGTTCTTTTGCAAACCATCCAAAGATGAGAAGTAGATTGTACTTCATTTGAGTGCTATGCGTTGACTAACCTATAAACATTCTAAATGCATATCTAGATACTGATAAACTAGAAGTCTATTAATACCACATTATGAAGCTTCAATGCTGTTCTGTAGTCTACACTTAACACATAAGGCCCTTGCAGCTCCCAAAACCAGGTACTAAGAGCCCCACAAGACCTTGTTTGCAGAACTGTAACCTTTCATTTATTCCTGAGGAAGCACTCTTTCATTCAAGCAAGCACATTTCTTAGATCCAAAATCAAAACACTGCTCTGGTTTAAATTCATTTAAATGCAATAAACCCAGTTAAATTTAGCTTTAGTTCATTAATTTCTCTTTTCACAAGTATGCACTTGAACTTATGATGGCAGCGGGAGGTGTGGTTCTCAAATGTTTTAAGTTACAAATGAAGATAAAGCAAAAACTTCCCTCTTCCACAATCACAAAATTACCTCTTTTTCCATGAAGTCAAACTCAGCAGCGCAGGTATACATTAACGTATCAAAATCCTTGTAGCCAATAAATTTAGATTTCAATATATTTCCTATATGAGCCTGGTAGGATATACAGGAAAGAAATATCAAACTGTAGTAAGCAAATATTGTCCTGTTTTCCACAATAAAGTAGTATAAATATGAGAAACTATATTGTATGAGCAATATTTTTAATTAGAAGTTCATACCCCTTACAGTATTGCTACAAGAGCACCCAAAACCTACTTCCTGTGTATTAAATACTATCTTTGAGTCTAACACAGATTTGACAGTGTTAAATAAAAAGCAGAAAACAGCAGAATAAAGGATGTTACCATTGTGACTGGATTCAACAAGAGTATAGTTTTGCATAGCCATATTTTAAGACATGAGCTTCCTATCTTTTCCCCCTTGATACACACCTGCAGACAGGTTTTTAACAATAGAATAAAGGGGCTGAATGAAGTAC
Organism: Falcunculus frontatus; assembly: GCA_013398115.1. Lineage (NCBI taxonomy): Eukaryota > Metazoa > Chordata > Aves > Passeriformes > Falcunculus > Falcunculus frontatus. The sequence continues at coordinate 2,257,951 of VZRV01009905.1, forward strand.
ATCAAATGCTGCACTTATTACAACAAGCATTTCAAAACTGTACTAAAACTTAGCTTCAGAGAAGAGTGAACTGACAAACAGAGCAAATAAAGGAAAGGTGTAGGTAGAAGACACCCAAGACAAACAAAGCCCTATAAATCCACATTTAAAAACAAACACATAGAGTATTCACTAAGACAAAAGTAAAGATATTTGTGTGTTTACAAATTTTGGTGATAACATCTCAAAGTGGTAATACATAATGAAAGAAAAAGCAAATATACAGTCTCTCTCCCACTTCTGCAAAACAAATACTGGTAATTCAGGAAAGTGTATCAGTAAGATATGAAAATCAAATATGAAGAACTATAAAATTTTTGAAAGACACCAACCAGATACTCTGATAAGAGAACTTACATCATCAGCTATTCCAAACACAAGAGAAGTCAGGTATTTCAAGGTGACTGTCCCGAATAACCAGGCACATCCTTCAATGACCTTGAAAAATATATTTGGAATTAAATGAATATGTCTTTAACCTTCACAGATCTTTTTTAAAAGGCTTCTTAAACTTAGCTACTACTTACAAGCTTTCCTATGTTACAGCTGAAATAATTTTGTGCAACCGATTTACACTACAGCTGTACCACTGCATACAACATTGTAGCAGAGGGGGTACAAAAGCTAACTTTAAACAGGGGCAACCTCACTGTCAGTTCCATCTGTTTTGCACATACCAGTGTGTAGGGACCGTTTTTGGACAAGAGCTGCTCTACATTATCAGGCTGTGCTACCCTGGTAATTCAAATCTTCGGAGGAATTTGCTGATTTATAGCACGGTCTCAAGACAATGTGAGGTTAGAACTTGATGGAAATATAAACAAAGTATGTACAGTTACTACTTTTAGTTAGATATCAAGTTTATTCCTGTACCAGGAAGGTTAAATTCTTGGCAGTGTAGCTTAGTCTAGCTAATTCTTTATAAAACTGCAATCGAATAGGACAACCTGTCTCAGTATCTTGTATTTGGGACTCACAGCAGATCTTTCAGAGAGAATGCAACAAAATACAAACTGATCTTTGCCCTAATGTAACCAGGGTTTTTATGTGATGATGGGCTGCATTCAGCCATATCATTTAATGGCTGCTAAGAAACCTAAATACCTAGGAGGCATCCTAATCCTCTACTGAATGCCTCTGGTTTTTTTTCTTCCACAGTCACTTTTTTATTCCTTACAAGCTTATTGCTGCTAGCGTAAGGGGCACTAAAAAACTATAATTATATTCTACTTTTATCCACTGGCTTTGTAATATTTACCTTTATTTTACAAGATGTAGAATTCTAACATATTTTAATATCTCAGCTATTTGGTGAATCTACATTAATAATTATCTTCATACTCTACTTAATGGTAGTAGATTTTGGGGGAAGGCATTCTAGTTTTTTAATTTTTTTTTTTAAGTAAGACACATTGAGACTACACATAATATTTACAATGTTACATATGAATTTACAAAATAATAATAAAAAAAAATCTGCTTTCTCTACAGGTCCTTCTCTACTTTCCTTTTTGGTACCTGCTCAGTAATGAATTGATGTGTTCAGAGAACTTTCTGTAAGAATACTGAGATTTCTCTGCTGAATGGTAAGACCTTATTTAGGATCAATTATTTTATATACGCTTTTAGGGTCATGGTGGTCTTTTGAAAATTTACCATTTAATCCCACCCTTTGTTTCTGACCTTCTAACATTCACACCTTATCTCATGGAGTTTAATTTCTTTTATAGTTCCAGTTAGATAGCTTCTCCAAAGAGTTCCTGAAATTTATGTACATTACATTCACCCACACAGCCTTATCTACATCCTTCAGAGAAGTCAAACACTTTTGCGAGGCATGACTTCCTTCCACAGAGCTGCACTGGATGTCTCCCATTATGCTGCACGTACATACAGCTTAACAACTTCCTCATTGTACATGTTTTTATTCTTTTACAAATAATAGATTTATTAGTCTGCTGTTCCACAAATGCCTTGGATCTGACTGACGTGAGTTTTGCCTACACTGATTTTCCCTGGTACCACAGCCAGGCACGTATACATGCACTGCAGTTTGCTATAATTATTTTAATTCCTTCCTATTCTAATTCCTTTATAATGACTGTATGAATTTCATCCAGTTCTGCTAACAGATTACCCTTCATTTAATAAGAATGCCTGTCTTAAGTCGGGCATAGTCTTGGTATGCTCCCATGTAATATGTTTTTACATATTAAAGTTATGTCTTAAGCAGCAAGTAGCTTCTCATGTTTTCTACAGTGCTAAAACAGTGAAAAAACAGTGTTAAAACCAGTGTTTCTACAGTGAAAAAATATTATCTTATTCATAATAGTTCCAGGAGTGTTCTCCCTGTTCAGACTACCCTCAAACCTCACCCACACACTCTACAGTGTTGTACTCCAACTTGCTTCCCTATGTAATTTTAAGACGTTTGCTGTTGTCATAAAAATATCCTTAAAAAATTATATATGATACATTTTAGTGAATATACTAATGCAGTATCAATCTCCATTTCTGCAAGTACTGTTAGCCTTTTACTTGCCTTTTCTAAACTGACCTTTACTTTAAAAGGATTTCCACACAGATCTTAGGTTTGTAAACATGTAAAGTTGGCAATTTAAAATTAAACATGTTGCCAGTTAAAGGCTATTTCTGATATAAATATATGTTTATGCCCTCTTTATTTCTTTAGGAATTTAAGATTAATTGCTGGGAACATTGACAATTTATTAAAGACAGCAGTTCTGCTATATTCCTTGATTTTCAATTATCAGAAACTAAACCAGAAGTTATTTCTGTATTTGACTAAAACAAAAAAAAAGTCTGTTTTTCTCTGAAATTCAAAATATATGAAATTCCTTACCCATACATAGACTTCTCTTTTGCGCCTTTTCAAGACTTTTGGACTCCATTCAAGAATTCCCTAAAAAAACCAACAAATGCACATTTTCAGGTAATGTAATAACAACAAGTTAGTCTAGTACCCTGAATGAGAGGTTTTCCCTTTTGGTAAGCCTAATGCATCACATAGTTATTTATTTAAAAAATCTTCCATAGTTAGTAAAACCTGAGATAGGAATAAATATATACTAGTACGATTTCACCCTGCACTGGCAAAACTTGCCAACATAAAAACTCTTACTGAAGTTTGAGTACAATTAATGGAAGACTTCTTTTCTCCTGAACAAGTAAGAATATTCTGTATTATTCAGTTCTAAGCTTCTTTATATCAAAGCCAGTAAGAAACTGAATTCTGTCTGCTTCTGTGAATGACAAGAGACTGAAGCAATAAATAAATTACTGGCAGCATAATACACAATTTTCAAGTAAGGCAACAGAGCATGGAAGGCAGTAGGAGTCACTCTTTTCTGTTTCACAATATGTTCATTTTATGACACCAGGTAGACCCATTTTAGGCTAATTTGATGAACAATATAATTAAAAGCTTCCAGAAATCCAGTCCATATGTGAGACTGAGGCCACTATAAACATCCAAATAACACACAAACAACAAATACTTTTTTTCAAAGCAGAAAATAGGCAATGAGCTCAACAGACTGAGAACTCAACTCAACCTGTACTTAAAATATAATTTAAAAAGCTGCTACAAGAAAGTAAAAAGGATTTATAACAAGCAAACTATACTACAGCAAATATGCAGCCAAGGCAGTTTATTGTTAGCCTAAGTGAGAAATTACCACCTTGTGATGGACAAAATATAAACAAACAAACAAAGAGACAAAAAGAATCAGAAATTAAGATGATTTACAGTAAGCTAAATAGGATCTGTTCACGACACCTTATCTCCTATTTCTTATGAACATAAATCCCTTATGAGGAACTATATGAAACTGAAAGAGGTTGTGGAGTTTTTCCTATTTAAGGAAAAATTAAGATAATGAAAGACGAGATGATGAATGTTCAGTGAATAATTTCACTTAAACAGCAGTATGATGCAGCAGTTGCAAACAGTCTTAAACCACTGTTATATATGGTTTAGTCATTTGTTCTGCACTAGAGGATTCACTATCAATAAGAAGCATTTAAAAGAAGCTCCTCCTTGCTCATGTTCTTGTTTTACAGTTACTCTGGTCAAAATTACATACGTGGTAAATTTTATATTTTTATAAAAAGAAGGGAGCTATAAAAGTAGAAGAGCTGAGTCTTAAATGAATTTCTCTTACAAAGAGAAAACCATCACTTCTTGAATTAGTATATACCATTTCACCAGATATCTTTATGGCCTAATTCTGTTTCTCATGTGAAAGGTTTCTCATCTGTCTGGTAATGCAGCAGTTTCACATTTTACATGAATACATATATAACCATACAGCATCACAGTCTTAACACATCATATGATTCTTCCTAAGCAACTTACCGAGATAACTACTAAAGATGCAGCATAATATGATGTCAGTAACATTGAATTACCGAACATCAGAATAAAACACACCAGAAGAGATACCTGAAAGAAGAAAATAAAAATAATTCAATTTAAAATAGAAAAGGTAAGGATTACCTAACATGTTAACAGCTTTAAATTTTAAAACACCTACTTTACAGCAAAGTGCAAACCTGATACTCCCACTTGCAGATTTGTTCTGAAAACACTGATTGTAAGGACTTAATGGCAGCAGGTAGCGAAGTGTAGGTTATTGTTTTAATTTATTTTTTTAGAGTACTTAAGAACAAATCCTGGTCATAGGATAAATTTATGTGATACAATAGCTACATTTCTGAAGTTATCTCTAGCATATTAATTTTTTTTCCAAATTACTGTATGAGTTCTCCATCCTGTTTGTTACCTCTTAGAATTCTGGAGAAACATAAAAATGCCGAATAAAATGTCTGATGCCATCTTTCTTCCTAACTGACCAACATATTTAAAAACCATCATCATCAAAGTTAAGGCAGCAGAACTCTGACTGATCATATGCACCTAATTGTATGAGTTTCAAAGTTAAGGCTGAAACACAACCTTTATCCACCATTCTGATCTACCGCGCTCTCTTTTTTAACAGAAAGCAATCTGAATTACACTTTCCAACTTGGAGGGCAAAAATCAATAAGCAAGCTCTGTCTTCTTTTATACACAGGAATAAGGAAAAATATCACAGTAATTTGCAGACTTTTCTACTCCCCTCTTCACATAGTTAAGGCTTTCATCTTCCACAGAAGGAGGAGGGTAGGGTGGAGGCAAAAATTGAAAACACCACAAAACAGACTGGCAGTTTACCCAGACTCACTAAGCTGTCCCTGTAATATAACATGACTGTTTATTTATCTGAAAATAGGCTATTTATGGCACTTCAGCACCAAAATTATGATATAGCTATTGACATAAACCAGAAAGCCTAAGTATGTCATCCTGCACCTGTCAAAAAACTACCGAATAAATCTGCTTATTTTGTCCCTGAGACAAAGTATATATGAGATATATATATTTGTTTATATGAGAAATGAGTTGCATAGAACTTACTACTGCCTTTAGTTTATCATTTACAGTATTTCAAAAATAATGTTTGAAAACATATGAAATATAATTTAGCTTCTTTCCTGGGAAAATATTCTCTTTTCACCCACTGAGTTAGCATAGCACAATTTTAGCAAAAAAAGTATTTTTAAACACAATCACATTTCTTAAAAAAATTTGTTTATCTCTTCCTTTATATTTAAAACTGTAATCTCACTTCAAAACGCAAAACTGATCATTACCTCAACTTTAAAATCAGGTATTATGCAGAAACTTACACATCTTTTACTTATCATCTCCTTTCTTTCTTGACTTTCTCACTCAGTTTTGAAAAAAAGAAAGAAAAATTTGTCTTCAGCTTAATGGTTTATTTTCTTGTTCTCCTTTCTAGATATCTCCTCAAATAGTTAAACCACAAGATCTTTGCATGGTCAAGACTACAGTAGTTTTTAAAACCCTATTTTAGTTCCAATCTGGACCCCTCCCTCCCTTATTACTGCATGTTTTCAACCTTTGTGCAACTAAGGAAAAAAAACACTTCAGACAAATGCTCTCTTTATGCTTTGACCTGTTTGAGGGGATTTAAGGTTTCTTTAAAAAAGTATTACCATATGAGCAGATAGTATCTTCTGTAATTTGCTGGAGTCAATATAACCCATAATACACACCGCAAATAATGAAGCTATCTAAAATCAAAAGTGAAAGGGAAGTTAAAACACTTTGCACTGGTATACTCTTCCATGCAAAGAAGGATTATTCAAACAGTCATTGACTTTTATTGCTACTTTTTGCTAAGTACTTAGGCATTTCATAATGATTTCTTTCAAAAATCCTATTGTGGTGCGCTGAATAAGAATTATCAAATATACTCGAATATTTAAGAAATAAGTATTCAGTTTTATAAAAATGCAAGTCAACAAAATGCAGCACTAACACATTGCCTTCCATCTTTAAATTTAAAACTAAATAAATAAATAAAAAACCAAACACAAAAGAACTCAAACCAACTAAACAAAACCCCAAAACAAATAAACCAAACAAAACCAGAAAAAAATTCCAACAAACAAAAAAACCCAAACCAACCAAAACCAAAAAACCCAAAATGTATCAGTCAAAACCACAAAAGAATAATTCATTAATTTTAAGTTTTCAGCAAAGTATGGAAACATCCACAATTTGCTGCTGAGGAAAATAAGACTTGTTGACTTATTGATTATTGACAGCCTGTTACAAGTCATATGGGAAATTAATGAAATGATGAAGTGAACCGGTAATTTCAAATTTCAGGCTCAGCATCTTAAACAGGTTATAGTGATGAGTTTCTCTCAGTATTTTACAGAATTTATTGGTTTCCTCTTATGCAGTTAGAAAACTTGCATAGCACAGCTTATATTGATTGTTTAAAGTTATCAACTCAAACCAAGCAATGTCTACTTCAAGTAAGACACACAAGTGAAAAGGTCTGAAGACACAGATGGATTTCAGTCAACAGGCTACATTTCAACCAACCGAAATTCAATTCAATTCAATTCAATCAAACACTAAGAAAGTTGCTGTATGACAGTATCCTCCTGTTCCCATTAGCATTCACTAGATTTCAATGGTAACTAAAGTTACGCCAACTATCCAAAATCTCAGATTACAGCATTACTCACAGACTAATCAAAATTAAGCAAGAAATCATGCAAAATCATGCCAGATATTACATGCCATGCAAACACTGGTAAATTTAAAAATTCAGAACAGCCTGAAGAGATGCAAGATCAATGCCTTTTTTAATTCTTGTACTTCAAAACACAAAGTTTTTTCTTGTTCTAATGTACTGATCTCAGGCTGAAGGCTGTTTTTACGGGAAAAGTAAATTTTTTTAATCCTGGAGACAGAATGCTAAGTGGTGTAAATGGTTAACTTTTAAACTCAAGACTAGAAAAATATTGATGTAATAAATGGTGAGAATCTTTTCCTGAGAGCAAGAGTGAAATCTGGCTAAAAGGAAAGCACTGGTATAGTTGTGAATTCAATGGCTGTCTATACAAAACAGTCAATTTATCCAGATTAGACAAAGAGGCTATTTACAGGTAAATATGGGCTTACCTGAGTCAGAAGAACAAACTGAGCAAACTGCCAGGGAAGCATGAAAAAGATATTAGAAACACACAGTGCAATCAAGCTTCCTGTATTAATACTCGGAATCCTTGGGAAAAAGAGACAGAATAGGCATCAGTAAGTAAAATTACACAGGTGTTTGCATATAATTGAAAAGTACAATAGAAAATGCAATAAAAACAGTTACCTTGGAAAATAGCTAGCAATATTGATCAACTACAAATAACACTGCTCAAGTAAACTTAATATCCTTTTTTTTATTGAGTTTCCATGACAACAGCTCTGATGCCTAATGTTTCTTAACTATTTGATGAGTCACTGATTACCAAACAAGTCTTCTCCTGGCAGTATGTAGTAGAGCAGGCCAAAGCATGTCATTTGCAAGTGCTCCACCTTCTCATGACAACTGTACAGTCAGGTCACAACCATTTCTATTTCAGCTGAAATCACAACTATTTCAGAACTGTCTGCATTTGAAAGTGATTTAACTCCTCTCTCTCAAACTTCTTCCATACTTACTTTCTGCAACTTTCTACTAGCAATCCTGAGTGATGTTTCAGGGAAGGAGACAACGACAAATACATAAAACTCATCTGTAACTGAAACCCCAGTCTATTCTCCATGTCCTGAAATAAACACTATTTAAAATATTTAATCCTGTGTTGCTTCAAGTTCAATTGAGAAACACATGATGTTTCAAATTTCACCAAATTCTAGAGAACACGTATCTTCTCCTCATATAAAAAACACAAATTAGTGACAAGCATGAAATATTTTTGTTTAAAATATCATTAACTACAAATCAGTATGACCTAATAAAGGAAAATTTGTGGTTATAAGTACGAAGTTCAGCTAAATAATAAATACATTGTAAAACTGATGCAATGGATTTGGTGGAGAAACCCTTAAATATGAATGGTCATGCTTATTTTCCAAAGCAGAGGCAAGACAGTAACATAATCATTTTGCAAGCCAGAAACAATCATGGAAAAGCAGGGCTAATGAACTCAAGAGCATCCCTGCATTAAATGTAATTAGACTGCTCTAAATCATTGAACTAGTTAATAAGACTAGTTAATTAGTCATAGAAAACTGCAAGAACATACTAGCTTATGGGTGCCTATAGCATCCTCTGTCGCAAAGCATAGGCTTACTCTACGTGCAGCCAACATACCACTCTCCAAGAGGGACAAAACCAATTGATGAAGTATCAGCTTGTTTCTCATGGGAAGGAAGGGACATCAACCAAAAATTCTGACTTTTACTTAAGATATGTATTTGCCAACACAGTAATTCTGATTTTTACGTTAATCATGTCTTCAAGTTGCAAAGTTTTTCCTTTTATTAAGTGAGTAATATGACTGCAGTTCTACTGGTGCAGCGTCTGCAATGTAACAGCCACAGGAAAGTTTCTCTGTTAATGATACCATTGTTACAGCACATGGAGGCATTAAAATAAATATTTAAATAAAGGCACTGAAATAAATGTCCTGTGACATTCAGTTTTTTTAAAGCATTGTAAAGACCCAAGTATAAACTGAGAGGTACCTGAGAATATAGGTCAAAAGCAACATCTGCATCACAAGGAATGGGTACGAGAAACTTTCACGAAGAGGTGGAGTCCACATGACACGAGTGCACTAAAAATAAGAACTGGGTTAGATGGTAACATTTCCTGATACATTTCCATAAAACCATGCATTTGTATTTCAAAATGAATGACTACAGATACTCCAATAAAGCAAAAACCAAGCTACATGAGGTTTTAGTCAGCAAGGTAAAAAAACAAGCCAGGAAACAGGGAAGAGGAAGGAAAAGGAAGTGGCTTCCATACTTGAGGCCTAATATGCACTGTTTAATTAAAATAGATCATTGCTTTTCCAAAATGAAATATGGCAGCTAGAGAACATCCAGGAAAAAAGCAGGACAGCAGCTGCTTGTCCCTGGTTCTGCTGAAATTATCCACTCTTCCAGGTAAATCACTCTCAAATTCAGGCAGTGACTTGCCACACTTCGGCACAGTGTGAGGGGAGATAAAATGGGCCATAAACCAATATAGTCCTCATTATGCCAGAGTTCTCTAGGTTATAAACACCTTACATTTCTATTACCAACAGCACATTAAGCATAAAATCTGAAGCTGCCCTCTAAAACAGGCCAGTACACAAAAATAATGAAATTAAGTTCATACAGACCCTATACTACTTATACATAACTTATGTATTCCAGTCTTTAACCCTAATAAGGCAAAGCATAATACAGTGAAGTCAACTGAATAGTTTTTTTCATTAATTTCTTCATTAATGGGGCTCATGACAAATAAATAATGGGCCTCGTAGCAAATGGCTTAGCTACAACTGCTGTCTCCAATGTTTATATTCAGCTCTTTATAAAGTGCTTGCACTGACCATAAAAAAGAACAAATACAACTTTACAGGACTACTTTGACATAAAAAAATGGGTTCAAAGTGGCTATCGATAGATTTGCATTCAAAACTAGAAGTAGGTTCTTTACAACTACAGGAGAAAAATGTAATTCATCTTAACATGGACCATAATGAATCTATGAAAAGCTTGTAGGATACCGTTGCCAGGATGTTCCTTCTCCTTCGCTTCCTAGAGTCTTGAAACCATTTTTTAAAATATTTTTTTACCAAAGAAGTCACTAAAATCAACATTATATAATTCCTTACTTACCGTCTTCCTCATTTCCAAATATGTTAAACTAATAGTGTAAAATAAAAGCAAAGTACAGAAACCCATCACATTAATCACAGTCCCTGATGTCTAGAAGCACTCTTTGTAGAAGCTGCACCAATTATCATTAAAATAAACCTTTCATAAATATATGTACTAATGTGCTATCCTCAGCTGACGGCACAGATGTGATGAGTTAATCTTTTTTTAATAAGCAATAAATATAATCATGACTATTCTAAAGCAGTGTAGTAATTTTGAATATTTTTCAAGACTACAGCAACATTTGATTTACCAAATCTTATGACACTGGAGGAAGTAAGACAGGAAAAAAATGACGAGCATTTACAACCATAAAAAGGAAGCATTACCTTAAAAGTGGATTGACTAACGTGGGCTATGCTACTTTTCTATATTTGGAATGTAATGCTAAACTCAATCATCTGTGGATGATTTATCAGGGCTGTAAACTCACTTTGCTGCAGGTAGAAATATATCATTTGTCTAAGTTTGAAATCATTAAAACACAGTAGCACAAGCACAGCACAAATAAAAACATGCAGCCTTAGGGTCACTAGCTCAAAGCCAGAGAGCATTTTTACATACCACTTTTACATAGCATTAGAGCTGAGATACCAAGACTTGCAGATCAGGCTTACTTGTGCAGCTCAGTCCTATCCTTCCCAAATAGGAAAGGAAATTTTTAGCAGCTGGTCTAGCTTAACTGCACGCACTGTCGACCCACACAAGATGATTTGCACATAATCACAGGCGTATGGAAGAGCTGGTATTTCTTACACACACACACACACACACACACACACACATACACAGGCACACCCACAGCATGGGATTCAACAGAGCACCCACTGAGGAGAGACCACCTGTGTGCCTGTAACTACATGTGCTGCCATAACTATACATACAACAATAACAACTAAGTCTGAGTTATTTCATGCAGCTACAGTCCAAACACAAAGTGCCAGCTGAGCCCCAATGCTGCACCTCTGCAAGTAATTCCTATTGTTCTCCAGAAATCCATACAGTTGAGCCGCAATCAAGGTCACCTTACTTCAGCTCTTCCGAAACCCAGACTACATCTGTGTAGAGCTATGCAGATCTGATTTCATACCATTCTCCAAAATACATTATCTGTGCTTTTTCCTTAAGTCATTCATAGAGAGAGAAGCTCTCCTACGGATAGAACTGCTTGTACCACAGTGAAATAAATGTTTCTTTTAATTATTGCTCCCACTACCTTGAAGTTTTCAACACATCCTTCTGAAGTTACACTTGCCACCTTCACAGACCTAGCAAAACAGTGCCTATTCTATCAGTATTCCCTAGCAAAGGATAAAACATCATTTCACTTCAGGATGCCATTAAGAACAGAAATCCACATAAAATGTTGTGTTTACACTTGCAGAGCACAAAAGAAGTTTAGCATGTTTACCTGCTCTCAACCAGGCAGTTCAACATCCATGGGTGACAAATGCTTTAATATGCATAAATTCTTAAATGCTTAAATTCTTTAAATATCCCCTGTACATCCATGGGGAATATTTAAAGAAAAACATTTCAAATGGAACTTGAAAATAAAATAGCTACTTCATCCCACAGATTTTTGTTTTATAAGAAAACTGTCAAAGCTTACTGTGAATGGAAGCATCTTTAATTCTGTTACGTACAGCTACATGTTCTTACTACTCAGTGTTCTCTATCAAGTTCAGCTCAGTGAAATAGGAAAATAAAACATAAATTCAACCCTAAACTAAATTATAAGGTAGTTAGTTTCCATTTAAAAGATCTTTAAAAATTTCCATTCATAAAATGAGCACTAAGAAAAAAAAAAAAACAAAACTGCCCAAGGGAATCAGAATAAAAGCTATGAATTTTCTTCCAAAATATGAAACAATGATATGAACAGCATTAACTGGGAAAACCAGGAGATATTTTAAGTGACAGTTTCTTTTTTTTTCTTTCCTGCAATGCAGCTTACTTAACAAGTTTAGCATTGGAATCCTTTATATACATACACTATTTCTAAATTCTGTGTATACCGGGTACAGGATAACAGTAACACAGAGGTTTCTTTGCACTTCTCTTTGTATTGACGAATTTCCAGTAAAAGATATAGCAATTTAAAGAAGCTTCTGAAGCTTACTCATATAATACACGAAGCCCAGTTATGTGTGGAATGGGCACAAAAATAGAGTATTCTGATGTTTTGAAACTTGAAGCCATTGTGCCACTAAGTTTCGCTCTCAGGACCAATTTACAATATATTTCCTTCTGATTTATTATTTTAACCACTGAAGTGACATTAGACTCTGTTATACATTCTCCAGTCATAGTCTATTTTGCTTTCAATTGTGTCTTATTCATTTATTATAACTGAATTTAAGTTACTTAAATTCAATCTCAAATAAATGTGCAACATCACTACATTTAATGAAATGAGAATTAACTTAAACTTCAATAATAGTTAAAAAAAAGGGGGTGGTGGGGGAGGGAGACCTACCTCTCCATGATTGAAAAAGAAACACAACACGGTAACAAGGCCTCCTAGACGACTCCCACTGTGAAAAGAAGAGGAAAAACAGGTACAACACAATCTTATAATGGTCAATGTTGCTTAAAAATGTGAAGCAGCACTTGTGTACAGCTAAGTTTATTGGGGGGGAAGGGAGGAATGCTTTCAAGCATCAAAGGAAGGCAATCAAGAGAGTACATAGAATATTAAAATACTAGTTAGTCAGACAGTGTTTATTTCAGAGCAAACCAGTTCTTCATACATCAACTCTTTTCTGCAGAACACCAATTTCAATGTTAATAACTCAGAAAACAGTTATTCCACTGCTCACAAATTTTGGTTTAGATCATTACATCTGATGCCTTTAAAAACCAGGCAATATAAATGCAGAACTTCTTCCCTAAGATGTTGAGCAGTAAATTTCAGAATCTGCATGCTCAATCACCCAACATGAAATTTTGGTCTAAATCTAAAAATTAATTCAGGATGACCAAATCAAGCACATTCAAAAAACATACTTAAAAATTAACTCATGATATGGTCAATGCAAGGTACAATTTAATTTTTATGTGAAATACTGCGATGTTAACATAAGGAAGCTTTTTAAGCCCTTGACTTAATGATTTTTTCCATTTCCAAAGCTATCAAATTCACCTATTGAATAAACAGCAAAACTTAACCCAAAGATATTACTTAGATTTATCCCACTTCAAAAGAGCAACAGATAAGGTTCCTATTCGTTTGAACAGATTTGTAATTACTCAAGTTATGAGATATAAAGCAAAGAACATTTTTGTGCACACAAGTTCACTGCTACTCTGAATAACAGACTATACCATTTTTGCAACTAAACAAAAGCAGCAGCCAGCTGTTAAGATTCTTAAAACAAACAAACAAAACCAAACCAAACCAAAAAAACCCCAGCAAAACCAACCACACAAAAAAGAAGCCAACCAAAAAAACCCCCTTCAAATCCTCTCAGATCCTTCACCCATCACTAATTTACAAGTCAAACAGAATCAGTAGGTTCTGGGTACAAAATCTGAGGATTAAAGATACCAACTGAGTGCTAAAACAATCTCCAGGAACTGTGCATTCTTGCACATAAAACTCAACCTTACATCCCATAAATTCTAAAAGCTTCAACATTAACATGCAAAATGACAAAAAGAATGTGCTTAACGTTAAAAATCTTAGCCCTAGAAACAAAACAAAAATTTGCAAAAAACCACCCCAAACCAGAAACAAAACTCAAGGTCTATGTTTTCTAAAGAAAATAGTGAGAAATAAAGAGCTCACTGATTTTTCAATGACATTCATATTTAAAATGTGAATTTCTGAATAACTCCCTTAAGAGAAATATTACAAGTTAATGACACAAATATTCAAAGTTTACCTATTTCCTCAAAACATACACTAGGCAACTTCATCTTTTTACTGACAGTGTCTGCCCTGGGCTATTCCTCTTTTGAGCTATCAGCACATGCCTCAGAGAGAGAAAGAAAAAAACCCATGACAATGAAGCCAGAAAATGAATGAGGGGGAAAACCAATCACATCTCTCAGAGGAAAATATAGCTGCCTTTCATTATGGCAAAACCAACACATGAAAACAGATGTAAACAGAAAACGTATTTCCACTTCTGTTTTCCTGCTGGATGTGGAATTGATTTTTGTATGAAAGTGTATTACAGTTCCTGAAATGTAAGGACAGATACTGAAAACACAAATTTATAGAAAAAGAGAAGTGCATACAATTCATCCAAAGGAATGCATTATTTAAAAAAATATTTTGCCTTCTCAGTTAAGTTAAAATGGAAATATATGCAAATATGACCTGAGGCAAAGCATTGGGAAAACCCCAATCTTGGTTAAAAGTACACAGTCATTCAACTTGTGTTTAAAAATGAGTTACAGTGATAATTTTAAGAGCAGAAACATGTCAAAAGCTGTTTAAAACACATACAGCATGTAGTTTTATCCACAACCTGGGGGTATCAATAAAATATATCACCTCACTGAAATTTTCCATTATGTTCTTCCAGGACCATCATTTATTTTAAGCAAAAAGCTTCTCTATTTCAGTAGTTTTTTTGTGACAATGTACATGTAAAAAAAAAAAAAGCACTACCACTGTACAAACAAATAGTCAATATCCCGTAAAAGTATTTTTACATTCACTTTTTCAAATTTTGTTTAAAACCTGACAGCTAGTACCAGCTAAACAGCTCAGTCTCAACTGCCTTACCTGAGGTATGTACCGTATATGAAGAACAGTGACATCATGAATCCATTCAACAGAAAAATCACAGCAACATAAAAGGAAGCAGGGTCTCCCAACCCTAACAAAAAACAGTTAATATATGTTGTCAGATATAGAAGAAAGGCCATATTGGTTATAAAGCACCATACAATCAGTATACTATCTTAGTATATCTATATTGTATATAAATTATCAGTATAATATCTCAAGATATCTACAGAAATAGACATTTAAAAAAAAGTGTCATTAAGACTATTGTGAAGATTCAATCAGAAAATCATAGCTTTGAAAAAAACCAGGAAGAGCAGGGGTAGACATAGCATTGGGGCAGCGAGTGACAGAATAAACCAAGAGGGATGCATTAACTGCAGAGAAAAACCTGTGAGGAAGGCAGAAGTACTGCTAAGAATATTCTCTAGACCGTTTTGACTTCATAGAGCTTTTTAGAACAGGTTTGTTAATCCTAGACTCTCACTTCCCATCTCTCACAGGAGTAAATCCATCTTTAAACACATCACACACAACGCTCTTTGCTTCTTTAGTTTCACTATAAACCAAGATATTTTCCAGTAATGCAAGTCTTTCAATTTATTCATTAACAGACGCTTCTGCGCTCGCTCCTCCGCTGTTACTCTCTTTCCCACTATTTCTTTAAATCCTCTTGGCTCTAATCATTTCAGCAATACAGCATAAAAAGCCTTATTCATTAAAGTGAATGGCAGCAAAACTTCATAGTTTCATATGCAGAAGTGATTATTCCCCATTGCTGAAAATACAGCAAGACAGTTTTCTAAAGTAAGATGATGATATGCTCACCAAACACAGTAGTCTCCATAGCTGGTGCTTCTGTTGGTTTTGTTTTTATGAGAAACAGGAATGAAAGCTTGCACACTGCTTATTGCTCCTTACAAAATTAGAGAAAGTGAACCATTCAAGCTCTGAAGTTCTTACAGCCTTTGTGCAAAGGAAAAATACTACCCTGTCATCACACAAAGGCATTTTAAATGATAAAATGACACAACTTCACAAACTACCATCTATTATTCAGCTTGAACTGACTGTAGAACACCTCAAAAACACTTCTTGGTAAGGTACTTTTATTGTTTAATACTTACTTGACAAGCCAATATTTCAAATGTGGAAAAAAAATCAAACCTAAAACCAAAACAGTGGCAGTGCCCTTGCTCTGGTGTCAAAATCAAGGTATAAGGTTGAAATTCTTATGCTGAATAGTAGGTCGTGAGAGGAAGAGGATTCTTCTCAGCACAATCACTAAGTAAGATTTCTCTAAAAAAATCTCCAAAACTGAGAGAGGAAATTTTGGAATGTAAGAACTTGGAATGCATTTGGGATCCTTCAGAAGCTACACAAAATTAATACATGTACAGTAGGCTTCCAATTACATTTATGACATTTTATGCTTTGTAATAATCCAACATTATGAAGGCTCCGACCATAACTGTGAAGTTTTGAAGTCCAGGATAGGAATTCAATCTAGGTAGGAGGAGTTCTCTAATAAGCAAAGTCCACATTTTCACCCTTGGTAACACAGGAATATTTATTATTTCTGAAATACATAAAGCCAATTGTATGCTTCCAAGGAGAAACCATGGCAAAACAGAATTTACCTTCACAGCTTTCAACAGGACTAAGCCCTTTTCCTCTGTTTACAGTCCAACATGTCTTTGTTGGCACACCAAGGAAATCCATAATGGTGGTGTATATGCGGTACCAGCTGGCGAGGACCACCTAGTGAGAAAACAGGATTTGTAGTTTCCGCCCACAGTAACCTCTCATGACAACTGGCCCTCGCCCAGGATTACCTTCAAACTCAGAATTTATCTCAGCAACTTAGCACTTTTGACCATAATTTCCTAAAGGCATCTAACAGACCAAGTGTTCATTAATAGACTAAAATTATGCCTATTGATATTCAGATGCTTTATAAAGAAATAATTTCATGCATCAAGCTGCAATATTCAAAAAAACCCCTATGTATTTCACTGTCTGGAAGGTTCCTCATTTGAGTATTTTTGTTTATCAGATATTAAAATCATAGATGTTGTTGACAGAGGACAGTTGATCAAATGGACTCCATTAAAGCCAATTAATTTTTTTCCACCTCACATGAATATTAGCGGACCGAATCTTTAGAATTTTTACTCTGTTAAATTTTGATAGGTTAATTTTAAGCATGCATTACAGAGGGCTTCCAGATGCAATGTAAGAGAGCATTTCCATTTTCCATGCAAAGGCTGTAATGTTCTTATAACAACAACTCAATTAAATCTCAACACCTGACACCGAAAACATCAGTACTTTACACACAGAAAAAATGACAACTCATCTCCCAGCAAAGTCATTAGTTAATAACATTACCAAGCTATTCTGTCAGGATATAACTGACTTTATAGAGCTCATAAATGAGTAATGTGGCCATTCCAGTTGAGCTGCTTTGAAAGTTATAACCCAGGGGTTCCCAGACTGACAATATGTTTCACCACTGCAGTATTAGCTGTCTCTGCCCTGTGTCACAGAAAACATATATAAGAAAGATGATTCTTTCTTTTCGTTCCCCATACAATTAATAAAACTCTTTATGTCACTTCTATCTTCAAGAAGGGCAAGAAGAAAAAACAGACAATGTGTCTGAGAATGTGATGGAGTAAATCCTCCTGGAAGCCACGTCCAAACATACAAAGGACAAAAAAAGTGATTTGAAGCAATCAGCATGGATTTACAAAGGTGAAATCACACTTGCCCAGCTTTATAACCTTCTGAGATGACTGTTGTGATAGATAAGGAGACAGCTGCAGATATTTTTTTAATCTGATGCCAATCTGTTCCACTTCTTAAGAGTAGATTATGGCACAAGGGAACATCCTCAGCAAGTCTGCAGGATAAATATGGGAAGGAGTGACTGATCCTTGTGGTGCCACTCGGAGGGACCTCAAAAGGCAGGAGAAACGGGCCAACAAGAATCTTCCAGCCAGGGAAACGCAAAGTCCCGCACTGGGGATGAACACCACCATGCACCGGTACAGTTGGAAGCTGACCACCTAGAAAGCAGTTTTGCTGAAAAGCATCTGTGAGTCCTGGTGGATAATTTGTACTAGAGCCAGCAACAAGCCTTTGATGCTAAAAAAGCCAAATATATCATCAACTGTGCGTCACCAGGACAAGAGAGGCAGTTCTTCCCCTCTACTTAGCACTGCTAAGACTGTATCTGCAGTGCTGACTCCCGTTCTGGGCTGCCCAAGACAAGGAGGACATAGAATAAAGATGACCCAGACAGATTCTTTTTGGTTGACATGAGAAGAGACAATGAGCACAAATTCAAATACAGGAAATAAATAGGAAAAAAACTTTCTTAATTTGGGAGTTGACAAACACTGGAACAAGCTGCCCAGAGGTGGAGTACATTCAAAATGAAACCGGAGATGACCCTGAGCAACCTGCTCTACTTCACCCTGGTCTGAGCAGTGTTCAGACTAGATGACCTTCAGACAGCCCTTCCAACCTCAACTGTTCTGTGATTCTAAAATTCATTTATTTTTAATACCAAGGCTACAATCATCATGGCTCACTTCATCTGTGGCCTTCACACCCTCCCAATGTAAATCCTGTATATTTAAAATATGACTACATCTTTCTAGACCAAGACTCTATGCCTCAACATTGTGCTTTACAAAGTACAGTATCCTGAATTCCTGGAAGCTTTCTGAACATCTGTGCCCTGGCACTTCTGGCAGTGCACGTGTGCATACATGAACCAGACACCTGCCCCATCTCCAGACAGACATCAATAGTCCTGGAGAACCAAATCAGTGTCTTTCTTCTTATCACCTGAATGTGCTTTGTTAGGGAGATCTGTATAGCATATTTGCATTACCAGCCCTGAAGCTGACATTAGCCAAGCACGTAAAACATTCCTGCCAAACCAATGCTGCACCAGAAAAAAAAAAAATCCAGTGATTAATTTATCAACTTAACCTTTTTATGCCACAAGTGCCTGTGTCTGCTGCAAATTTTACAATTGAATACTCCCTAAAAAGGTATCAGGTTAGGTAATTCGTGCAAAAAACCCCCATTTTTTTGCCAAAAGCTACTTTACATGAAACAGTTAACGTGGACATAAAAATGGAAGCAAATCAGTAAGCAGTACAAAATTGCTAGGTCAGTCGGAGCACAGTGATGTTTCTGGAATTTCTGCTGTTCCGTATTAGATAAGGCAGTAAACGCAGAACCTGGAAAACAAAAGCCTAGCTTTCAGACCCAGGAGATCTCTGCAGACAAGGATAGCCCTTTGCTGTAAAAGAACACGTAGAAAAGTCAAGCCCTTTCACCAGTTGCCTTCGAGTGTGCACTTTAAAGCCAACTATGTGGATCTTTGCAACACTCCTCATTTCAACTCACATTTTCATTATCACCACCACACACAGAAATATAAACTGTTCCATGACAACGAACATCCAGAGAGCAAACTTAACACCTTATCTCTTCACCACAGAAACTAACACATTATCTCTCTGCCATTCTGCATCAGAAATGAAAACACCACAATTACTAGAACAACCTGACTATGGAGCAAATACTTGGAAAATCAACTTTATTGGGATTATAACATTGTACAGCTACAAGGACTACCTTGTTGCTTTCAATAGATTTTTTTACTGCTTATATGTATAATTTACATAAATGATGTATTGATTGCTACAGGCTCATTTTCTTTTTTTTCCCTTTTTTTGAAGTTTTCATGGCTAGTACTGGCTGCACATGCAAGTGAATTGTTTTATTTTTCTTAATTAATTTAACATCCTATTTAGCAATGGGATTTCCACACTGATTTTGATGAAATTAATTTTAAAATCCACTAAACAAACAAACATTTTATTAAAATTCAGCCTTAGTGCTACTAATGGGCTGAAAGAGCTGGAAAGATCCCAAAATATCAAACAGGAAATGAAACACTTTCAGGAAGCATGGCTGGATACTGAGCATCAGAAGGAAAAATTTTACTGCCAGCAAATAAATCCACAAACATCTCCTCACCCCCCAGCCCCATTATAATCATAAGAAAATTCTATCAATTCGGACAACATATTCCAAATGTCAAGTTGCACCTATTGACAGTTTTATAAATACAGTTATGTGGAAACAGGAGTACTCAAGAAATACTTTAAAAAAACCCCAAAGCATTGTTTTACAGGAAGGCTAGACATGAAGCAGCAAATGACCGAAAGGAGCAGAGGAGATTATTTGTCTGCTTCGCATGCCCACACAGGCACAGAAAAGATGAATGAATTCATACCTTATCACCAAGTTCTGCGAGCCAATGTAATTCTAGGAAACTCTGAATGAACAGACAAGCCTACACATTTTGCACTGTAATCAACCTAGTGTTCTCGCAGAATGTCAGCCACTATATCTGATTGTTCTTGTTTTGATTTCATCATCTAATTTACTTAGTCATATTTCAGGATGATACTAATGAGTCTTTAAGAACAAGTTCATTTGACCAGTTATCTTTGATATTTGAAAGTCAGACTCTAGCTGAAGTCAATAAATCTTTGTCAGCTAAAGGAAATAACTCTTTAGTATTCAAATGATGTTTATAACGTGGCATTTCTAGAACTGAACTGTAATCCCTTTGGAGTTAAAAAAAAATTTTAAGCAAACCCTAAATATGTGAGAGGGCAACAAAAAGTGCTCATCTATACAGCATTCAGTTCTTCTAGAGCAAGGACTTAAAGAGGCAAATGAAACCACTACATGCAACTTGTACAAATACATGCACACCAAGAACTCTTACACATACAGTTCCTGGAAGCAGCTCTGCTCCAACAGAGCAGGGGAATGAGTCTAAAAGCTAGTACCCAACAGTCACAGCCATTATTAGTTGGTTCTCATAAAAATAAGCTGCTGCTGACACATGAAATTACAGAAATGTACATTAACCAAAGGAATCTTCCCTTTGCAAAATGTTTCAGACACACTGGCAAAACCTTAAGAGACAGAAACCTCAACATTTCTACACTTAAAACGCATGTTCTTTTTACCGACAAAAAAGCAGAGCAGGAATGTGATCTAACCAGGTAACAAGTCCAACATTAAATATGTACAAAATAACAGCATCCAGTCTTCCACAGAGGAATTTCCTCTACAACATCTAAGTAAACTATTAGCACTCGTGGATTTCACAGCCACTGTGAACTCTGAAGCATTTAATTCTGTCAGTTTTGTGTGTCCTATGCAAAATGGAAAACAAAATAACCTCTTGCAACCTGCATCACTGCAGTCATTATTGTCACATACTACGGATACTTCATACGTCTCATTTCCTGAAGTACCTACCTGCTTTCAGGAACAAGAAAAAAAGAAGGGAAGAAGTATAGAATTAGTCTGCAACTTTAGGGCACAAAATACTAAGATCTAGAAAGCTTTCACATTTGATCAAAAATATGTGAAGTTTGGAAATTGATCACAATGTATGAAGTAACTTTCTCATTTGAAATCTGGAACTCAAGTACAGTATTTAAACAACACTTCATTAGTCACCGTATCTTTACAATCACAGTTTCCAGAGTAACATTTCTTACAAATTTGTAGTCAAAGCTTAAACAACCAAAGATTTGCAGAAGGTATTACATTTAAAACATAGCTCACCTCTGGGTAAAGATTGAACCTTTTTAAGGTGTTAATCACTAAAGGATATTCAGTTAGTCTGTCGTTCATAATTGCGCATACTCCACTCCAAAACGATGGTGCCTCAATAATGATCTTGAAGTAGGAATAATAAAGACCCTACGGGAGAACAGATTTATTATTTACAATTAAAGATGTCACTTCTGCTTCAGGAACCACTATATACAAGCTTCGTTTTTAAACAAATTTTGTAATGTAACAAACAGGACAGGCTTATTGAAGATGACTATCCAGTTTTTCAAATCTCTTCTATTACTGCCACTGAAACAAGCAATGTGGGTTTCCTTCCACTTTGTTTCATAGCATACCTGGAAATCTCTCATGTGGGCTGGTAACTATGCATTAGCACATTATTTCACAAATCTCAAAATAAAAGCAGACAAAGGGTATATAGATATATATATAGATATATTATATGCCAACTTTTATTAATTGAAAATATATTAAGAAAAAAAAGCTGCATAACAAGACTATAATTGAAGGCAAGGTATAAGGTATTTGCAGTTTTGTATTTTGGGTCCTCCAGAATCATACTTTTAAATTATATTTTAAGTGAACTGTGAAGTGATACATTCATAGGGATCAGCTGCAAGTTACACAAATACTCCGCACATAAAAGTGTAATGCATAGTAGTTGTAAGAGATCAATATGTATATTTATGCAGAACGTCTTAAGAAATTTTGGAAAGCCCATGATCAGATTACAGACAGAAGTTTTCCAAATACTGAAACATAATCTAACCATTTCCGTGCGAAAAGCCATTTCTCTTTCTAGCGTTGACAGGTGAGAAAAATGACGGTCATTTTCAAAAAGAGTTGTTATGTGACACCTGCCAAAAAAAACCACAATTAAAATGGAACAAAGAGGTTTAGAATATGTACTAAATCATAGATACCAAAGCACATTCAATGAATAACCAAAGTTTACTTACAAACTGATATTGTAATTTACTCATATATTATAGCAATGTTATCATCTATTCAGGTAATTTTAAATTGAAAAAATACGAACACAGAATATTTATTAAATTCTCTTATGGCACTAGTAATAATACTATAATGCTATATATTATAAATAATACTGTAATGTATTTTAATTTAAGTGCAGACATTTAATGATTAAGCAGCAATTTTTCACCTGAGAAGCAGGCTTCGCTCGTCTCTGAACAAGCTTAAGAAACCTTTCACGTCAGCTTCGCAAGAACAGAATTATTCAGCTCAAGAGATAATTTTGTCTTAAGAGGAAAGTTCTAAATATAAATTATCCCAATATCTTCTCTAAAAATAATTAAAAATTATATTTTTATTATTTTAAAATACTATATTACTCTGAAGCAATAAATTTAACCTTACCAATGTAGGACTCCTGCAAAAACAGCTGCAAAGGAAACAAAAGGTGCGAAGTTACTCAAATATTTAAATAACTGAACGTGAAATTGTGTTCACCGCAGTAATTGCAGTACTACTTCAGAGATGCACAGAAGGTACTCAAGATTCCAGCAAACAGAAGAACAGGAACATCTGAATTAACCTTCACAGCCAGGTCTTTGAAAATTTTCTGTGGTATTCAGCACCAGGCAGTGTTTCCACCTACATCATGCATCATTCCAGCTGCCCCACCAGCATCTAATGCACACATTTCAGTTATCAACAACAAAACTGAATTACAAGCATTTTTTAAAATAAGCATAAATATTTTTGGCATTTTTATGATGCCTGCTGTGACTGTTCACTCAACTCCTGCTTAGCTTTTCACTAACTCGTGCTAAGGCCTGAAGCACGCTACAAGCAGTGCCGCTAGGTCAAAGCAAAGGGCAACGAACAGGCAGGACCTGGTGGCCTGAAAGGGCTTCAGGTCAGCTCTGCATCCATTATCACCTGCAGCCTGCTGTCTCCTGCAGCCATCTCCTGCACATCCCAGTGTACTGATTGTCTGGAAGTTTCTTCAGAATCTGCTAGCTCACAGAAATGCTATAGACCAACCTTCCAAGATTTAAGGTGTAAACACATCATCTTAGCCAAAAAGTTTCTGAAGGAGATCAAGCAGCAGCTGGACTCCTGAGGCTTTCATGCTTCTCGGTGTGATACAGAGGATGCCAGCATCATGATGAAAAAGGAAGGATGAACATTCCCACCATCATCTAGGTAATTATTTTGCTGAGAGGTGTACAAGTTAGAAGTTTCAAGTTGAGCTGTGAATTAGAGAACTTGTGAGTTCAAAACCTCATTACTTAAATGATGAATTAGTGAATTCTTATGTTAGACTAGTCTGTACAAAGTGGACTGGCCCTTGTTTGTCATGTTTGTTTGTTTTCTTTCCTAATGGACTCATAAAATAAATTTTAATTTACAGAGCACGCTGTGCTGTAAATATGAGAAATCCAAATGGACCATGACAACCAACACAAATCTAATTGAAACTATAATCACTAAAAATAGATAGACTCCGCACACAGTAAAGTTCCATTTGTCCATTTGAAGACTGTCCGCACTGCTGCCACGTAGGCACAGAACAAGGGAGGTAATGTGAGGGACAAAGAGAAGAGACAAATGCTGATAAACCGGTGGCTTAACACTCTAGGTCTCTGACCTCTGGAGTATGACAAGATCCAGAGAGAGCAGGAACCACTCCATTTTGCTTGGGCAGCACTGACAACATATGCAGCTTACCATGGAAGCAAAGCCTGCAGGAGTGCGGGATAATGGGAAGGCATTTAGAGGGACCACGGTGCTCCTCCTAGACTGAAGGTGTCTCGGTTGCCCTCTAGGCGCACAGTGGCTTTCTGCCATAGAAAGATCTGGCACACTAGTTGTCTTTAATCCATGAAAATCTTTATGGTTAATGAAGAGCCCTCTTATTCACACAGGCTGTATGGAGCAGAGAAAAAGTGGAAAGCACCCTCCCTGCTTACAGCCAGCTGTGGCCAGAAAGGTGCTGAGCACCGTGTCTCTCTCCAGGGTGCTGACTGGCACACACCTTCCCCGGTTCCAGCACCCGGACACTGCCGTTGCCTCTCTGAAGACTGGAATGGGTGAAGTTGCTTGGACAGTGGTAAAACACACAGCAATGCCTGCATGCTGGTGCACAATACAGTCTGAGAGTTAGTGAACGCACATTTCTTCAGGCTAGGGTTATCTGTTTCACGTTACAAGACTAGGGTGACCTGTTTCTGGAAAGCAACAGGGACAAGAGAAAGAAAAACACCTTTTCAAACCCACTAAATTCATGTGGAATTGGAGTGGACTTAATGTACACTTCATGCCTTAGTATATATACCCAATATGTTTATTCTATATATATATTCCATATATTCCTCCAACACAGAGCCTGGAAGTGCTGCTGCTACTGACAGTATTTGTTATCTTGGTCACCATAAGGTTCATTAACCACAGTTTGTTGCATTATGACCTAATTTTAAAATTAAAGTTTTGTATGTGAAGAAGTCCAAGGTGAAGCTGGGTAAGACAAAAAATAAAAATTTAAAAAACCCCCAAAAAACCAAACAAAACCAAAAAAACAAACCACCAAAACCAAGACAAAATATTACCACCACAAAGCAAAAAGAAAAGCACAAAAAAAATCACCTAAAAAAATTTCTAAACTAGCTGCTGGTACAATTTAACAACATTGACCTCATGCTAAACGCTTTGCACAGTAGCTGAGGTGGTACTATACCACACTGAAGCTTCCTTCAGTTTCATAGCTCCACTTCCATCACCAAAGTAGGTTTTTCAAAGACAAGCCTGGGTTCCAGTTAGAAAATGAAGACCTCAGTCTTTCACTTAAAACTTCACCTTTTTTTATATTTTCTAAAAAAAAAATCACCAAAATTGCTTGGTGTAAGCAGAACTTAATGTTTTAGGAAAGGTTCAGGAGCCGCAGGGGTTATTTTTATACTAAGGACATTTACATTAGTTCTCATGGAAAGTTGCAAATGTCTTTTTCAGAAAAGCAGATATTTATATGACATGAAATTCCAGGTAAGCGCATCAGCTCTATCAGCAATGCAGCAAACCAGACTCCATACAAAAAACATATTTTGTAGTAACTGTATGGAAAGAAACAGAGCAGACCATACCTTTCTTAGTTATTGCTTATTGAGTAATAGTTACACATTTGCACAAGGCATTATTTCATTTCTCAGCAACATTCCTAAGATTCCCAGTAAGAGTAGATGCTGAAACACATTCGCATATACACACGCCCAAGCTATAAAAAAATAACAATTTTAAGACAGATCATATGTTAGGTAAGAATATACAGTGAAGTCCAGTGCATATTAGTTACCAGTACTGTTCATTAACTCAAATTCATGTGGTTTCAAGTAAGGCAAATATGCAGTATTTTATTGATGCAAATAAATTCTCTATTATTGTGGAAATTACATTTCACATCCAGACATACCACTTATTTCATAGAAGAAACAATATCTTTAAATCTGATTCTTCCCTTCGGTAAATGTTTTATTGAAAGTCTATGCAATAAGTGTAAATACATTCACAGTTATTTCGGAGAATTTCATACACATTTTCACAGTATCATTCTATTATCAGTACAAAGTCAAGACCTTTCATAATTACACAGCAATTAATGTTAATTACTCATATTCCAAGAGACAATGGGCTTAATTCATAGACTTCCACTCTACGCCCAAATCAGCATTTTTCAACATACTGCATTAAGCCAGTTTCTGATGGAAAACATGCCGCTCAGCTCTGTTAAATTACCATCTTTTGATCCCATTAATGTCCCTGCTGGAGAGGGAATGAAGGAGGGGACAGGAAGGGAATACTATAGTCCTAATGCTGTAAACACACAGCTACTATGTACTTGAACTTGCAGATGCCATTTTCTCACCCAGCCTAAGAATCCCTAAAAGCAAAGCATATGATAAGATTTTTGCAGACTAGGGCTATTATGTAAAATCTGATAGATTTCCTATTTTTGCCTGTGTGCTATTCTAAGAAAAGCAATATGAATGGCATATAAAAAGGATTTTAATTCTGGCAATTAAATACTGAAAAATAAAGCCATTCTTTGGCTTTATTTACCATGAGAACAACAAATGCTGAGATACTGTAATCCAAGAGGATGTGAAGGGTACAATAAACTGATTCATATTTTGCAAATATCCACAATGTGACCAGGTCAGAATACAGAACCGAAAACAATGAGGAACCTGCAAGCATTGACTACTTCTGCAGCTTAGTCAAGTTGCTACATTTTGAGATTCTGTGCAATATAATAAGGATGTCTTCAGGAATAAGGCCTCAAGTCAGTGGTCATTATGAAAGAAAAAACCCAAACAACATCATAGGGTGAAGTGTTGTATAAGAACATCCTTGAAAGTCTGACAACTTTACTGTTGCACGTAAACTGGAGATAATTTGTAAGAGAAAAAAATTCACACTCTATAATTAAACTAGCTCCAGCTGTGGGAGCCTGTTTTTAAAATATGGGCCTTAAAGCTTAAGCAAAGCAACAACAAAAATTCAAATTCCACTTAACTTAATCAAAACTCACTATTTCATATTTACTGTACGTACATTCTTTGCTACTGCAAATACTGTATGTTATTACATACTTTGCTATTAAGGTTTTACTCCCATTAAAAAGGTAAATACCTCCCTGAAATATTTAATTGGTTATCTGGGTTTCACAGACAAATTAAAATTCCAGAAATTATAAAATCCTCTATGCTCTCAAATTTCAATCAGAGGAAAGCATTTTTCAATTCTGACCATCAGTTTAACATTTCTATGTCATTTAAGTAACTATGAGTCTAGGAAATGCTGAATAAATAGATGTAAGTAAAGCAATCCAGGAACACTTTATTCCTTAATTAGCTTGTAAGCTAAGGGCTGTTTCCCCGCTACTACTTTGCAATGTAATTCATCAAACTGAAGAAACCCCCTTCGGCAAGCAGGACTGCTGGTGATGTGATTAATAGTACCAGCATCTTTGGAATACCTTGACAGTCTTCACTAGATATACCTTTCAGAGGATATCTAATTGTGCTACAAATATGCTATTACTTAACATTTGTTAACTTTAGGAATGTATCTCTTTGCAAACACTTTAGGTGGTTTTTTTCAAGATTTTGGCCATTAGCCATTTCATTATTTACTCAAAAATATTCCCAAAGATAATAACATCTAAATTTACATCCCTCTACAACTGTATGTACTTCCACCCATACTTCTTCCCAAACAAGCTGTTGTGATTACATTACTTAGTAAGAGCTGCTGCCTTTTTCTTTTTCCTAGAAATTAATGACTGGATAGGAGAAATCCATAAATACGTGGATTTTTTTTTCCTATAAATGTTGTGATACCACATCAACTGCTACAGTAACAGCTTTACAAAAGTTACCAGGTAGGAAGTTATTTCCTGTCCCTTTTCAACATCAGCTATGTTTTCTTCTTTTTCCAAGTTATATTTCCAAATATATTTTGACACAATTTACAATTCCAGAGGAAGAAAGGTAAACAGATCAGTATTTCCCCCCGTGGTGTATTCCTTCTACTTACCCAGAAGGAACGTGAGCCACATCTTGCTATCAGCTTTTGTGAGGAAGGCCTTTCTGTCGACAACAAATACTGCCAAAAGAACACAAGCACCTTAAGCATCAATTAAACACAGACTCTAGAAAAGAAAATCTAAATTCTGCAACAGTAGTTTTACGTAAAAATCTTGACTAGACCTCAAAAATCCTGAAAGAAACTTCACACAGCAAGTTCATAACTACAGAGAAAAGCTTTAAACATCACAGAGAGACTACTAAGGTGACTGTTTAAATCATCAGGTTTTTTAATTTCTGAAATAACTTTTACAGAATAACTTGACAAAAGGGGATTGCTACAAAGCTATGTTACTGGCAAAATTTACTAAAGCAGAAAGTCAGACTTTTAAAGAATACACAACCCTGCATGCTTTCCAGCAGAAATAAGCTGGTCATGCCAGCACTGCAAGCTGCGATAGTCAACACCACCAGAGGCTGTTTTAACAAGAGTTAGTTACACAAACAGCACGTTTCCCCACTTCTCCACCAAAGGATGCTGAAGTGATAAAAAGCCCTTTCCCTCGCCCCCATCTCGCCGATCACTGTGTGGGTTTTGTCAGCTTTTCTCTCTTCACCCTCCCCGCGCTGTGACAGGCTGGAGCATGGGCCCGGGCAGAGCGGGAGCGCGACCCCGCCGCCGCTGCCCCGGGCACTGCCAGACACCGCCCGCCCGCCTCCCTTCCTGCTTCCCTCCCGCGGGAGGGACCTTCCCGCCCGCCGGACCCCGATCGCTGCTTCTCGGGGAAAGACGTCCCGAGCCTCCCTTCCCCGGCAACAGCCACCCCGTGCCACGGGGCAAGGGTACCGCCACTTTGCCGGAAAGAGGGACGGGAAGCGACGCTCAACCCCACCGCACTTCCCCCGGGCGGAAGGGCTGGCTCCCATCCCAGCAGGGGCAGAGGGAGCGTGGAGGGGGCAGGGTTCGGGGTAGGAACCTCACCTCGGAGCCGGTCTCCGCAGACGCGCAGGAGACTCAGGGGGCCGCGGCCCAGCACGTCCCGCTCCCCGTCGGCCGCGGGCCCCTCCCGGTAGGGTCCCCGGGGGTCGCCCCTGGCTCCCCGCCGGCCGCCGCCTCCCTTCCGC